>JBBPCY010000082.1:9759111-9772839 GCA_037974405.1 Brachyalestes nurse
TCTCTCTGTCTCTCTCTCTCTCTCTCTCTCTCTCTCTGTCTCTCTCTCTCGCTCTGTCTATCTCTCTCTCTGTCTCTCTCTCTTTCTCTCTCTCTCTCTATGTCTCTGTCCCTCTGTCTGTCTCTCTCTCTTTTTCTCTCTTTCCCTGTCAATATACTCTCTTTGTAGATTTTGAATAACTTAGCATGTTAAAGACTGTTACATACAGCACTGTGCAAACGTCTTAGGCCTCTAAAATTGTTTAGATTAGTATTTTTATTACTAAACATACTAAATAATAATAATGATTACTAAATGATAATAATTCTAAAAATTATGATACAGTATATCAATGTGTTTCTTGTGGAAGCCCAGTATTGTTGTTTCTGTCAGAAAGGAGTTTCACAAATCCAAACAACGGCTGGAGGAAGCGAGGAGGTTTCTGGAACCGAACCTGTGTTCTCCTCAAAATGTCAGCTACTTTTTAATTGGCAAAACCAATTCTCATACGTTTTACTACTTTTTTGTTTGTTTGCATTTATTCTAATGTTAACTTTGGTAGCAGAAGGACACACACACTGCGAAAACTCTGAGAAAAATAGCTTTAAACAATTTGCACAGTACTGTACATTTTTGACAATATTTGTAAGTACCTTGGGAATAAGGCCTAAGCTGATGAACTTTACACCCATGTCATGATGTCAGCACTCATCTACACAAGTTTCAGCTGTTCACACTACTGTTTTGCTTACATAGATTCTCATATTTTAAACTCACATAAAAAACAATGCTATTCAAATGTGAGCAACACTTGCTCTGAAAGTATATATACATATACCAACATTAATATTAAATAAACCGTACTTGGTTGATTGCATGACTGATTGTCTGACTCCTTGCATGACTCCTTATCTGGAAGTTCCCCCGGTTTGTGGTGATGCTTGAGGCGCAAGACGTCATGCTGAGCTTTGTTTGGTCTTCCTGTTATTGTAATTTTAAAAACCTGTAATAATAATTACCACTACTGGGGTTTTAAAAATGAGTCACATGCAAATGCCCCAAAATGTCCAAATTTCTTTTATTTTTGGTCTTAGAAACAATCGTAAAAATAAAAGATACCCGGGAGAACTTTCAGGTTAATCTCCGCCCACAGATGGGTGGGGAAAACCTGAGGGAGGGGGTCCAGAGAGCGGCCGACCGTCAGCGCGTCGAGCAAAAGAGCAGCGTTAGGGAGAACAAACACCGTTTTTAGACTATTTTACAGTTTATATTAGTTGAAATTTGATCTTACTATGATTTAACTAAGGGCTAAATGGTTTAAATGAGACGTGTTAAAGTAGTTCAATCAACTGTTAACATTAGCATTATTCTTTTAATGTGATCTTTGTGGACATCTAAGGATAAAGTCTGAAGAGAAGAAAGAAGTAGATTGTTGATCCACAGCTGTACTATATACTCTGTTTACATTACCTTAGATAGAAAGGAAAGGGATGAGAAAGAGAGTGCATGAGAGAGAGAGGGAGAGAGAGAGAGGAATCAGCAGTACCTTATGAGAAGGAATTTCACGCCTTCTGCTCTCTCTGTCAGAGTGAATGGATCCAGTAAGGCCGTGGCCCCCTCGAGAGACACTTTCCACCGCCAAAAAAGCAGCCCAGCTCCACTGAGCGGAAAGAGGGAGGTAGCCAGAGAGGGAGAAAACGACTGCTTATGCGTGATAGAAGTGAGAATTGGAGGTAGTATGTACAAAGAAAGAAAAAGAGCTACACGGAGGACAACTAAAGCAAAAGCTGTGACTTAAAATGACAGCAAAGGGTAGAAAAAGGCAAGAGGGAAGGTAGTGAGAGAAAAGGAGGACGAGCGAGCAGCAGAAAAACAAGTGCACTCGTCTCTGGAGTGCCCAGCATAGCCAAAGACAGAACCCATATTTCAGTTCACACACACACAGAAATTCACACACCACACACAGCCAGGCCTGGAAACCACACACACACACACACACACACACACACACACACACAGAGAAACACACCACTCCATGTACTCACTGTCTCTTACTGTCAGAGTCTTTAAGCTCTATCCAGTTTGTGGGTTGAGACACTGAGGTTCTTGACAGCCCACCAAGAAAAGCCACATCCAATCAAATAATGCTGGCAAAAATGAAGAGTTTGTATGAGCTATATTAGGCAACCTTAAGTCCCTCACACAAACTCAGTAGTGCCCACTTGGCCACTGGCCCTTTATTGTCCAAATAAAACAATGGACGAAGCAGCTGGTCCTGTGGAAACGACGGTAACAGTCTAAATCATGGTCAAACATGCAGATGGTTTGTGTAGCTGTTTTAATTGTTGTGTGGGAGCAGCTTTGATTTTGTTGACCTCTGAAGACAAATTCCTTCAGAAGTAAATAGAAATAAAAGAGGTTTCAATTCTAGAAGGGATGTGCCGATATAAAACTTGCAATAGCCAATAATTTAATACTTTTATGATTAAATATATATGTGTACCGTTATGTTAGGGGGAATGTGGCCCCCCACTTTTAAAACTCATTCGTTTCACCAAGCCCCCATCCCCAGGTTCCTGATACCCCCCACCAGTGCCCCCCCCCCACTTTAAAACAGCTTCCGACGCACCTGTATAGATATATATCAGTATATGTATCAGAAAATTATGACTATTGACTTCTGCAACCGGTATATGCCAGTTTGAATGTTGGTCAAAGCTAAACGTCTGTCAATTTTCAAAGTAATTATCTGCCATTACCAGATAATTATCTGGCATTCTGACTCATCACACGTCCCTAGTGTCTCAACAATGATGGTATAATTACCTTTATTTCTGAGTTTGTGGTTGGCAAGTTAGAAAGCATTCAGAGCTAACAGCTAACAGTACTCCACTGTTTACTTATATTTAACTCCACATCACTTTGTGACTAAAATGCTAATTCCACTGCTGCTTCAGCTAATTTCCATTTTTTTCAGCTGCCTTGATTATGTTTTCCCAAAGACGTGTAGACTGCAAAATGCTTGCGTAACCGCAGCTTTGGAAGTCATTAAATGGTTTGCTGTGACCATAACCCCACCCCCACCCTCAGTGTTTCAAAGACAACGTTTTAAAATATTATTTATTATTATTTTAGCACTGAAATGGTTTTACACTAATGTCTCGGTTCAAAACAGTTGGTCTGTGATCTAGATAAATGCTGAAACCGAGGTGTGTTTCAAATGTCTGGCAAAATACCCTTAAACATTGAAAATGGGAAGGTAGGCTTTTCTCAGCATGGTTGAGGAAGCTGTGCGAGAGGGTGCTGTTCGTGTGAGTAGAGTGGAGAGGGTGATCCGGGAAAGCAAGGAGAAGAAATCCCATCGGACCACAGCCTGGAAGAGAGTAGGGAACAGATGGTTATGCCAAGTGGGAGTGTGTGTGTGTGTGTATGTGTTTGCACGTGTGTGTGGGTGTGTGAGAGAGAGAGACTGTATGTGTTTGTTTATGTGCATGATTTCATGCACTAGTATTAGAATCATCCTCGTAGAGTGAGCCATTCAACAGGGAACCACTAAACCTGCAGTGAGAGAGAGAGAGAGAGAGTTAGGGTGATGCTAACATTATTCTTGGTGGAGAGCCTTGGTTCATCTCTCTGTAAGAATAAATAGATCAAGTAACAGTCATTGTGACTCCCTGACGCCCTGTCCACTGCCAATAAAGCAGCCTGGTCCCAGAGAGAGTGAGAGAATGATCGTTTCTTTTTGACAGCAGTGAAAATAGAAGGTGGTAGGAAGAAAGGAAGTACAGTTCCGGTCCTACGACAGTGACGTAACCCGCATTTTGGTGTGAGTTGAAACGCACCCTAGCCTAAGGGTCTTACAAATCGTAACACAGTTGAAGAATCATAATCTAGAACATAAAAACACAACTAAGCCACAGAAAAAGTTAAAGGACATAAATATACTTTCTTGTACACTGTACTGGGGGACGGCAACTCCCTCACTCATACGCCACGTTACTGCGTATTCTTCTTCTTCGCCCACATAGTCCGTAAGTATGACGCCAACGCCGTTAGCTGAAATACTCACATCTCAATCATCTCAATTGAACCTCGAAACGTCTCATGTTCAGACTGTCATAATAACCCAGTAATTTAAAAAAAAATGTCTTATGACAGTAATATGCCATAGAGTTCAGTGGGTAGTTCACTTCTCCTGACTCTCTTGTTTGTTTTGGTGCCAGCACATAATAAAAATGTGGTACCACTCTTCATACAGCAGAAATGACTTTCCAAAATGGAGGAAATGCTCATTTTAGTAGTGTCTATGCAATGCATGAAACACTTAGCATTTCTTCATTGACTGTAACTAAACACGAGAAAGATACACAGTCAATCTGGAGAAATCTGGCAAACCTAAAACCCAACATTAACCTCAACCAAAAACCTAATTGTTAACTTAATACTGGTCCCAAATCCCAGTAATCCCAACCCTAACCCTGGTGCTTTTGAGAGTTTTGAGTATCAGGGCTGTCAAATAGTTTATAAAATATTTCTACTACTTACAACCCAAATGTGATAGAAGTTTACTTTTGACAGAATTTGACGCTTGTTTCTGTAAAATAAAAAAAATACACCATCATTTTGTTACTGGCGACATCTGAGACTGATAACAAAGAACAAGTAAGGTTTGATCTGCCTCTTGAATAGATATGGACGAAGGGTGAATTGAGTGAGAGAGAGAGAGAGAGAGAAAGAGATGGAATGAGGATAACCAGACTGCATCTCTCCTCAAACCTAAAAGACACTGATGCCTTCAGGCCTGTGAATGAGACACTGCAGAAGGATACTGAGGACTGCAGTGTTGCCACTTATTAGTGCTACATGCAA
Organism: Brachyalestes nurse; assembly: GCA_037974405.1. Classification (NCBI taxonomy): domain Eukaryota; kingdom Metazoa; phylum Chordata; class Actinopteri; order Characiformes; family Alestidae; genus Brachyalestes; species Brachyalestes nurse. The sequence goes on from JBBPCY010000082.1 coordinate 9,763,960, forward strand.
TATATATATAGACATATTTGGCCTAAGTCTAGATGGCTTACACATTCATTTATTAATTTCAAATGAAGGAAATTACTGATATTGAATGGAAAGACTACAGAAATAAATACTTGCACATCCTCCTAGAATAACCAGTGCAATTTTGGCATATCCTGTGTAATGTCGGCCTCTGCAAGTCCTGACCCATGCTACTGTTAGTGTGTGAGAGATACATTTAGCTGTCCAGAGAGCGTTTTTATTTGTTGAAATTTGATTTTACTGCTGTTTTATTCAGTCTAGTTTTTTATACTTGCCACGGGGATGCAAAACACTCCCCCCATTGTCATGGAAACGTTCCCTTTCGGAGACCATATCTTACCACTTATGGTAGATTTGACAGTTGTGGCTGGTGTAAATGCATGAAGACATCTGAAATCGCTTGTAGAATACGGCTACTTTAACCCGATTCCTGAAAGAACCTATGGATGAGACTCTGTCCAGGTTTGACAGCCTCATACATTACCAACTACCAGCTTCAGTGGGAAGGTAATCAAGGAGATCACATTTACGTGAGGGTGGTGCTATCCCATTAGATTTGCTGCAAGTTTATGAAGCATCTTTACATTGCTAAATGTGAGAAGGTGAATCTGTGAGCAAGTGAGATACAGCCAGGTTCAGAAAGTGTGAAATTCTTTCTCTGCATTTAACATATTCACCAAATGAAGCAGGGGACTGCCACCAATGGGGGCGCCCGGAGAGCAGTTTGTGGGGAGGGGAACCTGGCTCAAGGGAACCTCAGTGACGACACTAGCAGTCCTAGGATTCGAAACCACAACCTTCTGATCACAGGGCCAACACCCTAACCACGTGACCACCAGCTGGGCCCTGTTATGGAAACTTGATATTTTAAAACCAGAAGTGCTCTGTAATGCTTTATAGTGTTCATGAAACAACCCCTTCGAATCCCAGGGCTGCAAATGGCACCACTGAGGTACCGTCCCCACACACTGCTCTCTAGGAACCACTGTTGTTAGCCCCCTGCTTCATTCAGTTCCTCTGGGATCAGTGATGTATGTAAAGAAAGGTTTTTTGATCAAAATATATTCATGAAATATTCATGAATGGTTCTTTAATCAAGTAATTGTTGGTTGAAGCTCTACAGTGGGTGAAGCTGAGGGCTGCTAAATTCTGGGAAACAGTCGTTCTTTCTCTCTCTGCAGTGAAATAGATTTTAGTGCAGACTCTCACTCGCTGGCAGCTCCAGTCGCCCTGGTGACCCTTCCTCCTTATCGATTTTGCTCTCCTCATGCTTTATTGCCTCTCCGTATCACCGGCGACGCCTCCCTCATTTCTGCCGTCACCTCGAGCGGCGCCGGGCATGCTGGGTAACCTTTGAGGCGGTAAGCGACTCCTCTCCAGGGAGGCCGAGAGCTCTGGGTGCCCTTTTGCTGATCCAGGAGCTGTTTTCCTGATTCAAACAGCAGCACTGATAATTGTGAGGAAACCAGGCAACTGAAGTGAGGTCAGTGCAAAGTGGAAAAACTCAACAACTCCATCCACAGACACTCGCCTGACCTTTACTGTGCAGTCCTCCTTATGTCTGCACACAGACCAGCAGATTTATGGAAACAGAGACAGCTTGTGGAAATAAAGGCCTATCTAAATGGTCACAAAGGCATTCGCGCACACACACACACACACACATCAGTTCAGTGTCTTATACAATTTTACAGTTGTGGTTATGACCCACTGCATGTCCACCTGTGAAATCTTGCACCAAATACAATACGATTGCTAGTGATGTCTTGGATTAGGACTGTGCACCAAGGCGATGAGTAAAATGATTAAAGGTCCACAATATTTTCTTTTAATTCCGTTAATATTGTTTCAAAATATGCCCTCAGCTCCCCTGTGCATACTGTTCATATATGGAAAATATATGTTAAGAACGACCAGTTGTGCAGTTTAGGTTGATGTTATAAGAGTTCAACACACAGTGCTCTGTAATGGATCTCAGTTTAGTGGAAATCGGAGCAGACACTGTTTACTCCAGGAGTCTTACCAGCACAGTAACAACCTGTTTCATTCTAAAAGAGGTTGGAAAATAGTCACGTAAAGATGAATTACAACCATTTTAATACTCAAGCCCACGCAAATTCTATCTCATTCTATCAGATCACTCAGGGAAAAGATCAAAATGGCCCATTTAACTGCTACATTTGGCTGCTACGAAGTTATTATACTCAGCATTAGAATGGTCTTTTATTAGTGCTTATCCTTATGCAGTTCTTAACACAATAGTGGAGTGCAACCTTGGCTTAGGGGTCAGACAAGAGCCAGAATTCATCATTTCTGGCCTCTCTTTTCTTGTTCTGCTGCCATACTTGGCATGTTCCTGCCTTGGTTTAGAAACGGCAGTGATAATGTCCTCTGTGAGGCTTACTGATCTGAGGCCAGTGTTTAGCCTGCTGTTATTGAGATTAAGGCAGGCCCTGGATCAGTGTAAGAGGGACGCTTTCTGTCCCAGGTCTGCCGTCAAGCCTAAGCCTTGCACTAAGCTTGGGTTATCGGATAAGAAAGTGCAGTTGGATGAGACAGGAGGGAACGGGAAATACACACTGATCACGAATGGAAAGGAATCAGATTGGTTTGTCAGTTTCAGAAAACCTAACAGTAGTTATTGGTTTTAGGAGTGTATATGGTGTGTATGAGTATATTGCTTAATTGCATTTGACTATTGTATGATTAATATGGATGGATTGCAATATACGTATTGTATGTTTTCCAAATAGTTCGACTGCCAAGATATAAATCACCAACAACTGGGTCATATCATGAGTGGGGCTATTCTTTCATCTCTGTCTAATGAATTTGCATGTCAGTATTATATACCCTCCCTCTTTCTCTCCCTCTCTCTGTATTGTAGCCTATTTTGGGTGTGGGGATTACACTGGCCACAGCATGGCGGCTAATCCACACAAACTCCCCCTGAGCAGATTATGGTGACGCTTTTGAAGATGTAATTGAATCTCCCAAAACACTTTTGCCAGTCTGTACACATACACAAACACACACACACACACACACACAATACAATTCTCTTTACTCCGTGAGATCTGCCATTTGTTTTGTGTCACAAATACTTCATTATTTAATTATTCTCGTTAAAAATGAACAGCAGTGAAATACAGAATTGGCTCAGTTGCCTGACTCATACCTAAATTGTAGTGATGCTCAAACAGCTGCCTTGGAAATTCCCAGAGTCACTCTTGGGGTAGTGGTGGTGGTGGGGGGGACTCTTGGCCACTATCTCAGACTCCTTAGCCAATGTGCAAATATCAAAACGTACACAAACAGTACAAACTCTGATGTAGCTGTGTTGTGCCAGCACAATGGAAAACATGCACATTATCTTAAGTGATTGGAATAGCCCCGTTCTCCTTTTTCCTGTGTTGGTTTTACAAATCCTTCAATCACGCCGTCATTTAAGGGACCGTTGCGTTTGACCTATGGTTTGCTGTGAAGTAAGTGCGTGTAATGGCTTGATGCAGTTTGTGAGGATGTTGAAATAGCACCTTGGTGGCGTGTGGAGGGACTGTAATTTCCTTCTTATCAAAAGCACAGACAGGCAGAGGGCTGGAGGCGACAGGCACCTATTGAGCCATCATTTAGAGATCTGCAGAGGGAGGAAAGTAATAAAGGAGTGCGTGATCTCCAATTCCGAGCGTGGCATGTGTGTGTCCTGGTCAAGACTTAGCCAATGTCCGACAGCTAATGACGGATGGGTCAGTGACACACCTGTCCGCCGGGTCCTTCTCTCTTATCGCTTTCCCCCTCATCATCCGTGAGCTACGCCCCATCCAACCTGCCAGGATATGGCGGGATGGAGAGAGAGAGATACAGTGCTTTTTTCCGCATCAGGGAAGACGAGGGTCAGAGAGGATGCTGGCGGAAATAAGCTGTCAACAGCTTTCACCTGAGCGGCGACTGATCTCTTTATCAGTCCCTCTCTCCCCCGTCTCTCTCGCTCAATCCTCATTCCACATGGCATGATGCCCCTCGTCCTCCCTTTTGGCTGTTTTCCATCTGTCTCTCGCAATCATACTTCATTAGCAGTGATTCTCTCTCTATCTCTCTCTCTCCCTCGTTGTTTTCCATTTGTTATCCTTTAACATCAGCTCTTCTCTTCTTCTTGCTCTCCATCTAAAGTCATATCCCTATGTCACTGCTTCTGAACTGCAAGTTGCTTTTATTTAGCATAGATTCTGATCATAGATGTCCCAAAGTATCCCCTTTTCATTTCTTTAAGGCGTGCTTTAAGCTATTTTAAGGCGCACTCTTTGCTGACACAGGCTCAGCTTGTATAATCCCTATATAAAACACAGCTTATGGAAAGGGATGCTCTGAAGCAGCCTCACATGAACCCACAGTCACCAGCCCAATAATACATGTGAGCGCTGCAGTTGTGTTGCGTAAAAATGCAAATATGGCTTCTCAGCTCTCAAATCTTATTCAGCAAACTAATATGTTAGTGTTAGTTCCTTACATTAGCTCATGTGAAGGTGGAGCATGTATTTCTTAAGCATGATCTGATCAATGAGCTTTTTTTTGTATCCTTTGCAGTTACCTGAAGTTAACTCTTTCAGAAAAACACTCGAGGAAAGCCCTCTTGCATCTTCCATGGAGAGACACTGAACATATCCTTTGCCAAGATCATAACCTTCATATCCCCCTCTGTTCTTTTGCGTATATCGTCATCACTGTTGTATTATATGTTGATAGTAGCCTCAGGCCTGCAAGGTTTTCGCTGACGTGCGAAAGGAAAGAAGTTGCCTCAAACGATGCACATCAAAACCAGTGGCTCCTGCTTAATCTGCCGCTGTCACCTCCGAGAGCTGAGCTCATTCTCCTAGGGAGACATTGACATCTTTTCATGAATTGGCCTCTGATCGAGATATTGAGTCTTCCTTTTCCTGCAATTTCTCAAGGTTTTCAAAGGCCGTGCTGTGTTTTTTCATCAAAGATTGAGGCAGGCAGGATGCCACAGATTTCCACAGTTGAGCCCCACTGGAGCAAATGTGATGTAATGGAACATTTTCTGTCTCATATTTTCTCTCCGGTGAACAAACACCTTTTTCTTTCAGTTTTTTTTCCGTCTCGTGTACGCATCCAGTGCAGTCGATGTCCGTGGCCTACTTTTAATATTGTTCACCTGGTGCATGGCAGTGTATTGTGTACAGTAATCCCCAGTTTTATGCGGATCAGGAGTCGCGGATTCAGTCACAAGCGGATTTTTTTTGAGACCCGAACTCTGAGTTTATGCTGAAAGTGTGATTTCTCCATGGCGCAAGCACTCAAACACTTCAAACACTCCACAGTTCAGTAGATCTCCAGGAGACTGTCATAAGGACGCTAGAATGGAGTAAGATTTTGCCCAGTTGTGGCGTAGTGGATGAGCCCAGACGAGAGGGCAGGTGAACTATGCACTTTGATATGAGAACACTCCCGTAAGGAGTAGAGATTCCCACCAAGGAATCCTCGTTCTCACACGCACTCAGAGAGGATATAAAGTAAATGCTCGCAATGAGTGGAGTACTCACGGTACCGGAGACGCACCAGAATTCCTGTTTTATACCCTCGCGTGAGTTACGTCCTTGACCTAGTGACCTCACGTTACCCGGTGCGTGTGACAGAGACCTTTCCAACGAGCCCTTATTTGTATTTTAAGTCCAAGTAGATCAGGGATTATTCCCGTGAAAACCGTTCACCTCGCCTGCGGTGTCCCAATACTTTTATCCAGCAACCTTACAAGTTGCATATCTCGGCAGGGAACTTAAATTAAAAGAGGCAAATACGGGTTTACCATTACATTTTCTTTAAGGGTATCGCATTAAACTGAGTTTAAAATGAAATTAAAGTGTTCTGGGAGCATATTTGGGGCATATTTAGGGTTTACACTATAAAAATAGGCACTTCAGGTGGGCGCTCTTGGAACGTAACCCCCACGAAAAGCATTCAAATACAGAGATTATAGCTCCCCCTTTTGCAGCTATAACAGCTTCCACTCTTCTTGGAAGGCTTTCCACAACATTTTGGAGTTTCTGTGGGAATTTGTGCCCATTTATTCTGTAGAGCATTTATGAGGTCTGTTCCAGTTCATCCCAAAGGTGTTGGGTGGGATTGTGCGTGCAAGTCAAGTTCCTCCACACTAAACTCATCCAACCATATATTTATGGAGCTTGCTTTATGCAATGGGGCACAGTCATGCTGGAATAGAAAATGTCTTGGTCTGCTGAAACATTAAGACTGCCCTTCACTGGAAGTACAGCGCCTAGCCCAAAGCCTGAAAAACAGGTGTGTCCCAATTCTTTTGTCCATATAGTGTATTACTACTATAAATGAGCAGCTGTTGTTTTTGGTGTTTGAGGAATTGCTACTAAACAATGACTAACATATGCTTAAAGAAATGTGTTATAGTTCAAATTCACACAATACGAAAGGCACACACTAAAGGATCTATTAATTAACTGGATGCCTTAGAGAAGTTGACCTGGCTAGTGGTCCTCAGGCAGTTGAGTTCCAGACACTGCTCTAGCACTTCATTAGTGGTCAGTTTGTGACCAGAGAAGCGCCCTTGGCTGGATATCTTTGGTTAGTGAACTACTAGCACTGGTACTGCTGTGTTTAAAGTCTCAGCTGCACAGCTGTGTCTGATACTCTCGTTCCAGTAGCATACACACTGTCGTGCTGCTGCCATGTCAATGTCACTGCAATGCTGAGAAGCTGGTCCACCACACAAATAATATCTGGCCAGCAGCAGTCCTGTAGACAGAAATCAACCACTGATAAATGCTGTACAGGGCAGCTGACAAGCTGTGCAAGGTGGGCGTTTCTAATAAAGTACCCTGCAAGTGAAACTGCCATGTAGGTGTTTCTAAAAGAGTGGTCAGTACAAGGTAAAAGTAAAAGGTAGGTATTTCTAATGGTCTGGTTTTTTGTTAAAACCCTAAAGTTTCTAGACGGACCTAGATACACCGCACTTTCTGGAATAGAAGAACAGAAGGCAGGCTCTTCTCAGAGTACAAAAAAAGTGACTTTCAGCAAGAACAGAGCTGACACCAAGCAAAACCGAATATCAGTGAAAGCAGGTAAAAGGCACTGTGCATTGACAGAGAGAGGGGAAAACAATGGTACATTTTCTGAGATCCCATCTCTCCTTTTTGGGGGGCTGTGATAAATAGACTTTGATGTTTTTGCTGAACAGCAGTGCATAGTCCCAGAGCAGAAATCCAGGTATGAGCAGTCAGCAGTTCAGGAGCTGCAGAATCCTGCTGCTTACTGCAACAGCACAGACGCACACACACACACACACAAACTCACACCGCTCACTTGGCCTATTACGAAGGTATAAAATGAAGTGCTGATCTAAACAGCAGAATGCCTGATCACTGTGTGTGTCTTTGTGTCGGCAGAGTCCTAATTTGAGGTACTGAAGTCATTTGTGGTGGTGAGGGTCTGACTATAATTTGTAACTATAGTTAAATTACCTTCGGAAACTCTGAAGGCCCATTTGTGGGAACACACGTCAGTTCTTCTCTCTTAAAATTATGTAACTTACATATTATCAGACAGTCTTTTACAATTTCTTACATATAGAGAACTATGTTTTAGTTTGGCCTGGTGGTTATAGAGTTGCCTCAGCAATTGAAAGGTCATGGGTTCGAATGCCAAGACTGCCTGTGGTACCACTGAGGTACCCTTGAGTAAGGTACCATCCCCACACACTGCTTCAAGGCTGACCACTGCTTCACTTGGTGAATGGGTTAAATACAGAGAAAGAATTTCACATTGTTCACACTGTGTGTTCAAGCGTACATCCTACCTTACTTTAGTTTACTTTAATATTTATTAATTCCTTTTCTGAGCTGCTAATGCTCATGCAGGCTCAAAAGGCAGAGAAAGATCCTGTCCATCACAGGGCAGGCTCACCAATAAATGCATTCACACCTAGGGGCAATTTAGCATTTCCAGTTCACCTGACATGCTTGCCATTGGACTATGGGTGGAAAGCAGGAGCCCTGTTTGATCTTTTGTAATTCAGCAAAGATGCATGTAAAAGTATTTGCATAGGAACACAAGGAAGGTTCACGGCAGCCTGTGGAGATGAGCAGTGGATCTGGTGTGCACACCTGAACTGTCAGCGAAACTCTATAGTGACATGCACCAGGCAAACTCTGATTGGTTGTTTTGAGCAAGAAAGTGTTTGGAGTGTTGAATAAAACAAACAAACAAACAAACAAACAAACAAAACTGAAACTGTTTAATGCAACATAGGGAACTAAGGGAACAGTTTAAAGGTCTTTATAAGGCCCTTTCAAAAACATAAAAAACAGCAAGGTCACAGTAAATTATTAGAGGGTGATCACTGCATTCAGTATTTTTACGGAATATCTTCCGTCATATTTACTGTTTACTTTGTCATATAATACTAATCACATCTGACATTTCCCTTTTCACTTTTTCTGACATTTCCCTTTTTCTTCCAGGTTGAAAATGAATTGTTGTTTTTATATTCCTTCATTTTGCATATGACAACCTCCTAGTCCACAGGCTGATATTACATTTCACACATATGTGAATGAATGCACACAGTTAGATTCACAAAATTACCTTTACGTCCTCAAACAAGAACAACAAACTTGCATTGCTGACAATATCTGCTAATATTGCAGTAGCAGTAGTGGCTACAAAAGTATCAACATACAGTTCATTATTAGTTGTGTTGTACACCATGTACATTGTCCAACATGGTCCTGGTGTTACATTTACAGTGCATCTGGAAAGTATTCACAGCGCATTACTTTTTCCACATTTTGTTATGTTACAGCCTTATTCCAAAAT
>JBBPCY010000082.1:9797809-9818132 GCA_037974405.1 Brachyalestes nurse
TATATAAATTACAATTTACAATAAAGTTACTATTCCTGTTAAACAAAATAGCAATTATATATGTACCATTAGACGATGTTAACATTCAGCACACTTTCTAAATAACAGTACTTAAATATAACTGATTTTATTAAACCATTACATACATATTTTTAAACAAACAGCACTGAAGAAGGTTAATCTATAATATAAAATACACATATGCATATTTAAAACTTAAAAAATGTTAATCCTCATAAAACGTACAGCCAGGTATATCAAAGTATCTGGGCCCTCTTTAAAAAACGAAGCTGGGTAGAAAAACAGTGACCTGAATAAAATAAGTCCTCTTAAATTTAATCTACTAAAGTAACTCTGTCCTGAACTTCCAGCCACTTCTGTAGTGATTGAAGGCGATCTTTCACAGGAAGATTCATTCTAACCCTGAGTTTGTTAAATTGTAGTTTAAAACACTGTTTCACTATAAACAGGCATAGTGAACTTTTTAAGGGAACTCTGACATTCTAGCTAGAAAATGTGCCACTTGTTTAACCTTGGCCAGATGCTTATCAGCCTGATCCCCTCCTGACCGTCCATCCGTCCGACACACATCGCAATAAATAACGAAATTCTCTTATCTAGGAGAACTGTGTCCCAAAAACAAAACCAAAGACACCCCTCTTTTGACGCCAACAGCTCTACAGACTACAAATCATGAATGATACTTCCACGTTAATAGAAAAACGTGTTTGTATATAGACGCGTTAACGCATTATTTACTTAATGCCGATTTTATCGCGCCTTAACTGAAGTTTTTTAAAAATCCTTTTATTTTGAAAGTTTATTTTTATGTCCGTGGATGCGCAGACCACACAGATCTACGTCTTGACTGTTGGGGGTCAGGCGTCCCATTACTTTTGTCCATATTATATGGACAAAAGTATTGGGACACCTGACCATTACACCAACAGGGACTTTAATGATACTGCATTCAGCTTAGTTTTAATATATAATTTATATAATAATAACACACACACACTGTCACACTCCAGACACTGTCCAGAAAAAGGATGTCAAAATTAATTTATTGTTTCGAAATTAATCTGTCTTTATACAACGTGTAAAAGTGGATGTAATGGTGCAAATGTTACAAAAACACAAGTTTTACAAACATTTCAGTTTCACACACATATCCCAAAAACAGATACATGCACATTTTGAGGGCACAAATTAGCATTTATACATTTATGTTATAACAAAAATACGTTTATAGAGGAAAATAACTAACAGAATATGGTATAAAAATTCAGTAATTCAATAATTGATTCATTTATTCCAGGTGGAAACATTTAAAACCTGAAACACTCAGAAATAAGAAATACAGTAATGTGTAAAATTTTTAGCTGAAAATTATATGTAAAGCTCTGTATCAGGGCAGAAATTGTTTATATAAAAATAAATGACTATTGTTTTATTAGGTTCAGGAGTCTTGCAACCAAAAGTCAGAATTCAGTGATAAAAACTCAAATTTATCTGTAAAATGTAATAAATTTCAGCGAACATCTGTAGCAAACGCTACACTTCAGGGGTGAAATCATCTTGTTTACAGTATTTATTTGAATTTTTGCAGGTGAACACACACTCAGTGCCCGATAATAAAATGATTTAAAATTATTCTCTCTGTAGCTTTTACAAATTGTGTTTCAGTCTCATAAGAATGACAACACACACAGATAATAAATTCTCTCATTAAAGGGAACATTACACGGAAAACTAAATACACACACATTATAAAAAAAGACGTGTGTAAACAGTGTTTCAAAAAAGTACCACTTAACCCCCTAATGCAGTCCATTTATGCAAATTTTGTTATTTATGGCCTTGGTGATGTCATAAAAAATCAACACTTTTACATATTCATCTATACGACCTCCGCCCACTCATTCTTAAGCAATAGCGTTTCAGTCCAAATTGCTTATTGAATGAGGAAGCCAATCAGAACAGAGACTATTTACATAAATATGTATTGAAGGCACAGTAACAGAAACCTTTTGATTTTAAATAATGAAAAGAGGTGTTAAAACCTATTTCGACTGTTTTAGTGAATAAAGTCACATGAATGTCGTTAGTTTACCTCAGGGGGTAAATAAATGCAGGAAAAATGCCGGGTACGGGCCCTTTACTGCAGAAATACACACAAAATACCATTCCCTTAAAAACAAACAAACAAACAAACAAACACGGGATGTACAGTCTCCAACAGTGCAGCTGTAACAGAACCTCTTCATATTAACGTGGTTCCACTCCAGCTCATTTTGTCCAGATATTTCTTCAGAACCTCCAGTGATCTTTATACTTTACTCATGAGACAATTTGTTTATCAGGAGGAAATTCTGTTTATAATGTCACCCTGAATAAACGACATGGAGGAAACTATTCCCTATCACACAAAAAAAAAAAATTATAAAGTTTAGAAATATTTTTTCTATTTTTTTTTGTTTCTTTATGTTAAGTTCAGAAAATGAATAAAACTGTGACTTTTATATAACTAACAATTTAAAACTTAATAAGAAACAACAACAAAAAAACACCTCAGGGATCAAAATAAATGGACAATCAGATGGTCAAAAAGGTCCCAGGAAATTGATTTTAGCCATGAAGCCAGGTTAGGCTTCACATATTGCATGCAGGAATTAGTTATTTAAGGTTTTGATAAAATATGATTTAAAAACTACATTTTGTAAATTTAGAAAAAAATAAATAAATAAAAAATTGGAGACAGATTCCAACATAAAAAACATACCCTCAAATGATCCTGTTCTGTGAAATTAACATGAAAGCATTTGATTTAAAGTGGAATATTATTGTTTGTCTTGTATTTATTTCCAGTTATTATTTCAGCAGTTAATCTCAGTGTATGATATTTTAAAATCTTTAGAAACCTTAAAAACATCACATAAAATAAAACCCTGGTGCAGTTTTTAATTTTTGCATGAATTAAATATGGCAGTTTTTCCCTGGAAATTCAGGTGTGTCTGCAACTCAGTTCCAGTTCAATTCCATATCTTTAGATAAAAAAGGTGGCAGAAAAAAATTGAGACAATATTTTTGGGCACATTATTATATGACTAAGTATCAATATTTATTTATTCAATATTATTTAAAAATGTATTTAACAAACTTTTATTTTGTCATCTAATCTAATAGCATTACTTCTGAAGTCCACAAGGTGACACCAGAACTCGATTTTCACTAGTGAAAATGGGAAAGGAGGCCAGAGTGGCCGAGACATTGCAGGAACATCTTGAAGAACCACAATAATACTATTGTGGAAGAAATATCATCATAGTATGGTATCGTCGTCTCCTTGGTGACTCCCACCTCTATGGACTCCTGCAGATTTCTTCCACATCTGCAGGTCTTTATTAAGGCTTCACAGGACTGAGAGAGATCTAGGAGTCTTACAATGTCCAGGAAAAGTCCATCATAGACTAGCCTCTGATAAACCTTTAACAGCACCTGTTAGTTCTCCTAAAGGCCCAGAGGTCTAGGTTGAGCAGCAGAGATGTTCCTCAGCACAGGAACCTTCACAGGTATTTGAGGGTTTCAGGGAAGTCCAGACGGCACATGATGTTGCCGAATGACACGCAGTAGATCTCCATAAAGTTGTCTGTAAAGGAACGGTGATCGCAGAGCTTCACGTCCGACACCTTCTTAAACCCTTGGAGGACACGGCAAAATCAGAACCACGTCTTCAGTCCATGTGTGAGGTCGAGGTTCTTGCCAAAAAAAAAGTCTCAAACTGGCCCAGACAGGAGGGACATAAATATAATTCTGTACTTATTTGACATAATATTCAAATTGGTGCAGCAACATGTCAGCAATAACTCCAGACCCCTGAGGACTAATAAGGACACTAGTGGGCCTGTAGAGCAGTGGAGACCAACCCTGGAGGTCCTGGAGATCCACCTTCCTGAAATGTCTGGTTCCAATCACCATTTGCAGCACCTGCTCTGGCTAATGAGGCCCCTGATTGGCTGAGAGTTAAGTAAAGACATCAGGAGAGTAGATCTCTAGGATCTTCAGGAAAGGGTTGGTGACCACTGAAGCTTCCTCCACATACTGTCTGGATTGAGGTGTGAAGTGGCCAGAGGAAAAACAACAGAAGAGTCCATTTCTTTTGCTCGCATATGCAAATTACACAGAGTTCATTTACATTCAAGCTGCACCCACTGATTCAGCGGATAATCTTCACCGCGCTCTCGAGGTCCAAGATGCTACAGCAGTGCCTCCACACACACACACACACACACACACACACAGGTGCACGAGGAGTGTGTGTATGTGTGTGTATTTACAGCTTAGTAGCAGGCACATCGTGAGCAGGGGGACTCTCGGGGGTCCCATTCACATTGTCCTGTAAACACAGATAAACAGACTGTCACAAATATCCTGTGGTCTGTGTCTGCGCACCCCTGGTCAAATGACAACCAGTGGAAAGAGATGCATTTTCATACACACTTACTGTTTATTTACTGAATGTAACACAATGGAGGAAAAGATAAAACACCTGTGCAAAACCTGTAGCATCTTTTATACATTATGCTTTCCCCCCCTTGTGTTAAAAAGATAACATTTAAATTTAGTATTTTTAATATTATATAATTCTATATATTGTCATATTAAAACCATTATGTTCTCTGCAGAGGATGCGTCATTATAGAAAAAAATAGGACTAAGGACTAATGGGGGTCCAAACATGGCATTCGGCTGCATTTGAGGGGGGAAAAATGTAATTGTCTTTTCCATTCAACAAGTTCTATCTTTTCTACAGTGTTTTACAAAAAACTGGCGAAGATCAGACTAACGAGAAACTGTAGCACACCTCAGTCACTGCTGCCCTCAACACTGAGCGCTAAAGGCATCAAATTAACAAACATTACTCACCTCTGCCCTTAAAAAGCATCAAATTAACAAACGTTACTCATCGCCACCCTCAAAAGAACCATGCACATGAAATAAATAAATGCTACTCACTCTAACGTTTAACCCTTGGTTACAGAATAAAAAAGTAGTGCTGATGTAGCCCCGCCCCCTCTCACACACACACACACACACACAACGAACGAGTGCAAAAGAATTAAACACTCTGAATGTAGTGATGAAAGTGATAAAAGCTGAGGTGTGTTACAGTTCCACATCATGGCTGAAACAAAAGCCATAAAACAGTGAAGAGGACAATACAGACCTCACAATCAAGAACAAGTGCTTGTATAGTTTTATAGACAGACATTATATATTATCAGGTTATTGGTGTTAACAAATAGCGAAATGTCAGCAGTTATGTGAGATGATAATCTGAGAAGATAAACACAATACAGACAGTGGACAGCAGATTACTGATGATACTGTAGACATGGGCGGAGTAGCAGTAAATATAATAACGGGTATAAACGTCTTCAGTCAGAGTAAAGTCTTCCTTGGTACTGTAAACAAGTTTCAGCTTTAAGGATAAATACAGGAGCGATTAAAATAACAGCTGGTCTTTATTGCTGCTGTCGTTCACAGAGCAGCTTCATTTTCTGACTTTAACGTGAAAATAGACTTTCAAAGTTAATATTAGTGTCAACAAAACAGAATCCTATTTCACTACTGGCTTCAGGTCACTGCCCACATTCATAACCTGTAACACTCAGCACCTGCCCTTTTTCATCCGTGTTGAGAATCTGATAAAAGCCAGAAATAATCTGAACAATTCAAGGAGATTTGAAATAAAGCAAAATCAGTTCTGTGCAAAAGTCTTAGACCCCATTCACACCTGCTCATGTCATGTGACCTGTACTTGGATTGTGTCCTGATCAGATTTCAGTCCTCAGATGTTTACACTCGGTAATCAAATGTGTCGCCTGCCAGACTGAAACCTGGTCACTATGTGGTGAATATGCAAATGAATACCTATGCAACAGTAAATTGGCTGCGCTGGGGCTCATTTTGCAGTGACACTTTCTGTGTTTACAAGAAGAGGCTGTTTAGAATAATGATCTCACTGCGTTGTCGCCATCACGAACCACGTACATTAAAACAATGTGGTGTAGTGAGGTGGTGAAAAGCGAGAAGGCGAAGGTAAAGTCTAACCAAACTGGAGCTTTCCTTGAGCCAAGCAGCTCATTCAGAGTGGGATACGGAGTTAAAATCACACTCAGAGGAGAAACTCATGTCAGGGGAAGAACTGAAAGAGCAGCGATGCTACATTAAGAGGCGAGGGTCTGAATGAGCGTCTCTTCCATAAGCAGGACAGCAGGGGGCGCTGTGACAGTGCAGAGACTGTTTTTTTTGTGTTGAATGTGTCTCAGACAGATGGATGTGTTTACACTACACTCCTCCTCAAGTGGTTCTGATTTAAATCTGTTCACAGCTCCATGTTTATGTGGATTAACCCAATCTCGATACTCAAGACACATGAATTGACCAGGTGTGAACAGTGTCTTTGGTTCATGATAAACCTATATTTAAAATTTTGTATTTGGGCACGGAGTATTTTTATTCACACTAATATTACAATAAATCCATTCATATCATATAGGCAGTAAACACTGGAAGCCCAGGGTTAACTGTAGCTCCATCAAACACCTGGCTGGGTGTGATCAGACCATCATTAGATTAAATCAGGAGCTGCTGACAGACCTTTACACATCTACGCAGTAGCTGGAAGCACTGAAAAGAAATCTGGACCCAAACCTATGTTCTAATTTAATTACTGTAAACCAGATTCAACGCTTTCTGGTTGTTTGTTGTTATTCTATTGTGATTTTTTGTTTTTGCTGCAGAAAGACCCTCACTGCTGACATACACACATTTACACTCTTTACATGGGTGGGGGGGCTCAGACGTTTGCACAGGTCTTTTCCAATACAAGCTAATTCAAAATACGTAATGATTAAAAGCAAACACAAAAACAATGTCAATAAACAAATTCAGGCAGTGGCTCATTCAATGCAAACTGCTCATCAGATTTCAAGCATGCAGACAGATCAGTGTTCTGTCCCACTATTGATTCCACATGTTTCCTTTCATATTTATACTGTGTTTAGATACGCATAGATACGCATATTATAGGATCTTTCATGGTGTTTGATTTGTTTGCTGACTGGAAAAAAAGGTGCAATTCAATTTATTTCAATGCAAACCGCTGTGAATGTGAAGCGTGCAGGTGTGGCTCATTAAAAAGTGTGAGTGCCTTTAATTAGGTGCGAAGCAGTGGCTGTGGTACCTGTCCCAGTGTGCAGGGGTGAAAGCAGGCTGAGCAGTGATTATTGATCAGTGATGCAGGGAGTTAAACGGAGCTGTGGCGCCATAATCCAGACACTCTCGACGACTGGCTTCAGCCTGACAGGGGAGCGTGGGGGGTGCAAGGGGGTTAAAGACATTAAGCTCAACACATCAACACAAAAATGGACACAAAGCCTGGGTGAGAAAACCATAACGAAAATTACTGTAAAACAAACATTTTTCCCTTTCTGTTTGAACAGCTGTATACAAGCCCCTTTTTAGACAGGGAGGAACAAGTCTAGCCATTCACTCACAGCAGCACTCTCCAGCAGGACAGTTAGCAGAGTCAGCTAGATTGAACTGGCTGTTCAAATACTAACTATTTTAGCAATTAGAGGAACATGGAGAGTAAAGAAGACAAAAATGTCACAGGTATAAAGATACCACTAATAAAACTAGTAGAAAAATGTATTGTGGAATTATTTTTCAAATCAGTGATGCAGAACTAAGCCGTTTGTCGTATGCTGCTTCCAAAATTGGGTAACACCACCAGCATGACCAATTCCAACTTATCAGAGGTCAGAAAAAATATTTAAAATTATGATGTCCTGTGACGTTGTGTGAGAAGATGGGGAGGAACTTTACGTGACTTGGAGAAACCACCTGCTCATCTTCATCCTCCCAGAGTTGGCGGGACTGAGTGATAGGGGGTGTTCTAGTTATTGAACTGAACATGACTAAATTAGAGCGAAAATTGGGGGAAAAACCCCCAAAAAGAAATGCATAATTTTACTAAGAACATTGATGTCAGATTATTTTTCCATTTGTATTGCCCAATATTATTGGTTAAATTTTCTGCTTCTTTCAGATCACAAAATGACACAATGGGTCCCTAATTAAGTTTGATGTGGAATATTATGGAAAAAAGTCTTTGCTCCATCGTCCTGACCTGGCGGGTGCTGTCCAAAATGGACTTTCCATAATAAATAAAAAATAAACCACAGGTTTTTAAAGACAAGAGTGAAAAGTGAGCCAGAGACACACAGGATTAGTCTCACAGTGCAGGGGCACACATATTGTCCATCACAATACATTCATGCATCACACACACACTCGCACATGAACACACTCTCAGCTGTCATTCACAGTTACAGTTAAACTGCATGAATTAAGATGACACCATGGAGATGAACATTAATATTCTGTTTGATTTTAAAACATGTGGAGTACTTACAGCGGCCTTGGCTAACTGGTTGGCCCTCTGCCTGCGTAGATCAGATTTGATCAGTCCTGAGAAGAGAAGCTCATTAGATTTAAAGACTAACCAACAGTGATGATCTTATAAATTCAGATCTACAGTCACAGAAACATCATTCAGTTTAAACCTCACAAAACGACAGGGCCAGACGTTGTAATCATGCAAAGTCACAACATTTGCATTATTTTAAGCCAATGGAACATACTTAAACACTCCAAAACATAACCTTCTCTCTCTTTTTTTTTTACAGATCTCTATGTGCTTTTAATGATTTATGTCCAAAACTAGTTTTGTTTCCATCCTGGTTCTATTGTTATGAATGAATAAAAAGCCTCAGCTCCTGCAGTTCAGATGATTTAGGAACGAGTTCAATAGAGTTAAAGCTAAGGCTGAGTTTCTGATGACTGAACTGTTGGTTTGGTTTTATGAGCTAAAATCGTAGTCTATTTTTTTTTGGACATGTCAGCATGTGGGTGGCCACTAGGGGGCGCACAGCAGAAGGTTGACTACTTTAATACGATTTAAATGAACTTCAAGATTCAAGATTCAATATCTGTTTATTGTCAAGAAAACAGTATACTCGGTATACAGTGTATTGAAATGCCACCTGTGTGGAATGTCAAATATCAGAATATCAAAAATACAAAAATATAGGGCAAGAGATATACACATAAATATCTAACTAAATTTTTCAACCAGGACAGGAACAATAAAGGTGTGAGTGTGCAATTATAGTAAAGTAAAATATGCCGCTGGTATTTAAAAAGTTTTTGTCGGGAAACTGTTCACAAAGTTGTAACAGGTGCAAATTGGGAATGAGGTAGACTATATTTCCACGATACAAATCTACGATAAATTAGCATTTTGTCCAGTCTGTAGTATTTTGTGTTATTTGTGTCTACAGAAGGTGTTTTGTGTTGTTAAATTTAACAGAGTTAAGGGCCCTGATTGTTTGAGCAAAGAATCTCTTGCAGTATCTGGCAGTTACAGTGCTGATACTGAGGAACCTTCTGCCAGACGGAATTTGAGTTGCAAGAGGAAGAGCCACTCAGAGGCCAGTGCTGGAAGCTCATCAGACTGAGCATGAGAATTAAATCCACAATTGACATGAGGACATCCTATCTAATATCATATACTGTATTATTTTAAATGCAGAGAACTTGGAGATGGGAGTCACCTCAGAAATGATTTGTTACTAAGATGAAATTTGTTCCTCAATACAATTTTATTGGTTTGTTGGTTTTTCTGACCTCTGTTCCCATTTTCCACAAGTTACAGTTCTGGTACTGCAGAACCGTCTGCCAGACGAAGTTTGAGTTGCAGGAGGAAGAACCATGGAGAGGAACCAAATTTATTTGTGCCTGAGCACATAAAAATTCCAAAATAAAAGTCTACTGAATCATTGTTTTGATGTAAACATTGATGTCTGATTAATATTCAAATATTAAATTGCATTGGCTGATATTACTGGCTGAATTTTCGGCTTCTTAAAACCACAAAATTTTACTGTGGGACCCTAATTACGGCTGTACATCTGTAAAACATAAGCAAGTTTTATTATTTAACCCATAAGAGAGGTTAATTAGGCCCTTTTGTGAAGAATGTGCTGTTGCGCCACCATGTGGGCATCAGGAGAACAGAGAAAATGTAAATATCAAATTTCAAGTCTTGTTAAATTATTGTAAAATAATATAAAATAAAAATAAAGTATTGATACTTGGTGCCAGTGCATAAATCAAATATTGTACTGAAACACTGTGATGTAACAATTATTCCTTCCACCTCTGCAAAGAATACAACACATTAACACATGCAGTCCCCCAAAAATCTGACATTTTTATTTGTATCCATTTATGTGCAGTCATGGCAGGAGGCTCCATGGCGGCTGAAATAGTTAGATAGAGGTTTCGAGCAGAAGACAGAAAAAAAACCTCTCTGATGTTGGTAAAGCTTTGGGTCATATCTTCCAGACAATTTCACTATTAGAATGATGAGGAAAAGCTGGAGGCATGCCAGAAATGCTGCAAATGGATGGGTGGAATAATAAGGAATGGTTGGAAAAGGACAAAAGCGAGGCTGAGAGGAGGACGGATAGACAGACAGATGGACAGAAAGAGGGACAGACACGGATGGACAGACAGTCAAGGCAGACAGGCAGACTGACAGAAGGACAGAAAGACAGACAGACAGATAGACAGAAGGACAGACAGAAGGACAGACAGAAGGACAGACAGACAGGAGGACAGATACACAGACAGAAGGACAGACAGGCGGAGACATGGACAGACAGATAGATGGAAGGATGGACAGACAGAGCGTGAGGTGATTTGAGGGCCGTACCTGTTAGAATAGTGCCTATCAGCAGGAAGGCGCACAGGAAGAGGTTTCCAGCCAGAGTCCCGAACCTGTCGATGATTTTCCCCTGACAGATGGTGAAGATGATGCCAAACACCTGCAACACAAGCCATGGAGCACGCACACGCACACACACACACACACACACACGCACACACACACACACACACACACACACACACACACACACACACACACACACACACACACACACACACACACACACACGTAAAACAGCATAACTAATTATTAGACATAAATGATACAGGTTCTCTTTTTGTGAATATGCTATTCTGTTTTGAAGACATTTATTTGACACTTGTGCTCCATGCATCCTTCGTTTTTGTCATGATAAACATTATCAGATTTTTTCTTAGAACCGAACGAATAATTGCTTGCAGAAACCTCCGCAAATTTGCGTACACCGAAGATATCCTCTGCATTTCTTTTGTGCTTTTTTGTGCCAATAAATCATTTTTCATGCATTTTAGTGCTAAATTATTAAGAAAAATATAATTTACTAATTTTGTAACAAATATAAACGTAAATTCAGATACATTTCCTTATAAAATATAGTTGTATACATTTTAGGTACTGTTGAGAAAACACACCGCGTCTTGGGATGGTGAAATACGCTGTACTCAGAGGCGGGTGGGTAGAAAGCGGCCAATCCGAGAACGTTATTCAATTCACCTTTCTGCTGATTGGCTGCTGCCCTTTGACGCATCTGCAGTGAAGAATTTTTCCCGTGGAGCATCTCGAGTGTTCTCGTGATTTTATTACTGTGAATTGAATTAATTTATTACTGTATTTACCCGCTTAAACCAAAGAAAATGCGTTTGCTGTAGACCATCCTTAGAGCTGTTTTGCTAAGAGAGAAAAGTTACGTTTATGTGGACGTCACCAACAGTCACACATTTCCCTCTCTGTATATGTATAAAGTACCCTCCTGTCCATATTAAACTTATAATGCTGATCTTTCATCCTAGTGTTTATGTCGGAGTCCTCCGGGGCCTATCCAGCACAACCATGTAACCAACATGAAACCACCAGTCCCTGCTGGAGGACACTGACCAGCAGGTGGCGTTTTCAGACCCCTAAAAAAATCATATTCTGCACAAAAAAAGAGTTTTAAAGAGCCCATATCCCAAATTTTTCCTGCATTTTGTTTTTCCCTGATTTTTGGTGCTTGATGCCGTTTGCTGAGCCACAATCCATTTCTGAAACTAATAGTGTTTACACAGCGCCTCAAATCGGCTTTCTTCACCAAAGGTCACCTGACTGACTTTTCCAGATTTAACATGTTCGGGAAATGCGTGCAAAGAAAGGTTTGTTCAAAAGTGGTTTGGTTTAGGGATATAGCACTGTAAGCAATCTTAGAGATTAGATGAATAGTTACCAGTGATTATAAAACAGTATTTTGTATTTTCATCCCTAAATCTTTTCTAAAGACAAAAAACACTTTTTCAGCCAAACTGCTTTTAAATATCTTAAATTTCTGATGTTTGCATGGCGCTGCAAAGAATATAAAAATTGTGTGTGATTTAAATGTGTCCTAATTTGGAAGGTCATTACTTCTGTATTACAGTGCAAGTCAGGAATCACCCAAATTTGTGCAAGAAGCTAAATGTCCTCATCGTTGCCGTTTTATGTTAACTATTTAACTTCTCATTCTTCAGATTCTCTTACATTGAAGTGATTTTATTTGCAATCAAACAAGAGAAGAACTGCATTCACTGCAGTGGTGGTGGATGCCGGACATTCTACGACATTCCAGTGCAGTTTTATAGGGAACATGGTGCTCAGCGACTGCTTTGTTGATTACAGCAGTGTTTTTATACTTTTCCTCATTAAATAAGATGTGATTCAGGTGATCACTAATCAGTCCCTCATAAAGCAGAATGAGGTGCTTGTGTAGGAATTGAACAGACACTGGCATGGAATGGTTGTCGTACTCACAGAGATGCTGATATAAAAATAAATTCCAGTGGTCTTTTTTTTCCAGAGCTGTATATCCCCAATTTGTGTTTCGCTGTCATCGTGGAAACCTGTGATGGGAGTCACAAAAATAATGCACACACACAAAAACCACAGGCACACTTTTGGCCCGAAACATCACCTCTCCTGTCTGTTCCTGTAGGGAAAGAGACAGCCCTCACTACTCTGATGCTGAGAGAGCCCGTCGACGCTCCCGCAGTTACTCTCCCATTCGAAAGAGGAGGAGAGACTCACCCAGCTTTATGGAGGCTCGCAGAATCACCAGGTATAACCCCCTTACTCACACTTAGTGCTGGGTGATACTGAAAAAAAAATCAATGTCTCAACATTAAAAAAATATATATATATTTTGACGACAAGCTACTTTCCAGTTACATATGAAGATATTTAACATATTTGTTTTTAGCATTGTATTTTTTCTGCTCAGGGGATTCAGCATGGAAAGGCTTTATTATCTTCTGATGTGTAATTTGCTAGGTGGTCGAATTCCAAGCACATTGCTTTATTTCAAAGCCCTGTTTGTTTGAATAAAGCAAGGTTGGCTTTAGAGTAGAATCAGTGTAGTGTTACACTGACATCTAGTGTCCAGTCTGTGTACTGCAGACTTCCCAGTGCAGGGGTGTCAAGCTCCGGCACAGTTTGTTGGTTCTCCTCCTCAAACACATTCACTAAACCTGACAGTTAACCTGTGAGGTGAACCAGGTGTTTCTGAGCAGGGAAATCACCAAAACATGCTGGATCACAGCCCTCAAAGACTGGAGTTCGACACCCCTGGTTTAGTGCATCAAAGGACATTGAACGGACATTAAGCATTCACCATCAACTTTATTATATGCATCTAATCTGTACATTCAGCATTGGCTTTTTATTAGCTCCACCCACCTTATATGCCCTATATGAGTGTAAAATTACAGACCATCTGTTGTTAGGCGCTGTTTATACCACGAACGTTCAATTTCTGACCTCAAGACCACTGCTGAACACCGACAACTCAAAGTCCTCCAGGCAAGAGTGGCTCTGTGGTCAGAAATCACTGAACTGATGACTAACACAAAGTGCGCATCAACAGATGGGCTACAGTCTCCTACTGAGGTGGGAGCTTGAAGGTGAACTGTCAAAAAAACACCTCCAGATTCAAATGCTCATTAATACACTATACAGACAAAAGTATTGGGACACCTGACGATTACACTAACATGGACTTTAATGACATTGCATTCAAATGCATAGACTTCAATATGGAGTTGCACCCCGTTTGCAGCTATAACAGCTTCCACTCTTCTTGGAAGTCTTTCCACAAGATTTTGGAGTGGAAATTTGTGTCCATTCATTCTGTAGAGCATTTATGAGGTCAGGTACTGATGTTGGACGAGGCCTGGCTTGCACTCTCCATTCCAGTTCATCCTAAAGGTGCTGGATGGGGTTGAGGTCAGGATCCTGTGCGGGCCAGTACAGTTCTTCGACACTGAACTCATCTAATCATGTCATGCAGGAATAGAAAATGTTCTTCCCCAAACTCTTCCAGCTTCATAAAGTTGGAAGCATGTTGTTGTCCAAAATGTTTTGGTATTCTGAAGCATTAAGATTCCCCTTCACTGGAAGTAAGGGGTCACCTGATTTTAATCATTAAGAGGTGTGCCCCAATACTTTTGTCCATATATTATAGTACTGTTAAATATGAGACGGTCGTAAAATTGTTCTTGTCTTTTTTGCAGTCTGTCCCTTTTAAATTTTTCTGTGAAAAAATAAGTCTCCCAGGTGGAATAGCACAGTCGCCTCAGACAGGTTGACAGTGAGCAGGCGAATGTGAATGAACTCACTCTTCCACTTCCACTCCCGTACAAAGGTGCTCAGAAGACAGCAGACGTCGGAATGTCGGCGGGCTGAAGGCAGGGTTACCGTGGTAACTGTTGCCAAGCAGCAGGACTCTCCTAGGCCTCTTCTCTCCATGAACTCGTTTTGGTGAAGCAGCAAGCGCACAGCCAGCGTCCCTAGAGTCCACCCCACCCTCCCCGCATCCTAACCCTTTCGCCTTTTTCTCAGTCTAATATTCTGCGGTAGAGTGGTCACTGCCTTCTGACGAGCACTAATATCACAACACAGCAAACGGACTGAGGTCATATCAAGAGGCTGTGTGCTGTGCAGTGACATTTGTGGTGGTTTTTTGCTCCTTTTTCGGTGGCTTTTCTCTTTCCAGTTTATACGGGCCGTTCATTTAGAGCACATTCACTTTAAGCCTTTAAAATCGCAGTCATTAAGCGCGTCAGTCATTTAGTGTGAATTGATTCTCACATAGCTAATCCTGAAAGTGCTGATTCTTAACTTCCAGTCGACATCACAGAGTTATTTGTCATGAATTACTTTAAAACGACTGTATAGACTGTAGAGAGAATGTCAATTAAAATGTACTTGTTCATGTAATTATGCGTTTACATTTAAAAACAGGATCGTATGACAATAAAAAGACTTCTTAGACTTACATTTACATTCTGTCCATGATAATGATATGTTATTAAATAATAAATTATCAATCAAAACTGGTTTTACAGTCACATGCAAACGTTTGGGTACCCCTGGACAAATATTCTAATGTTTTTCCGCACAAATGTTTCGAACTGAGGAAAAAAATGTGTGCAAAAGTGATGGCACACTATGTTTTTCCCTCTATATTTTAAACTAAATACATATAAATTCTGCAAAACATTTGAGCAAATTACCAAAACATATTTTACAGGGGAGTGGGTTAAGCTTTTGCATACAATTAGGTAGATAGATAGATAGATAGATAGATAGATAGATAGACTGACAGACAGACAGAGATTATGATTGGTACAATACAACTTAATGTTGAACGCTCTAATAAAGATTATAAACTGGAAATGGAAATTTTCACATGAGGCCCATGTGGCTTTTTTGTGGTATAGAAAACTGTTTCAAATCAAGGCATCACTGTACTGTATCTAATCATATAAAGAATAACTGTATTTAAGGCAATACAAACATACATAGAGCCACTAATGGTTCTGGTGTGTGTTTGATGTGTTTGATAATCTTCACTGCAAGGAAAAGCCTCTTGATAGACCTGTCGTCTCCTTAAAAGACTCCAGTCTGTGTCTGTTAACAGCTCTTGGCTTGCCAGAAACACAAGCGGTGTGGGTGCTTTAGGTTTGTATATGGTGTATGTGCGTGTGTGTGTGTGTGTGTGTGTATTGGAACACATTGTATTAACAATATCGGTCTCTTTGAAGATACACTGACGCCTGCGGAGAGTGTGTGCTTTAACACGGACTAACACAACCAGCCACTCTCTTTCAGTCTCTACTCTCTTCCAGCAGAAACTAATTACAGCATTGCAGCTCATTTTGACAACACTGTTCAAAAACCATTAGGGTTGTGTGCTGACACTGCCTGTCAAAAATCTGTGGACACCTAGCTTTCCAAAATGATTTTGATAAATGAGCTTGTTTTCGTGTTCCGTTTACAAAAACCTCAACTGGAATTCGATTGATTTTGAAACATGTCTGCGAACGATTAAAGTGTAAACAGAGTCACCCAGAGAGGTCTGATATGAAATGCTTGATTTTAGACAAACTTACCCAGTCTGAATTTTTCACAGTGGTCATGATGGGAACCAGTTCTCCAAAAGTCTAGTCTCAAAACTCTCTCATATAAAATGATTAGGTGACAAAAACATTCCCTAATGCTTGAGACGCGGTTTTGAGCCTTAAAATTCATTAATAGTGGTGAATAGCTTCATGATATTCCTTGACTTTTGTAAATCACCTGTTTGTTTGTTTTTTTTACCCAATAAAACCACTTGGTTCACTATTTTTTTTTCGACTGTTAGTAAAAATGGCTATATCTGTATTGTGGACCTCCTGATCCCTGGTTCTATTCACCATGACTGGATTCAGCAATAACCTGCTTAATAAGGAATCTGAAAAAATCGGAATGGTACATAAAATCTAGCACATAAAAGACAAAATACAAGAAAATCCATGCTTATTTTTATACTTATTCATTTGAATCGCTAAGTGTCCTCAACAGTTTGATAGGCAGCAATTCCTATTTGAAGTATGTAATATGGGCCATTTGTCACTGTTTTCTGTAGTGCACGGAAGCGGCCGATCCCGTACTACAGGCCCAGCCCTTCCTCCTCCAGCTCAGTCAGCGTCTACAGCAGCTCCAGCCGCAGCCGCAGCCGCTCCTACGACAGCTACAGCAGCTACAGCCGGAGCCACAGCAGGAGCCGGAGCAGGAGCAGGAGCCGGAGCCGGAGCAAAAGCAGCAGGAGCCGCAGCAGGAGCCGCAGCCGAAGTTTCTCCCGCAGCCCCAGCCAGGCCCACAGCTACTACAGTCACAGCAGCTACGAAAGCCCAGGCTTCTGAGGAGAGGGAGGAGCCCGTGGATGGATAGAGGAGTGGATAGACGGAAGAAAAAAGTCATCAAAACAATCCAGAATATATCCCCTACTCTGTGTTAAAAAAGTAATTCTTATTCCTAAGAAGGTATTACGGTTTGGCTCTCGTAGGCCAAGACAGCGGCTGGAACAGATGTTTCTGAGAGCGGGCATTAAAAAAAAGGTTCATAAATTGTACGAAAAATAATCCAACATGGACAAGTCTGCAGTTCGGTTGTTTTCAGAAAACGATCCGGCAAGAAAATCTACGTAATATCATGCTATCACACGTTCATGATTTTAATGCAGGGTTGCTACGGCAACGTTGCTCAACAAAAAAGGACGGGACTGTCTACAAACGCCAAAAAAGCCGCGAGAACAAAGCGAAGAGAAGCACTTTTCTGTCAGAGGGACTCTTCCAAGTTGCAGAAATAACCAAAAAGGGTCAATAGAAGCAGGTATGGATTAATAAGACCTGGGCACGACCCTCCATAACTCCCCAGGGGGGCACCTCACTGTCATCGCAACACTGCGAGAGCCTGCAGTGTTGAACGTCATGCTAAATTGCAAAAGATAATGCTTACAACGCCATATCACAGCAATGGGATTAGCCTTTATTTGACCTGATATCAACTGGCAGGAGTCTGGATAGGTTGTGGTGACTCACCAAGTCAGTGATTCAAAGTGGTAGTGATAGGAACCAGACTTCTGAAAATTAAAGCATAAAGCTTCCTCATATAAAAGGATTTGGTGATGTGGTTATAATTGAGTATATTGAGACGGCATCTTGTGACAGTTTTGAGAAGCTTTGTATCTTAAAATTCATTCATTGTGGTGAATAATGTGATGGAGGGTTGTGTGTGACAGTGTGCTTGCCAGCTTACACTTCTATGCTGGCCAAGCGCCCTCTAGAGGCTCGTGCCCAGTGGGCCTATTCCCAGTGGGCCTATTCGATAATCTGTCCCTGAGTAGAATTAATGATAACCAGGAGAAGGAGCATTCAGCAGAGATGAATGTAAACAGCTAGAGGATGAAGGCCACTCGCTGGGGAGCGTATTCAAACGCTCTGTCCCATTCTTCCCTCTTAAGACTTTCGACTGAACAAAAGCGAGAACAAGCGATCCTACTTAGCTCATGTTGTTTTCGCAGGGAAACGGGGACTGTGTGCTTTTCTAAAATCTGTATTATAACTGTAACGCACGCTGGGACGCTGACGTGTGAAGGTCTAAAACAGCGAGCTCTGGCTGTAAACTATGCACTGTATATCCCTCACCACGACTACGTTAGGCTTCGTATGTGGAAGCGTTAGCATGATGCTAAGACGCTAGCAGAGACGGGGTCGTGCGTGTATGTTTCTCTTCTGCTCCTCCTGTACACCTGGGTCTTGGTAACAATTCCACGTCGGATGCACCTGTACATATAGAACCCGTTAGCACTGCGTTTTTCTTTTTGTTTCCTGCTGGTTTCAGTGCATACACAGCTGAATCACTGCATAGAGCTTGGAATCAATTAGTCCGTTTCTGTACAGTTACTATAACCTTCGCTTTCGGCTCCTGAGACTCAGGTGCCCTGAGGTACCGACCCTGAAAACCAGGCTGCACAAATTCACCTGCACAGGACCATATTTATTTAACCATGTACCTCTGTACTTATTTATTTATTTATTTATTCATTTATTTATTTATTTGCCGAATTGATTCTTGATTGTTATTTATTTCCTATTTATTGCGTATTTATTCACGCCGGTATTTAATCTTAAAAAAAGTTCTGCCCTTTTGAATAATGCATCCTGATTCCTTTCGAAAATGAAAGAGAAAAGAAGCTGCTTTAGACTGTTTAGTAAGAACCCCCATGCATCTTAAGACATGCCATTGAATCCTAGCTTGGTTTCGATGAGTGCTTTCGAATCTCTTGGCAGATTTTATCGGTTGCGAGCAGCGAGTGTTAGCTGCTCGCAAACATTTTCTACCAGAAAATTCACCAACTCAGCTGGACTTGAGTTTGATTTTTCATGCTATGCTAGCACGGTAGGGCTCCAAATTCCTTGTAGGTTGTTTCTCTAATAATGATTTTTATTGGCTCCTGCCCAATCCTACTTTACTGATTGCAGGAGTCTTTATTATACTTCAGTGAATGAAAGTGATGATCTAGTACCTTTCATTCTTTTGGCACTAATATCATAATGTCAAAAGGCACCTGAACCCAGATCAACAGTCTTTGCAAATTTGGGCTTAATACTCTCATTTGTGTCCTTTGTGACTTTTGCTGAGATTGCAAACGAGCTGATGATGCAATCAGGAAACTCCCTCAGTCTTCCTAACCCCCCCCCAGCACCTCTGACTCTCCCAGTGTTCGCTCGTCATCCTTCATGTGATTTTGCAACCCGTTCAGCAAAGAGATGATATAGCGCTTATCATGGGATTGTATAAAAGTTAGTAGATGTAGTGTACTAGTTATTATTATAAAAAAATAAAGTATATACGAATGACAAACAAATCCTTGTTCTGTTTCCTGTTTTCGAAAAGGTGAGTGCTACCAGGACACCTGACTGTTTTTTCTGTTTCCAGACACACAAACTGCACATGCAGATCAAATAAAACACACTTTTTAAAGCATGGTCAGACACAAACTCAGCCTTTCACCTGTGCTGTTACTGGAGACCACCTCTCCAACTCCAAAAACCAAACATTTTGGAAATCTTCATAAAACAGCTCCTTCTGAATCATCTCCATATCTGGTGTCATCCCAAAACATTCAGGATCGTCTCTGACTGCCCGCCATTGTCCATTATGTGAAATGGTCATCACAAACTAACAAAACTAAAGCATGAGATGTTTCAGTAAGTTACCCTCATTTCTCATACTAGTCATAACATTATAGTTATACAAGCACTAAGACTACATTGGAGAGCATTCAATTTTCAATTTTGAACGAAGTTCACAGCTCAAAAATGAACTCGTTCACGTTCGTTTTTTTTGTTTACATTTTAATACAACGTCCTTCTATCTGAACCTCCTTCAATCTTCTCCTTCTATCTGTAATATCACTGAACAATCACAGACATA
>JBBPCY010000082.1:9850081-9869692 GCA_037974405.1 Brachyalestes nurse
TTAACTTTACACAATAAAACCATCACAGTTCAGCTTACATGCAAACACTGCAGAAATAATCATTTATTACACATAAAGTACCTTGTGTAGTACATAAATATTGTACATGTAATGTAGTAGTTTCATTATTTACATGTTCAGTCCAAAGTCGTTGTGTAAAGTTTAAAAAAGTAGAAATCCAAGGAAAACCTGTTGTAGTACAGGATCACATTTCCTTTTAAGTGCCAACCTCTGTTCATCATAGCAGACTCAGTAGAAACAGAGAAATATTTCTATACATCTCTGCATGCATAATGCTCTAATTTTGTAGTAACAGTGAATGCAAATATATACTGAACTCCCACAGAAAAAAAAAATCACATTAAATCATATTTCAAATACATAACTTTGCTATCCTTCATTTGCTTTTTTACAAAGTGTATTTTTTCTACATAATTTGAGCTCAGTTAGCTGCCTTTTAAATACTGTGACAAATTCATAACACATGGACTAATAGAAAGGTTACTTGGAGAACAAATACATTGCATTTACGTACATTAAAAGTAATGTAAGTTAATGTCTCCTGTAAGGTAACCATGGAGATCCTTTTTTTTCCTTTTGGACAGCGATGACATATTATCATGATAAAGAATGCTTAAAGACTTGTTTTCACTGATATTGTCTATAAATTGCAGTCACAAAGGGCACAAGTATACATTCAGTTGTGCTGGCAATTTTTGGTTTTGGGGAAGGGAGAGAAAAAAAAAACACGAGGAGTTCTCTGAATGTTGCCATTAAAGTTCAATTTATCCAACATTGTAAATGTGAAGAGTCTTTAAAAAGGTCCCAGATCCGGTCCCGGAGGGCGAATGTCCTGCACTGTTTGGTAGTTTCTCATTCTCAAACACACCCACCACACCTGCTCATTAACAGGTGAGACTGAGCCATGTGTATTTGGGAAATCACCAAACTACACTGGACAGCGACCCTTCAGGATCGCATATGAGCACTCCCGTTTTAAAGAGGCTTTATAAAAAGATAGATTTAGGGATTATTTTATGAACTTTATGTGGAGGTTCTTTAAAAGTTTTAAAGTTGTTTCCATCCATAAGTTGAAAAGGCTTGTCTGGACAATCTCAGCTGACTAGGAGATTAAATATAATCACGGTTCCCACCGGTCCTTGAAAGTTTGTGAATTTAAGGAAAAAAGAGGCATAGGACGTTTCTGAAATAGACACAAATAAAGAAGGTTCACCGAAAGTGCTTGAATGTGCATGTTTTGTTCAATAATAGAAACTGAAGTTTTTTTGATATACAAAACTTCCCAAAAAGTTGGAAGTTTCCAAAAAAGCAATAAAAACTAAAATTAATTTGAACCTTTATTTAAAACAAACGTAATTCTTTTTGGTAAATATAAAAAAAATTAGAGACAAGTAAAGAACGAGTTCAAGTGAATTCCCCAATTTCCGATTTTAGTTTTTATAGCATTTTTAGAAAGTGAAACTTAATGTTAAAATGGGCTACGTTCTGCTGTTTGTCTCCCGTTGTCTCAAGAATTTGAATGGTCTAAGTTAAGCACCATGCAAGTAAGAAAGCTAACAACTGTAATTAACCTTGATCCATGCCTGAAACTATGCTGTGCTGGGTCCTTTAATGTGAGGAAACTGGGTCTGGAAAGTCCTTGAAAAAACCCTTAAATTTGATGTTTAAGAAGGTGTTCTCACCCTGAATAATGCATCTTTGTGCCCAGGCAACATTCTAAATGCTTACAGGTAGCACATTCCAGTGGTTACACAACATACTGGAGATACGTATTGGACAAATAAGTTAGAAAATGTATAGTTCAGTAGTAAACAACAGTAGCTGTTGAGAACTGTGATGTTGGGAAGCCAGAATGAGTCCCAAACACTTTTGTATCCCTTTTCCTTTAGTATGCTGTGTTTATGCTTTAGCACACATCACATAAAGTCCAGTGGCCTAACCCAAATTACTAGCAGACTCATCACTCTCTTCTGGTTCTCTTCTTTGGTAATTAATTTCTTCATCTGCAAAAGAACAACAGAATTCAATAAAAGGATGCTGAGTACAATACCCTAAATACCATAAAATTACACTCTATGTCCAAATGTTACTTTAAGCTGCACATATTTCTAACAAAGTGTTTAGTTGTGCTATTATCTCAACCATTGACTAAAGAGATAACAAGAACTAATGACTGGTGAAAATCTTTCACTAATGACTAATGAAATCCACTGACTAATGATAATGCGATGCTCTGCTGCACAAAATGCTGAGGTCATCATGCCCGATGCCAAGCATCAACTAAAGTGGCATGAAGGCCTGCAGCATTAGACAGAGGTGCAGTGGAACTCTATTCTCTGTAGGGATCAAGTTATACTTAATACATTTCATATGGGTTGGATTGGCAGTTGTGAGCCATAACTAATCATCCACCATTACTAGCTGACCTCACTAATGCTCTGGCCATATCCTCACAGCAATGTTCGTCTAGTGTAAAGCTTTCCCAGAAGGGTAGAGGCTGTTACTGCAGGAAGGTTCCTTATTAATACCCTTGATTTGACAAGAAACACAGAATAAGCCGGCATCTATAAACTACAAAAGCCAGATGTCAGCCAGGATCTGAATCAGCCGATATTCTCTCCTAACACATAATCAGCAATGACTTAATTTCCTTTTATTTAGTAGATCTGCATGTATAATTTATTGCATAAATAATGTAGGGCAGTCAAGTGTATGCACCCTGCATTTGAATGCTGCATCAGAGCTATGTTATGTTAAATGTAAGTATGTTTTATATCAGTTTGTTCATAGATCCCACAAAGTGCAAAATATCCAGCTATCCAAATATCTTTTTCCAGCTAATTGTTATGAAAGTAAAAATACACAGTCAAGGCATTTGCATGTACATCAGAGATCTGTAACAGCATGGATACAGAAACGTATCTGCCTTAAGATTTGTTTATGGAAACGTTACACAAAATCCACACATTTGTCAAATGACAGTATTAGTAATACATTTTTGCTTAGTTTTGGTGCCCAAATTAGACATTGGGAGACTTCAGATCTTGCATGCATTTAAGTCACATCTTGAAATGATCAACAAAAGTAGCAACCTTAAAAACACTGTCTACCTACAGTACACTGTAAACAGTGCACTGTGATTTCTCTGTAAAACAATAATGTCCGTGATTATATCCTTTGCAATCCTCAACGACTGTGAATGAGGTATTGATTTCCATAAAATAGATGAAGTCACTAGCAGCTTCAAATCTTTTTATGGAGCATGATATTTTTAAACTGTATGTACTGATTCCAAAAGTGGGATCAATTCCACTTTCTTGCACGTTCCTTCTTTAATCACATAAAATTCTCCAAAGTGTGAGCTAGACTGTGGATTATGGGCACTTACATGATGGAGTGGCAGATGAGAGGAGGTCTGAGGTTGTGATTCTGCCTTCTTCATAAAGTGTCATTTTCTCAACAAAGCGCTGTCTGACTGGATTAATAATAACCCTCTCACCTGCAAAGACAAGGGTGGAAAATCAGATGGTGAGAACAAATTAAAAATTTTTTGCAAATAGTTCTTGTTAAAAACAGTTCTTCATGCAAAAACGTCTAAAGCCCTCACTACCGATTACAGTAATCAATAAACAATCACTTTAAAGATTAATTATATACAGTAATCCCTCGCTTTTCGCCAAGAGCATCCACGTATAGTGGAAAAACCGCGTTGTTGTGTTTTGGTTTAAAAAAAAAAAAAAAAAAAGCATATTTTTATAGTGTAAATCCTAAATATGCCCCAAACATGCTCCCAGAACACTTAATTTCATTTTAAACTCAGTTTAAGGCATTACACTTACACAAAATGTAAAGGTAAACCCGTATTCGCATCTTTTCAAGGTAAACCCGTCTTTTAATTTAAATTCCCTGCAGAGATATTCAACTCGGAAGGTTGCGTGACAAAAATATTGGGAAACCCGGTTTTCAGAGAAAAAACCTGATCTACTCGGGCTAAAACTACAAATGAGGGCTCGTTGGAAAGGTCTCCTGGAGATCTACCGAACTGTGGAGTTTGAGGTGTCTGAGTGCTTTCCCTGCCGAGATATGCAACTCGGAAAGTCGCGGGACAAAAGTATTGGGACACCGCGGCAAGGTGAAGGGTCCCCTTGTGTGAATACATACAGAAAAAAATTTATTTATTGCCACAAAAAAGCGAAAAAAGGCGGAGGATATTTGCAGTTTCCGCGTTATTGTGGGGATTTCCACGTAAAACTATGAGTTCGATTCTCATAATCATATGCTGCCATTCAAAAGGTGTGGATTCACTGGTCATATAAATAATCTTTGTAATTGCATACACATTTTTAGAAAAAGTGATAGATGCAATACACTGTCTTTTTTTTTGCAATATTTTGTCAGTCTACTTGCCTTCATATGTAATCCCCACATCAAATGTAAGACTTTTTGTAATTTCATTCTTGAGCACCATTCATTAGCACCAAGCTAATGGTGGTGATGAAAAGGTGCAGTGAAATACTGTATGACTGTTTTGTTACCTTGTTGTAGCTGTTGGGTACACAGCAACAGTTTAACATTTAAAGTGTGATCAATGGTGTCTGAAGAGCTAAATCCATTCTTACGTTACTGTAACTAGGAAGGGGCTTGCAAATATGATGCTGCAGCGTGTGGTCCGTATATTTTAGGCCAGCATCTGCAGCCAAACTGGCATTATATTATTGAACAGGTGTATTTCTCAGTGATCACTCCATTGTCTCGACCTTACCTTTGCAAATGACGGCCACGTC
This sequence comes from Brachyalestes nurse, assembly GCA_037974405.1. Lineage (NCBI taxonomy): Eukaryota > Metazoa > Chordata > Actinopteri > Characiformes > Alestidae > Brachyalestes > Brachyalestes nurse. The sequence continues at coordinate 9,854,887 of JBBPCY010000082.1, forward strand.
CTCGTAGTGGTAGCAGTTGTGGATGCCCCAGCCCTGGTTGCCACACTGGCTCAGGTCCGTCTCTCCTCCCTTACAGTCCACGTTGTCCAACAGGATGGGCCCAGAGCCCTGGCCAAACCTAGAGCTGCTGCTCACAGCCACTGCAAGGTTACAGTCCAGCTGCCGGCACACCACGTTGGCGTCCACCATGTCCCAGTCGTCATCACAAACTGTGCCCCACGTGCCATTGTGCTGCACCTCCACGCGGCCCTCACACCGGTTTCTGCCGTTCGCCAACCGTACTGAGGGGTGATGAAGGTGAGATTGAGGATAAACAGTGAAAGTCAGAGGACAGTGAAGAACGCAGCCCTTAATTCAGACTCTGTGTCTGAATGAAGTACCATTGAATATTATGTTGATTTTATGTAACGTTCTCCTTGTCTTTTCCCTGTTTTTTAGCTTTTTCTAATCTTCTGTCTTCCCATTGTCTGGTCTGTGCATTTCAGTCTGTGTTTGTGGATTCTTTGTAAAATGCCTTGTAAATGCCTTGTAAATGTCTTGTAAAACTCTCAGTTAATGCCAGTCTTTTTTAAGTTCTTGCAATTCCTGAATGTTTAAACTGGTTTTTTTTTTGTTCATCTAGTCTGATTGTTTGTGGAACCTTGCCCCTTTTTGTTTGTGTTTTTATTACTTGTCGTTCGCATTCAAATTTTTAGATCCTGTGATGACGTCCTGACTGCCTCGACCATCACTCCAGTACAGTTTACAAAAAAAATTTAAGAACTGATGTAATCATCAGTGTAGTCATAATAACGTCACTAGCACGTCACTAGCACAGTGGTGTTCCATGCGTAGGGCAAAGGTCTTAGCCACTGGATGGCCTAATGGTTAGGAGGTTGGCTCTGCAATCAGAAGGTTGTGTGTTCGAATCCCAACTGCTAGTGTCATCACTGAGGTTCCCTTGAGTCCACACACACTGCTATCCAGGCGGCAGCCCACTGCTTCCCTTGAACACATGCCAAGGTTTGAAATAATTTGGTGAATGAATATAACACAGCTGTTTTTTCCATAAAATAAACATCCAGTTTGTCCCAGATGGTAAAAGGTGGTAAAATCAAATTCTAGATGGAACATGCGTCCATAATTGCTTCACTGAAAAATACAGAACTTTCTGTTTGCTGTCTTCCATCTACCATCCTAATTTAAACCATATCTCTGGGTAGGCCACCACACCCCTTCATATTATCCAGTGCTATGTGAACTAATGTAAAAGACCCAGCGGTTAGTGTTCTCCTCCAAGCGCATTGAGCCGTCCACTGAGCTCTCAGTTCGAAAAGCCAGAGGAAATGGGGGAGTCTTAAAAATAACTTCAAATCCCCTAAGAAGCAAGGATTACCTCAAAGAAGTCCAGAAAGTACTTCCATTATGGTCTTCAGTGGCATGTTTTGCTTTTGGTTAGTGAACCAGCAGTAAACTATGCTGTCCTGACCACTCCTCAAGCCCATCGCTTTGTTAGTGTCATCAATTTACTCATTCACATGAGCGAGAAACTCTCTAATCTGCGTAATGCAATTGTTATTGGCCTCAGACCCCAGGCCGAGACCCTCAATGTGTAACAGGTAGGTGTCCTTTAGTGTTACCTTACTGTCTGCAAAAAAGGGGACTCTGAGCTGTGTGTATAATAACGGCTAATAGCAAGAAGAATGTCCCTAATCCTCATCGATTTAAGGCACAAAATAGGGCTAAATATGAAATGTGACTCCCAAAAATGAACACAATAGGAGAGATGGGAGAGAGCAAGAGAGAGAGCAAGAGAGAGAGAGAGAGGGAGGGGGAGAGAGAGGAGAGAGAGAGAGGTGACACAGCAATGGAGAAGGGGATTATGTAAATTGAGAGCAAGGGGAAGTGACTTGTTTTTTGTGCCTCACAAACTGATATGATCCTGCCTCTCTCTCTCTCTCTCTCTCTTTCTTTTTCTTTTTCTGCCTTCCTCTCATTTTCATAGACCCTCCTTCCTTAATAATGTGTGTGGGTCTTTTTAATATGTCTTCTCTGACTATGGTGTGTGTGTGTGTGTGTGTGTGTGTGTGTGTGTGTGTGTGTGTGTGCATGTGTGTGCGTGTGTGTGTGTGTGTTTGGATGAAAAGAAAAGTACCGGGGGTGTGAGACACTCACCTTGTGACAGGGTGGAGGCCATCGTGTCGTTACTGGCTGAGAGAGAGAGAGAGAAAGACAGAGAGAAAGAGAGAGGAAGAAAATTAGACAGAAAGAGAGAGAGAATCAGAGAGAGGGGGAGAGAGAGAGAGCGAGAGAAAGAATCAGACACAGAGAGAAAGAATCAAACAGACAGAGAGAGGGAGAGAATTAGAGAGAAAGAAATAATTAGACAGAAAGAGAAAGAATGAGAGAGAGAGAGAGAGAGAGATTTGGTCAAATTATTTGTTGAAAGGGGGTTCTTGGCCTTCCATAGTTCCAGTGCTCAGTATCTACTATCTATTTTCCTGTAATATTAAACCCGGTGGAGCAGGAAGCTCAAGTCTGGGTTAGCAGCTAGACTCCCATAGCAGACATACACACGGACACGTGTAGCCGAGAAACGTGCTGCTGATACAGCAATGCATGCATTTTATATCTTTCAAACATTTTTGGACATGGACACTGCTAAATCTTTATCAACCAACCTCAAACTGACGAGGGACTCCGAGGTGGGCTGAGTCCATCTCCACTCCGTTCGACATGCTGTTTCCTAACGTAGTGAACTGTCCGAATACTTTTAGCCCCTCTGTACTTTGGCTCACTGCACATTTGGCAAAGGCTAATAATAAACAAATGGGAGATTCTCTAAGCTAGGTTTCTTCTGAATCGGTGTTTTATGACATTAAGGAACAATTTGGCGAGAAAAACAAGTGTACACAGTTTTCCATCTCCACACCCCTAACGTCATCAAGCAGCCACGATATATTTTGTGTTCACATTTTTCCTCTTTAGTTTAGCACTGGAACTAATGTTGCTAATACTAGAAGTCAATATTCACCCAAATAATTTCCTTAAATGCATCCCCAAATGAACAAAACGTATCAACTGCAAACACATGTTTCAGACACCACTAGGGCTAGAGAGGATCTGATCTTGAATCAGATTCTTTTGCATTTATAATGGTCATTGTCACAAAAACTGATTTCAGATGAGGAACTGCTTCTCCTAGGGTGGTTCTTGAACACAGTAATTTAAAAGGGTTTGGCCACAGCTTATAGCTATAGCTTATATTTTAGTCCTTTTTTTTACACTATGTGGACAAAAGTATTGGGACGCCTGACCATTACACCAGCAGGGACATTCAAATACATATGCTATGGAGTTGGCCCCCCTTTGCAGCTTCCACTCTTCTCGGGAGGCTTTCCACGAGATTTTGGAGTTTCTATGGGAATTTGTGTCCATTCATTTAAGAGGTCAGACTGGACGAGAAGGCCTGACCCTGAGGTGTTGGATGGGGTTGAGGTCAGGGCTCTGTGTGGACCAGTCAAGTTCTTCCACACTGAACTCATCCAGCCGTGTCTTTATGGAGCTGCTTTGTGCTGGAATAAAAAAGGATCTTCCCCAAACTGTTGGGGAAGTTGGAAGCATGGAGTTGTCCCAAATGTCTTAGTCTGCTGAAGCATTAAGACTGTCCTTCACTGGAGGTAAGGGGCCTAGCCCAGACCCAAAAAAACAGGTGTCTCCTAATACATTTGTCCATATAGTGAAAGTCATACTGTGTCTAAAGCCACATCCACAAGTGTGTGCCTCCTTAATAAAGAAGAGCTGGCTGTGGTTTGAGCAGGCGGAGACAAGCTTGTGGTACAAGTGTAGATGTGATGTTTTCAACTATTTGTTTAAGCTAATGTCTAACATGAAAAGCTTTTTTTTCTGTGAAAAGCAGCTTTCAACAGTTTCTCAAAAGGAGGCCCCTTTTTCTCCCATATATCTGATTGGCCGATCTCCTGAAATCTCTTTATATATGGCTTGACTGCTTTGTCTTTTTATGAACCTCCGCTCAAACTCCCTCTGCGATACTGTTCAGGTGTGTTGGTTAGCTGTATGCAAGGCCTTGTTTTCTTTCTGTCTTACAAGGGTGTTTAGTACAGGACATTTATATTTCCCTATAGAGGCTTGCTCTGGAGCCCTGACTCATTGGTGTTTGGTTTCAGTCCCATACAAAAGTGCCTCTAGAGGCTCTTTACAGCTGAATGCTTTTCACAGGCTCCTTTTATTAATGATATTATCATTTTTAATGTATAAAACACCTCACACACATACAAATACACATAATGTAAATGTTCAGTATAAAACTACCTTATCATTCAAAACTAAAATGAATATAAAACAAGTTCTGCTTTAAATATACATATAAAATGATTCCATTAAGAAACATAACTTCATATGTTTAAAATCATTTGATGTAAAAGGAATGGAGATATATCAGAAGGATATATTGAGAATAATGTAAGGAGACAAAGATGATCCCATAATGATTGTGAAAGCTGTAGAACTGATTTGATATTATTTTCTGAAATCCCTCCTGCTGTTCGGCTTCAGTGTTTCAGTTTACACCGGGTGAGTCGTAACTGTTTTTATAATAAAATCATTATAATGGGTGGTTAATATGACAAACTCGTTCTGGAAGTATGTTTGACTGGTGTGGAATTCTTACCTGGAACTGATCGTCTTGTCACTTTGTGGTGTCCTGCAGGGGAATAAATCAAGTCCAGATTATTATTAATACTACTATTGTTCCATATATTATTACTACCACTGCCAATAAGAATGGGAATAAGAATAATAACAATTCGATTTATAAATTAAATGCATAAAAGGCTCCATCTTACAATATGGAAGGATATGTCTTTGTTTAAACTTTAAGTGGTACCACATAGTGTATACACACACACACACACACACTCCAGATTTTCTATTTATGCCCATAATTTAAAGTACAAAATAAACATTCACACTCTCATAGATGATCTCAATTCTGATTAGTCATTTTCCAATCCACCTCACATTTATTATTGAATTTCCCAGTAAGGGTTTACAGGGGTGAAACCTTTGTTGAACTGGGGGTTGTGGAGACAGTAAAAAACAAGATGGGGGTCCGAAATGGAAACTCTGCCCGAAGGGCACAGTGTCCAGAAAACATGATGGGGCAGTGGGTGCGGTTCCGGCGCCCATGTCTCTGTGAATGTTGGAATAGCATCACCATTTTGAACCTGATGACCCAGGATCAGGACCTCTCATACCATGCTGAGTTACAGTATGCGTTCCCGTGTTCAGAAGGAAACATCACTTTCTTCTGGACCAGAAGTGGCCAGAAACCCATTAACCCCCATAACAGTTGGGAGAGATGCCAAAGTGTTGCTTCTACTGCAGTGTGATACATCATCTATACTGGAGTAATGGTACTGCTGCCGGTGGTTTTGACAGATAAAAAAGGTATTAACCACACTCTATGATCCCCAATCAGAACATTCCAGGTTAGAGCTTTAATTGGTCCTGAAACGTTGGTCCAAATGCAACCTGAGCCCAGTCCTTCCCACATCAACCAACAAATGTTTGTACACATCAGACTGACTCGAACCACTTAAGTCCAAAAGCGACCCAACGTAACTCAGGACTCAGGTCTGCAGAATAAAACTCTGTCATTAGATCAAAGTTAAATTAAAATAAAAATTTATGTAGCAAAATGGACTAGCAAAATCCTTCAGCCGATAAACAACAGAATGTGTTGCATATGGCAAACATATTTTGGGTTTAGCAAATTTAATATAAGTGTCTTGTGGGTTGCACTACATTGTCCTCTCCTGAATAGATTCAATAGTTTCATACCCAAACATCCATTTGCTTCCAACAACTAAAAAGTCTTATCCAGGATATCCACTATCCACTGTTCATGCTGTTGATCTTTATTTCACTCACGCACACACATACACACACACACACACACACACACACACACACCCTGTGTACTTACCAAGCTGTAGGAGTACAGTGAAGGCCAGCATTAGCAGTGAGGCCAGGAAGATGAGGGCACAGGCTGTAGACCTCCAGTGCCTCCGCACGCTGCTCAGCACACCCTGGCCTCGCATGGCAGTCTGAGAAAGGACCCGCTTGGACACCTTAAATAAAAACAGGCGTAAGCACACATCCGTCCTTCATTAAAAAGACTTTGGACACCACCCTCAGCTTCGCTTTCTCCTTCTGCATTTCTTTTAAGCATCATTTTCTCATTTGATTCCACCTTTCTCGTGTCTTTCTTCCTGTCTTCTTGTTCTTCCTTTCTTTTTTCTTGTTCATGTGCTTCCTCCTAACTGTTCCTCATATACACACATACTGCAACATGCCTCATCATCATACTCCAGTTTCTGGGCTACTACTTCACTTCTCTCGCCACTGATTGGTTGCTCCAAAGTACACAGTGGTTTGAAAAAAAAAAAAAATACAATAACAACAACAGATTCCAGGCCTTAAGGGCATTGACTGTAGCTTTATTCCAAACGGCTCTGTATTTGATATGTAGTGAACTACATAAGGCACAACTTATTGGCTGTTACGGTCTATGTAGTGCACACAGTATCAGATACCGGGCCGTTTGGGATTTAACCAGAACTGTATTGAGGGGAGCGCAGGCAGACCTACAACTTTGATTTCATGCGCATGAAGTTACATGTATAAAATGATCTGAACCTATTTACATGTAAGGAGGGCCAAGACAGGTGTCTAAGTTCTTTGAACACATCAGGCACTTCGTACTTCATGGCATTCCACAGCACTTCATACATATTCCAAGCACCAGGTTTAGATTACGGTTACTGCCGGACTGCTGGAGTGTTTTTAGAAAATTTGTGTTCATGTAGGTTTTTTTCTATTCACAGACTTTTAAAATAGTATGGTTTTCGTTTTTGTGTGGGTGGGTGTGTATGTATATAGATATTTAATTGATTAGCAATTGGCATGAACCCAGCTTCTAGTATCTGTGACCTGTTGGAGCGTGAGGTCGACCCATTTCCCCAGGCCTCAACACACACAAAAAACACACACACACACACACGCACACACACACACACAAAAACAGAACTAGTTCACTGAGAACAAATTGAGCTGATGGAGGATGATGTCTATGCTACTGTTTTCAACTAGTCACAAATTACAATCACTACAAATTACAGCCACTACATATTACAACCACGCATAGGAGCCTCATTTGACTTCATCATTACACTGTGGAGTGCTGAGGGGCTATATCTCTCCAGAATTAGCCTTCAAGTGAATTGCACCTGCTAAAAACATGTTTAAATAATAGTCTGAGTATAGCAAAGACCCATCTGTGCCTGTTTGACATTTTTAATTCTTGTTGCATATGGCCTAAACCTGCAGTATCCACGCTGAATAAACGGAGAAGTTTCCTCGCTCTGAGCCCCGAAGAGACCTAATCCGGTTTTTAAAACTAAGGCAATATTGCTCCACATTTTGACTAAAGTTCTCACAGTGTAGCTGTTCTGCCAGAGAGAGAGAGCGGTTTGAAGCATCGTTATACATGTTGCTCATGTAATGGTGCGTTTTAAAAAGATAAAAAAAGACACAGTTTAGCATGATATCACATTGTATGGGGTGCATATGTTTCCTAAACTTTTAGCCCAAATGAAAACACCTTCCCACATACCTGATTGGCATTACACTCCACTCAGTAAAACGTGTATGTAGTAGCACCATATAGTACTGTGTAATAAAGAAGTAGGGACACAGTGTCCACTTATCCCAGTGTGTCTCCACCCATGACAACCTCACATTTTGTCCAACACCCCACCCCACCCCACCCATTGATAAGATTACTATGTGAGACCTGGGCCCAACCCACCCCTCGCCCCCTGCCCCACTTTTTATAGTGCACTTTTTTTAATATTACAATTTTACATTTTTTACACATCACATATATTACATTTATTACAGATTTTACATCATAAAGAAGAGCAATTTAACCAAAGGCAAAGAATCATTTAAGCATTCAAATGGTTATTTTGAGTTTTGCATGGTTCTATATAGAACCTTTACCCTTACTGAAGAACCTGGTTGGTGTTTAAATGAGTGCATACAATTCCGTCTCATGTTTTTAAAATGAGAAAACAGAACAAAAAGAGTCCTTCGCTGGACTTCACTGGCGTACTTGTGTTAAAGAACTATTTGTAGGCCAAAGGATCTCTGGAAAAATCGAATTCTAGAAATGACACTTCACGCAGTGATCTGAAGGTGACTTCCCCATTTAAGCTTTAAACGAACACTTTTCTAGGCAAAGACAGTCACTCGCAACCACCAGCGCAACTGTGGATGCCAAAATACTGCAAATCATCAAAAATATGATAAGATTTGCTGTAGACCATAACATTGACTTCAAAGCTCTCGCCTAAACCTTTAACCCTACTGTTATGTGTCTGTTGCTCTGTTATGTGTCTGTTGGTCTATTATGTGTCTGTTGGTCTGTTATGTGTCTGTTGGTCTATTATGTGTCTGTTGGTCTATTATGTGTCTGTTGGCCTGTTATGTGTCTGTTGGTCGTGCCCATGGTGAGTACGTGTGACTTTTTCCATTTTTCCATTTTTTGTTTTTCCCAAATCCCTCCTGACCTTTCACTGGAATGTGGGCGATCAGCAGCCTGGGGCTCAGGATCCCAGGGCAAGCTGAGAATTTGATATTCCGGCCGGGCAGATAGTGGACATTCCGGGACTGAGGGCGCACAAAAAGCCGTTTCTGCTGCTCATGGCTGCCGTCGGCGGGGTCTAAGCGCTGCTTCCTGCGAATCTGTCACTGGGGCTCTCCAGAATGCTTAGGCAGCCGATGACACCAGCAGGGCGCCTCTCGTATCTCTCTCTCCAGGGATGTGGGGAAGAAGGAGACGGGAGGGGGGGGGCAGGTGAGACTGTGTGACTACAGTCACCTGTTCATTTCCTGCTCAAATGAGATGCTAGGGCAGGGATTACCAGCTCTGGTCCTGGAGGGTCGGTGTCCAGCACAGTTTGATGGTGGTTCTCCTCAAACACATTCACTAAACCTGACCATTAACTGGTGAACCAGGTTTTTCTGAGCAGGGAAACCACAAAAACATGCTGGACCACAGCCCTCCAGGACCAGAGTTGGTAATCCCTGTGCTAGGGGCTCCTCACATACACACTCACCAGTATACTGGTGACCTGTGCACTGGGAAAGTACTATGGACAATTAATATCATAGCATGAATAGAAGCAATGGGCTGCAACAGTGAAGTTTCTCATTTTTTTCAGCCACTGAGCTCTATGAGATCCTGAGTCCTAGGAGATCCACTCTGTGTAATGACTAGCATTTTCTCTACTGCACTTTCTCTAGTAAGTGTTTTAACCTAATACACCTCAGTCAGCAATACATTTCTCTCTACTTCTGTCCTCGCATTCTAACAGAGATGAGGCCTTGAGTCAGCGACTCGGACTCGAGTCATATGTTGGCTAGCTCACTCTGAACTGATTCACGATTAGACTCAGATTAACTTAGCATAAGTTAAATTAATAAAAAAAATAGTTTCCAGACTATGTGTGATTTCAGTTTGCTGTGATCATGAGGTGTCGTTCCTAATGCCGCCTTCCCACAGCTTGCAGTGGCTAAATTCAGGCCTTTTATATTACAGGGAAAAAAACATTTCATAGCAAGTACTAGTATATTAGCTGCTACGCTCATATTACAGTGGCATATTTTCTGTACAAACTAAAGACTCATCAAGTGTCAAATTAACCTTAAAAACTGCATCTAGTGCTTTTTTAGTTTTCTCTTTCAGAATAAAGCTTTGTTATTTGAAGACATGCCAAACCTGCCTTTTGCACAATGTAGTAATAAAGCGATAATAGCTAAAAAACAAAACAAGCATTTGCTCTGAAGAGTCGAGACTGGACTCGCACCCCAGAGGTCTGAGAGTGAACTCGGACTCCCATGAAATGCCTTGAGAGAAGACTTCGTTCTGCAAGGTTGGACCAACCATGTCATCCATTGCCTGTGTTTGGACAGCTTGAAGTGCATGGAGCTCCTTTTCTAAAAAGCCATCACAGGACTCATTGTCCCTTCAATTAGGGCCTGTTGATGTTTTAACACTGCCGCCGACCGCACCCATTCTCACAAAGCGCTGCAAGACGGCGGACAAACACCTCAGTTATGAGGGATGAAAAATAATCTAGTCCCCCAATGTTGTGTTTTTCAATACGCCATTCATGGCTGGACGCCGTGTGGATTCGCTGGGGAATAATGTTGCCTTTTGTGTCGTCCCGCACGTCCCCTCCCTCTCCTCTCCTCTCTGACTCTGAGAAATGGCTGATAGATCTCGGGAGTGCACCAAAAAAAAAAAAAAAATTCTCCGTCTAAAAAGTCACAGATAGACGAGGGGAGAGAGGGAGCAACACTTCCCACCTCTCCGCCAAGATTCGGGGAGATTGATGGAATTTGTGATGGCCTTCAGGTGAATTGCGTCTGTCAGCATGTTTATCAGGCCCTCATCTAGTTCGCCGGACATAATAACAGCATATTCTTCTCCCCATTGACAAACGCGACCAGCAAAAAGCAACATGACCCTAATGGCAAAATGAAATCCCATTCACTCCACGAATGTGAGAATGCTCAGGTGGGACCGGTCCAACACGTAATATTTCTATTTAACAATCTAAAAGACTGTAGTTTTGCATTTTGGTTTCCACATTTTGAGATCTCTTGTTAGCAAAGGATCAAAAGACAGAAGACAGAAAGATTCTGTTTAGAATAATGCACTTCCCTTTGCAGCAAATTTAAATGGCTCCATTCTTTTCACAGAAAAGGCAAACGCAAGTCCATGAGAAGATCACTACCAGGAGAAACATACCTTAGACAGTCGCAGGTTTCTTCTTCAAGCACACAAGGGACAAAAAAATCAATAAAATCCCAAAATCTGAGTTTTATCACCCAAAGAAAAGCCACTAGAAAGTTTGTCCTGTGATTGTCGGACAGCTGGCACTTCACGGGACCGTCCTCCACCTCTCGGAGTTAGACATAAGAACTTTGAGGAGGAGAAGGAGGAGGAAAAAAGAGTAGTCCGGCCGCACGGATACGGGGTCTTTCATCTCCGTAACCTTCCGAGGCTATAAGTACCCGGCCTCCTCTCCTAAGGGTTACGTAAACCCGAAAAAAGGCCTTTCTATTGTATGGTAATGAATTGCTCTCACACCTGCTCCCCTGGCCGGCGTGCGCTTAGAGAATGGTGAGGGTTAGGGAGGGGAGGAAAACAGAGGGAGTCGAAAGCCAACCCTTCACAGGTTCCTGAGCATCTCTAGTTTCAGGCTGGACCCTTGCAAGGCGCTTGTCTGAAAGGAGGTGGCATGTGTACGTGCAATGTGCAAACGTGCTTTGGGGTGGGTTATGGGGTAGAATATGACATTTGATATATCTTGTTTAGGTGTTTGTGCTCATATGAGTGCCTTTGTGCGTCCAGTGTGTCTCAGTTCTTTACAGGGGCTCCATTTAACAGATTGGGACGGCATGTGTCTGTGCTACTGGGGTACTGCTACCAAACACTGGTGTGTGTTGGGTCCGGTTGGATCAGGCTGGATTTGAGCTATAATTCTTGACCTGTAATCGGGTTCAGACCAAAATAAAACAAATATACAAGTAAAGAAGATGAATAAACATGTAGTAAAAAATATGTTTGTTCTCTGATTGGAGGGGCGGGAAGGGTCACTTTCTGTGCCTATAGACCAAGTCTGCCGCTCTAGTTTAGACATTTTTGTTCACTGCTATTGGTGCAGCTGGTGTTTAGGGAATTGTCTCTGCAATTGGAAGGTTGTAGGTTCGAAACCCAGGACTGTCAGTGGCACCACTGAGGTACCCTTGAGTAAGGTACCGTCCCCACACGCTGTTCCCCAGGCACTGTTGCTGGTAACCTGTTGACTGCTTCACTTGGTGAATGGGTTAAATGCAGAGAAAGAATTTCACACTGTTCACATTGTGCTGTGTGTTCATGCGTGAGTATAATCTCTCAGGGTGGACTGATACCCACAAGGTCTGTGGTGATTAGTCATAACAGTCTTCGGGCACTTACCCTCTTAACTCCATGTTTTCTTTTCTTATACTTTAACCTCAGGCTTTTCTTTGACAGGAGTTGTTTAGGTGTGGAATTTAGCTGCTAGTAACTTGGTTGAATAGTGGACCAGGGCTCCAGACAAAATGAAAACCTTAGGAGCCCTTGTCTCCTAAACACAAAATATTTGGGAGCCAAAAAAAACCTTTTTAGGAGCCATAATCTCTGTCAGTTGTGATATAAATAAATATTGTCACAGCACATTTTGTCTCCAGTCTTGCCCCGTGTAAAGAACGTTAAAACGAAACAAGAAATCACGACATGGACTAAACTGTTGCCAAAGTAAAACACAGTGTTTCTCGTGTAGTTTCTTATATTTTAGAACACGCTCTGCAACAGGTCGCCAAGTTGTGCGAATCGTTTCAAACGAAACTCAATCTGGCAACACTGCTCTCGATAGAGATGTCGGTTGTGAACGAGTCGGTTCTTTGACTAAATTTGGTGAAACGGAGAGCCGTGTGGGAGCCAAAAGTGCCGGATCTTCTTGGTGATCTGATCCAAATGATCCGACTCATTAAAAAGAGACGAAATTACCATCACTGGCTCTCGATCGAGCCTCACTATAATCACAGGACAGTGTAGGAGGAACGACAGACTCAGGTTAAGCGAATCTGCATATAATTACATTTAGTTATTTTAATTTCTCTTGGTTGTGAGTGATGATCGCCATTGTCGACTGAAAAGAAAAAACTAGTCGCAAAAGAAATAATCTAGTCACATTGGCGACCATTTTAGTCGCCATTTGGAGCCCTGTGGACGTTGATTTGAGCCTAACTTTCGGAACTTGAGCACTAGTGTGCATCGCTGTAGATAAGAGCGTCTGGTAAATGGCGTAAATGTAAATGTAAATGTAAAATGTAAACGTAGCTGTCAACAATAAATAATTAGTAATCTTCTATATCTCAAATTCTGGTTCACTAGTCTAACACAAGTTAGTGACACACAAACTGAAGCTGGCTATTAACAGATGAGTTGAATCAGTTTGAGCCGGAACAACAGTGCTGGATTCTGACCCTCCAGAACCAGAAGTTCTGTTACATATATTACACAAGCAAAAAGACTGTAGTAGACTATAGGAAGCCTTGGGTGTGGCATGGGTTCTAAAGGTTGTACTATGAAAGAAGGAACTGTTTGTAATACCGAAGGAACTTTCATAGATGTCCATGTGTCCAAAGTGCAGAATGCCTGACGGTTGATAAACTGATAATCAGTTTGTTGTTTGTAGAACTAATAGCTTGTTGCCTAAGATTCAATCACAAAAATGTATCATCTTGTGGTTTTGCAGAAACTAAAAGACATCCGGTCCCTGGTGGGTTCTTGAAGAACACTTTTGAGAGCATTAGATTAGATAGTTCTGTCACAAATGGTGAAAAGGGCAAGCCCTTTCCCTTTTATGTTCTGCTATGACCTCCTTAGATGGTGCTGATATCTTATTATTAGTGTGTTTTCCCAGCAGACTGTGATACAGGGTATAGATCACGTCAACTCTTCACTGTTTTTCCCTAAGCAAGCCCTTCCAGGACACACTACAGGTTGGGAAAGGGAGCATTTTCACACAGCGTTCAGGGAAAGTGGGACACGGAAAGACATATTTATGCTGTTATTTGAGATGATGGGAGATGTTTTTTTTTGGAAAAGAGTTTCAGTCGTAATCACAGAAAAGGACACTTTTGCCTGTTGACAGTGGGACAGTACAGCCACGGCTTTGAGGGAACAATGTCCTTTGAAGAAAAATGTCAGTCTCAGCCAACAGTCTGCCTGAGGTTCACGTGTCTGAACACATCGCCTTGATGCACCACAGTCTGACAGTTGCTTCAGAAAAGTATTCAAATCTGTCCAAACAGAGGCACTGACACTTTTGCAGAAAATTCAGTGGGGCCTTTTTGTAGAGCGCCTGCTTCTACACATGTTAATCCTCCCTAAAAAAAAAAAAGAAATGTGTGGACCGTCCTGCTCTTTTGTTCCACTTTTCAAGGGCTAATTCAGGCCCTGTGCCTGCGGCATGGCCCAGATGGCCGGGCAAATGGATGGACTGGCGATTCGGTTTCACTCAGGATAATCTTTTTGGAACAATAAGCTTTCATCTGAACACTTTGTATCCTGCCCAATCTTTGTCAAAGGCTTGTGCAGCTAGGAGTTATCATGAAAAAGTCCAGACAATAAGAAGGTAAAGGTTTTTATGCTGGCTGCTCCAGCTAATGCATGCAGTATTGCTAAAGCTACTTCTGGAACTACAGCTACTTCAGCGCTACCTATTTATACTTATGCAGTCTGTGACTCGTCCATTGGCGTGCTGCGCTCTGTGGCACCTTCCTGTCCGTCCACCTCACTCCTCCTCTCCCATGATTCCGGTGGGCAGTGGCAGGGAGGGCTTTGGGTATCAGAGTGGGTGGGAGCTTAAAGCGGACAGCAGTGAGACGCTGTTTCTCCGTTGAGAACGTTGAGTGTTTTGTGCTCAGCCTAAGCGGCCTTGGCCATCTTCTTTCTCTCTCTGTCTGTCTCTCTCTCCCTCTCTCTCTGTCTCTCTTTCTCTCTGTCACTCTCTCTCTTTCTCTCTCTCTCTCTCTCTGTCTCTCTTTCTCTCTGTCACTCTCTCTCTCTCTCTCTGTCTCTCTCTCTCTGTCACTCTCTCTCTCTGTCTCTCTCTCTCTCTCTCTCCCTCTGTCTCTCTCTGTC
>JBBPCY010000082.1:9878213-9901333 GCA_037974405.1 Brachyalestes nurse
TACATCTACACACCTTCCCACACACCATCATACATCTACACACCTTCCCACACACCATCATACATCTACACACCTTCACACACACTCCATCACACCCATGTTTATAACATCCTTGTCACACAGTGTGATTTGTAATGATTTTATAAGATGGATGAAATTGAACAGTCTGTAGAAGGCATTAGACAGGCTGGAGATGTTTTGATCTTCTGTGTGCTTATTTCCCTTGGTATGAAAATTCCCAGTAGAATCATGCTGGATAAACAACAACCTGCAGGCTTGAAATCATTCAGAGGATCAAAACATCCCTCCTGGAGACCAGCCGTCCCACATGGCCTCAAACCACCTCTCATAACTGACCTCAAGAGGAGCTCAATTATTAGCTAGTGATAGAAATCCATCAAAACAGCAAACCCAGCAGCAGCTTAAAGATCCAACACCAACAGGATCCACTGAATTGCCTCAGAGGTGGATCTGCTGATCTGTGGACGACTACTGGAGAAAATCTGGTAACCGTGGCTTTGATTAGCATTTTACACTGAAATATAACTGGACTTTATCAATGGCTTCACAGCAGAGTCCGTTTCTCACAGTTTTGCATCATTTTAATGAATGTGACATGAAACAATGAAGGTACAATGAACAGAAGGTAAAACTGAGGATTATCAATGCTTTAAAAATGACAAGAGCTGCTGGGAGAAACATCAGACACAACCCCCATTAGATTGGCTGGATTGTAAGGGTTTTATTTTTAAGATCTGTTGCATTTACTGGAGAATTCCAATATTTTTTTGCATCATTCAGGCATTGAGGTGTGAACAAAGTTCATTTTCATGAGTTTGGTGTGAAATAGTTTGTTGTAGAGGGTACATGCAGGGTCAAATCGTCCTCTAAGAAAACTGATTTAGCATGGAAGCAACTCAAATATAGCCAATTTAATGACCCCCCCAGTGAACCAACATGTCTCTGAGTGTTCATAGGGAATGTTGATGATATGTTGATCATGACACCTGGTTCCATTCACCATCACTGTAAAGAAATCCAAGTTAATTCATTTCTCCACAATGAACCATTTCACACCAAACCCTCTCAGAATGATCACTGCAGTGACTTAAATGTGCAAAAAATGTTACATTTGCCTTTTTAACTGCACCAATATGACCAAAATGAGTTTACTGAGTCACATGAAGGCCTTCATTCATCAAAACATTTGACTTTCTAGACGGCTCATTTGCATATTCATCTTCTGAGTCATCTGCACCACTTTCCTGTCCCGTTTCCCCATTAGGAGCTGGGAATCATGTAAATGAGGCTGGTATGGAACCTCATAATGGATGGCACCTCTCAACTAAATGAACACGTTTGTGAAAAAAATGTACAATCAGACGCATTAAGCAGCTCCTCCACGTCTGAATCTGCTGCAAACGCCGAGACCCCTTTGGTCCTGAGAGACGAACGCTAATGCGCTTAATGCTGGAGATCAGAGCCGACCCGGACGACCCGCATTTATTTTCCCTTTGAATGTTAAGGAAACATCCAAGCAGGGCCTTAAATTTATCATCTCAATACTGTCGTTTGCCTAATGGCACCTAATGGCACCTAAATGGCTCCGACGCGCTGCAATTTCCAGCATTAAAGAAAGATCAGGGGAAAATAAACACACTTTCAATGCAAACGGATCACATTCCTCTGTGCTATTGGTTGGATCCACAAATAAACGAGTTACACAAATGGAGCCGCAGGAGAGATTTGAATAAATAAACACTCCAGAAGGCAAAAATGTGACCCAGCTCGGTTTGGGCCCCTCGTTATTGGCAGCACGTAAAAAAATGCTGTTTAAAAAGAGGCCCGGCCGACCCACTCGCCTCTTTCTTCGCTCCAGGACGGGGTGAAATATATTTTGAAGACTAAATCGTGTGTGTGGGTGTGTTCATTTAATAGCATTATTAGTCTCCCCCTCAATTGCTCTTGCAATACCACAGCCCCCCCTGCTGTTCACACACAGAACTGCAACCTGGAGACAAAAACGGGCAGAAATTTCACATCCAGCCACTTGAATTCAGTGAAAACTTTATTTTTCTTTTATTTCATCTTTGTTGAATCACAACTGTATGTAGGTTCCAAAACATTTGGAAGTACGCAAGTATGGAATGCTGAAGCTGAGATTGATACAACAGACACGTCTGTAGTGTTTTTTTTTCCTTTAAATAAATGTTATATAGCATTTTTAGATTCTTTTAATATAGATTTCTCACACGTCTGTTCGACTGTATATAAAATATTACATTGCAAATGCCTTTGCATCATCATCGTCGTCTTAAAAGAATGATATCAACAGAAAAGACTGAGGAAAAAAAAGAAGGCAATGATACGCCATGTTTGGATGATCAAAAAACAGACAACACACCATAGAACACAGAACAGAAATGTGCCAAATAAACGACCCATTTTTGGACGTTTCGGTCCAACTGCTGGACCCCCGCTTCCCCACGCTGATGAGACTCAACACAAAGGTTTCAAAAAATAATAACCCGACATGCTTCACCCGAAGCTGCTTTCCTTACATTTATACACATTAAAGGTACAATAAGTAGATTTTTCTATTCAGTTTGACAGAATATTACAATAAACTGGTAGGCATTAAAGATTATATGGCATTAAGAAGCAAAAAAGGCTCATAAATGGTCCAGACATTGGAGAAATACCCCAAACCACGTGGACGGAGCGAAAAACATTCCTGCGTGTACCTTTAACCAGTCTGAATTATTGCTCATAGTTAATGTTGGACTTAAAGGTACAGTCTAGTTCAAAGTGCTTGAGTTGCTGGTCGCATAGAGAAGAGTTCACAGGCTTAGCAGTGGGGATTCGCCTAAAACAGAGCAAGGAACACCAGCTTGGAGGAAAAGATGGTCTCAGTCACTGTTTTTTCAGTATAAACTACTACACCAGGTCTCACCTGTTACTGGAGTATTAGCCTGGCTATTATAAGTCATTAGCATGCATGCTAGTTATTAGATTACAGAGAAGACACTCCTGAAGACGTCCAACTGACCTGGGAGTTGATTCTCTTTCAACAAATACTCCAAAGTGCATCAACATATCTGCATCTGGACGTTATTTTAACAGAGCAGCTACAACACAAGCAAATGGGCAGGCGCTTATGGAGTTTTCCTTTCAAAGTAAATGTTGAGCTGAAACAGGATCATGTCAGTGCAGTCCAAAGTTTAATTCTATTCTAATCTATATGTTCTTCTAAACTCTGATTCTGAACCGTCTACTCAACTTCTCCTAAAGGCGACCCATGACGGGACAGACATGAATTTGGCCGAAGAAGAGGAAAGCTCTTAAAGCTGAAAGAAAAGATACGCTGACCTCGCCAGGAACACATGGTCTGTTTAAGGCCCTCAGATCTACAGTAAAGGTCCTTCAGCCCCTGGGGTTTACATCCACAAAACATAGTCAAATACACACGATGCACAACAGACACGAATGTAAACTTGTGATAAATGGCTAGAAGTTGCTTAGGTAACAGATATGAACGCCAAACTCCAGCCAACATAAGGCAAAAGCAACCAACCGAGAAATGACTCGACCTTTTACAAGTAGGAGAGGAGAATGTATAACAAAAACATTAAAAAAATGGTAAAAGGCCTCGTGTCTTCCAAACATAAACCATTCTAAAGAGCTGAACAGTAAATTAAATCATTTAAGCATTTAAGTGAGGACAGTCCAATAGGATAAGAATGCACTGATACTGGACATCCTCACTTTGGACTTAATTTATTTCGTGTCCAAAAAGTGACTGCTGTGATTTCTGGATTATACTGTTTACTGAGATGGTCCATCTTGTGGCATAACTTATAAAATCAGAGCATTTTTACATCTCCTCAAAGCTACAGCAGTTCACAGGGTGTTCTGTGGATGATGATAATAATAAGGACGCACAATATATCATTAGATAACAGTAATCGCAACATTGGAACTGAAATACTGATACTGAAAGAAGGCAGTATGCGAATGAGGATCAAATCAGTTAAAGCTTTTTACAGAGTGCATTCTGACCAATCACAGAGGTTCCAGAGTGCTTCACATGATCACATTACGTCAATGGTTTTATATTCAGGGTTTGGGATTTAGTCGCTGCTGTGTAACAGGAGGGCAGGTTTGACAGTACAACATGTTCATATATAGTGTAGCCTAACACACGATGAAGCCGCACCATCCTGATCAAACCTGCCCTCCTGTTACACAGCAGTGACAGAATCTCAAACCCAGTCAGTAAACAAGCCAAGGCAACGTCCTCTGATAACAGGGCCTCCCTCTATGAGCGTAGATCACGTATCTCACACTAGAGGACGGAGGATGAGTGACAAAACTTTATCGCATGCTCAGAGAAACAGGGTTTCTGCGGTAACAGGGCTGTGCTAGATCTTAAAACAGCAAGTGGAATTTCACACACTGGCCACAAGTCCATTCGTAAGGTCTGAAAAGAGAAACAAATCCACATCAGAAGAGGGGAAGAGCACCAGTACTGGAACTAGAGTTGATTCCGAGTGGGGCTTCAATTCACAAACTTGTGTCTTAAAGGCCATATGGCATTCAGGAGCGAGGCTTTAAAAGAAAAGGGAATTGACCAAAAAAAAAAAACCCAAACATTTTACACTATTTTCCCCCTTAACCCAAATATAGACGATCAGTCGAGACTTGTCTGGTCTGAAGTTTGTTTCTTGTGCTGGATGTACAAGGCTAATGTAGCATATAATCTCTCTCTCTCTCTCCATCTCTACATGTGTATATACTTATACAGACCTGCGTATGTGGTTTCAGACAGTGTTTCTATAAAATTGGACTAAAAACAAAAACAAAACAAATACAGGCCTCTATGTATGTTTATAGCAATATATTAATGTCAATTGTACATGTGGGAATTGTGTGTTTAGGTATGGACAGAAGGTACCGTTACTTCTTCCCAACTTTAGCCAACAGTTGCTCCAGCACAAAACTAAAAGAAACTGAGACAAGTCTTGACTGAGCCACTGTATTTGGGGCATGGGGCGAATTTTTAACCAGGACTCACCAGGATCACCTCACAAGTTTAAATCCTTAATGTATGGAACTGAAACAGGAACTATAAGGAGGTGTATTCAGTACTAATGTAAAGGTCATGGTCTCAAAACTGATGCACTAATGATTAATCACAGGACGTACAAGAGCAGGCAAACAGACGTCAGCAGATTTTACAAGTAAAATATAGAACTTTACACACCTCACACAGCAACATAAGGCTAACCTACTCTGCATGCAGAAC
This sequence comes from Brachyalestes nurse, assembly GCA_037974405.1. Taxonomy (NCBI): domain Eukaryota; kingdom Metazoa; phylum Chordata; class Actinopteri; order Characiformes; family Alestidae; genus Brachyalestes; species Brachyalestes nurse. The sequence continues at coordinate 9,883,519 of JBBPCY010000082.1, forward strand.
GGCTGACGATATCTTTAGTTATGTCTGGAAATATGTAACGTACCCACAGGACACGACGAGTAATTAATGCCCGATTCCCCCGCCCATGCTTTAAAGGGTGTTCAAATTTACTCACACCTCCACAAAAGCCACGCTGCATAGTTCATCTGAGATCCAGCCTCACTGCGTTTGCCGAACACTCTCCAACCCAATACACGCATTACAGACCTGGACCTGTTACACCAGGACTCCAAACACTTAAAAAATAGAGAGAAAAACATTGAGAGACTGACAGATAAATAACCAGAGGCACAGTGACACCAGGGCCACCTAGTGGACAGTAAGTGTATGAAAGAAAAAACATTAAAAGGCTGATATTTCATAAAGTATAGCAAATTAAAACTATAGAAATGTGACCACACGGATCTCAATGGTCGTACAAACTTGAACAAATTCATGCTTCGTCCATTAATGCATTCATTTGTAGCTGCTGAGAGCTGGGCCATTCAACTTGTAGCACTCGTATACCTTCATTTCAAATTAGGACATTTATTTCTGAACACTTGTGAAAGGACATAGCTTTTAAATATAGCTGGCATATGATGTCATCTAGCTAACGTTAGAATAAATGCTGGCCCTAATACCATTTTACAGGCTTCGGGATATTTGTCATTTCTGATAAGAATAATTTTGTTTATGTTATTATAATATAAATTAAATGTTTTTGTTACTGCAGTTCAAAATACAACCAGGGGTATTAATACATACAGCTTTTACAGTGAATAGGTTTTTTTTTTTTTGAAAGAGCAGTCTTTTGTGCCCTGAGGCAAGGATGCCTAAACTTAACCAACTATTTATTCATTTAATCATTAATTCATTCATTTCTTTAGACTCTTTTCAGATGCATTAGTTGCTGCGAATTTTGTGATTTGAACAAAAGATGAAGATATGATGACGGATGAATGCAATACTATACCAAATATAGATTCACTGTATCCAAATGTAACAAACAAATATTTAAATACTTAAAATTGATCACCAGAAATATTCAGGCCAGCACTTGTCAGCATGATGGCAAAATTAACATTGAACAAAGTAGACAGTAATTATTCGTTAGGTCGAATTCTTAGAGTGCCGTAAGGCCAAACCTCAGACCAGCTGCTATGAAAGAACTTCCACGGACGAGTCAATTGGCTTCAAAGCTAAAAGACTGAAACAGTATAAGCGAATCATGGCCTGGAAACCAAATCTCCTGGTGTGGATACAGAGTGTTTCCTAAGACCTGTGCATGGAAAGGAAAAATCAAAATGTGCATGTCTGTGTGTGTGCATGTGTGTTTGTGTATTCAATAAATTCCCTTTCTCCATTAAATTCCGTGCACCAAGTGATTTGAGGCAACCCATCACAATTTCCCGGCAATAAACATTTTTCCTGGTGTTTAGCGGCACGTCCCAGTCACCAAGGTTTTCTAAACTCACAATCGTTTCAGATCAGAATCTTTTCCGACTCGGATGAAAGGCCATCGGTTTGATATTGCTCCTGAAAACATGATACCGACTTTAAATTCACACCACATAAAGCCATTCGAGTGACACAAAGCATTAAATTCATGAAGGCTAAAAAAAAATAAGGCCAAAAAATGAGAGATGTAAGCAGAATTTTACAACAGTGCAAACCTTTGGTAATGCATAGTTCTTTTTTTCCCTCGCTACTCTGAAAACCGAGCTTTTCTTTGAGTTTTAAAAATGGAGAAGTATGACCGAGCTAGAAAATAAATGGCTATTTCCGACCATCTCCGTTTTGGTTCACCGACACCGTTTTTTCTTAATTTGGCTTACAGTTAAAAGTTCATCTTTCGTCCCTCTGTCCCGAATGAAAACAAAACAAAACGTCTGTCCAGGAGACGCTGCAGATAAAATGATGAATCCCTGCAGACGTCTTTTAGAGAGAGAAAGTGAAGGCAGCTAAAGAGCCAGTGATGTGCAGTTTCTCCCTCTATTTCTCTCACTTTCAGGGGAGGAAGGGCTCATCTTCCTCTTCCTCCACAGTAGGTCCGGGGTCACTCAGGCAGCGGAGGAGTCGCTGTTGTTCCTTTGCATCCTCCGTCTCTTCTTTATTCTCTTTAGCTGCGGACGGAGGCTTCATCATCAGTCCCTCCTCTCCGTCCTCCGGCTCAGGTGGGACGCGGCTGGAAGGCTTGCTGAACTCGTCCACCATGTTGACCGAGTCGGGGGACTGAGGGGAGGCCAGGTCCACTTTGATGGATGGAATGGTGTCTTCATCAGACAAAGGCTTGACACTCCAGGCTTGAGGGTCTACACACAACGACGAACATGTATTACGCAGAAGCATTTGGATCAATTTTAATATCCGAGTAACCAACAGACATTTGATTAACCACTGGGATGAAAAGAGGGATCTCGACTGGTTAATAGATCGAATCACTTACATTTACATTACATTTATGCCATTTATCAGACGCTTTTATCCAAAGTGACTTCCATTCCCTAACTACAGGAGACAGTCTTGGGGTTAAGGGTCTTGCTCAGGAACCCAGTGGTGGCATGCTGGAGGTGGGATTCGAACCCATGACCTCTTGGTCCAGAGGCAAGTATCCTACCCACTAGCCCACCACCACCCCATACATGTATCGTCTATCTTGAAACTGTCATAAGATAAAGTCTTGAGTGTCAGTAGTGTATTTATAAGCACATATAGACGCATGATACACTTCAGCCGTTTGCTTCCTACCACAAACGGCAATTCCGACACGCTCGGATCGTTGGTACGCTGAAATTCAGAAAAATCTATGGGATTCCCCTTTAGGATTTAGATCCATTCTTAGGCATTGCGAGTGGGTTTGGAGTGAAAATGTCTGAGCTGATAAAGCTGCACATAGAGCTTGTCTTTCTTTCCTCTCACAAATACTGTCAGCACTGGGATGCGGTTTAAGATAAGAAAAGATAAACCTTTATTAGTCCCACAAGTGGGAAATTTGCTTTGTCACGGCAGAAAGTGGACAGAAATAAAGTTTGGAGCAGCAGAATTAAGAAAACAATAGAATGGAATAGACTAAATAATATAAGCTAGAAATAAAATACTGCACCAACAGTATAGTATAAAATGTACTATACTATACTGTACTGTACTATACAATCTAGAATATGGTCATATAAAATATGGACATCTGTATTATAAAATACGTTTTGTTGCCAGATATTCTTAAAAAAAAAAAAAAAAGCATCAGGTTTTGCTGACCACTTGAAGTTTCACTCTGATATTTCCCAGCTGTCACTCTAAAGCCTGGATGAGAATGACAGCACTGGTAATCTGGTCATTTGTGACACCCGCACACATGCGCACACATGGTCATGCTCGCGCAGAAAGACGCCATGTTGTGTGTACTTTAATCCCCTCTGTACACAGAATGGTATGGTCCAGTAATCCCCTGGCTGTTGCCGTGGTAGCGGTGAGAGGGTTTTGGATGGTAGGTATAACACTCCAACCCTAACCAAACCAAAGACGGCTCTCTCAGCTTTGACACACAGGGCCCAGGGGGAGACCTGACTTTCCCTCAGCTTACAGGAAAGGGGTAGGTGTCAGTGTGAGTGTCTGTTTGTGTGTATGTGTGAGTGAAAGTAATACCTGTGTGTGTGTGTGTGTGTGTGTGTGTGTGTGTGTGCGCATATTTTGTGTGCGCGTGCACAGGTGTGTGGGTGCGGGTGCATGGGTGATACTGCCAGTGCCAGCAGTTTGACTGCAGCATGCATGAAGTATGCATGACTTGAGCTAACATACTGTCAGTGACTGGCTGGCATACCATAGGCTATCTGTGTCCATCCAGTGATGTAACACGCAAACGCTTTGTGCATATGAGGATTGTCTGTGTGTGCATCTGTTCAGCTAGCACAGATTATGACACTTCCCCGTCCTCCCCTGTCCTGTCCATTAATGGATGTGGAACTGTGTACGAACTCCTCTTCTCTAAGTGGATTTCCCTTTCAGTTCATATAGCTTCAGGAAATCTTTTTAAAAAAAATTTTTTTTTTAATGCTTTCACTCATTTATCTCGTTTGACGGAAGACTTTTACCTCTTGACTCCTTTCCGAAAGAAAAGTTGCCTAGCGAGCGAAGAGTCAGCTGAGGCCTAGCTCGAAAAACGGTTGTCAAAATCTCTGCCCTGTAACTGTCAGAGATTTCAAGCTTGACCAGATGTGGGGAATTTGGATTGCACGCGGAAGAGACGTGTGGCGCTCAATGTCAATGCATTGATATGCATTTTTTAAAAAAAAGAGAGAAAGAAACAGCAGCCGGGCCAATCCATTAAGATGCTTTAAAAAGAAGTGATCCAGTTACCCGTTTCAGTAGTCCATGGGGATTACTGCAATGTGCTTATGGCAAACAGGGCCTACTACATCTGATCTACCAGCCTTAGCGCTGCACTAGCTCTAGAATTAGCATAGAGTAAACGCCTCAGATTTGTGTTCGAAATTTCACACGGACCAGATGCTATGCTTAATCATTTGCTGTACATAGCAGTTTAAGCATCAGATGTGCAGTAGTTTTAACTATTAGAGCTTAGCTTTAGCATCATGCAGTGTTTAAGTCTGTCCAGGCACAGCAAGTTAAGTTGCTGAAGTCTTAGCTGAAACATTAGTGCCTGGTTAAGGCATAGGCCTTAAAGTAGCATAGCTTTAGCTATCGTGGTAGGGGCTGCATGTCCCAAACGTCTATCAGTGAATCATGCAGGAATGCATTTTTGGGCACTGCTTACCCTGAAGATGTCGGAGAGTGCATGTAGCTTAGCAAACCATGGGAACACATGCTAACATGAGTGACAAGTACTGCTAATGTAACATATAGCCCTGAATGCCTGGGTGCCTATGTTCCATTTACCCCAGATGTATTTAATGTATTTAATTTTGCTTCATTAATTTTAAACTGGAGTTACGAGGCTAATGTTGTTAACACTAGAAGTCAATAGTCTACCAAATTTGCTTTGTAAATACATCCCCAGAATTTCTCTTAACACACTTAAAACGCTTCTAGCTTTCCATTAAGATTGCACAGACTTGTCGATGAGGTTTAGGACGCAGTGTGACTTACTGTAAGTTATAAAAATCACAAAATCAGGATCAGAAAACGTTATTGATCCCAGAGGAAATAGTTTAAAATTAACAAAACTTTGTACTTTGTAGCTAAAAGCTGCAGAACGTCAATGTAGACAACTTGACTATTGTCTTCTAGTGTTTATACCAATATTAGCCTCATAGCTCCGGTTTAAAACTAAAGAAGCAAAATTTGGACAGAAAGTATGCCTTGAATAATCGGCTGCATCTGGGGTAAGTGGAAAGTTGTGTAAGTCTAATTTTCTCCAGTATATTCCTTTAAATAATGACCGTTCACTTGGGCATTGTCTATGATGAATATTACAACTAAATAATTCTATATGGTAATATGCTACTAGAGCTTGTGCATTATGAATTTAGCTTGTGCAACAATAAACTACAGTGAATAAAGAACATTAGTAAGTTGAATTGCACCAAGAGCAGTTGAAGCAGGGCTATTTTTGAACATTCAGGGGGCCTGATGTTTTGTAAACAAATTCTTTTGCTTGCATGCTTAGAGAAAAATGATGCTTTGGTCTACTAAAGAAAAAAAAATGTCTGCATTTTGTCTGTTTTAAAATATGTGAAACGGAGAGAATGGAGACACTGATAACTTGGGGACCATCAGACACAACTTATTCTAAGATAAGATAAGAAAAACCTTTATTAGTCTCACAGGTGGGAAATTTGCATTGTATAAATATATGTAAGTTTATGTATGTTTGTATGTATGTACATAGTGGATACATATAGTATGGACACAGTGGATATATATGTACAGGTACACATTGACATCGGCAAAAATAGTAGTACTGCAACAGAAAATTTGCACACGGTCATCTTTAACTTGAAAAACTGCACATGTTGCAAAAGAAATATCCTAGAAACAACCCTGAGAATAAAGCAAAGCTGAAGTTAATCAGACAGTACCGAGTGCTATTTGCTTTTCACAGTGTGATCTTTAGATGGTATCAGTTACAGTGATCATTGGAGCAGGTAAGCTGGAGGTTTCCAAGTGAACAGAGCCGAGAAACACGTGTCTCAACACCGGCACCTTTTAATCAGTATAACCTTTACCCTTGAGGACGCTTAGCTCTCTAGGTTCCTCTTAATGTCTTAGGGCCTATACTAAAAAGTGCCCGTTTCTGTCATTTCATGCACCGTTTTATATAAAAATCACAGTATGTCAATGCTGTTGCATTTGATGTTTGCGGTCAGGATACGTGTGTGAGATTTATTTAAAAACAGACCCATATTCCACATTTTCTTGACATTTGTGTATGTTTTTGCACCAAAACCGCTGCTGTTTAACATTTTCCTTCTTCATTTTATCCTTTATAATTAAACAATTACTGTTCCTTTAAGAGTGATATGTTAATGACCTCTTTTCCGATTGGCTGCCGTGTCTGGTGCCTCATTCAAAAATGCAAGACAGTGTGAAATGTTCTGTATACCTTTACAAGTGAATAGACAGGGTTAAACTTCTGTAGTCTGAATAGGTGGATATATGTGAAAAATTTGTATATTCTAAACTGGCTGACTTTGTGGCTTAGGTTCCACATATGGACTGTATAAAGTGAACAGTACATTTTGAAACTTTAAGAAATGTGGGGGGAAAAAACATATTTTGGGTCCTTTAATAAAGAAATGCTGACTGCACAAAAAAGCTACTGAACTCGGAAAAGCGTTTCAGAAACAGCTGCATGCTTTTTCAAAAATAGCATAAAGATCACTTGGTCCCTCGCTCAACACACTCCACTCTCGCTTCCCTATTAAACCCCACCACTGCTTTCTCACTGCCAGAAGGTAGTGGTGATGCAGCTAATAGCCGCTTGCCACTTTTGAAGGCATTGTGTCTCTTTTGGAGGCGAAATATATCGTTAAGACAAAATTTCCGTTGCATAAACTATTCAGTGTTTAATATTTGAATGACTGTTAGAATACTGAAAAATCCTGACCCATCCCTATTCATTGGTAGGGTTAGAATTGTGTCAGGTAGATAAAAGTATCTTTGTTAGCTTCTGAAGTTTTATGAACTTCTGAAGTTGCCTCATTTTTATTATTTTTTTTTCAGCATATATAGACTATGGCATCAGTCGTTCGTGGAGTAATACAAACGCAGTCATGTCGACTCGCACTGTTGCACTTCACAGTAATTGACTGACAGGGTAAAGGGCTTCTCCCAATCCGGAGTCCCTGATTCTTCTCAGGTGCTGTTTCTCTAGCTGCAGCTACATCTCGAAGACGACATTAAGAGATTGTGACTTTGCACGTCATCTTAATTCAGCTTGTAACTACATAAACTTTATATGTGTGCCAGTAAGTGAAAGTGGGTACCCTTAATGCTAATGTGACTAAAGCAAACACTAATTATGCTAACAGTGCTAACAGCTAGCACAGGCTGCCCGTTTGATCCTGTTACCAGGTCATGGCCTTGGCCACAGTGGCCCAGTTCCGCTGAGAGCATAAGTAGGTGTAGCCGCTAAAATTAGCTATGGAGGCTTGACTTCTAACTCTGAGAGAACACCAATGTCATCTGTTCTCTTAGTTGCTGTTCTCATAGTTGCCGCATCTCTTAGGGCTTCTTAGTCTAAAGGATGAGGTGATCCTTTGACCACTTTGAGATTTTGTAGTCCTTGACTTTCATACAATTAGTGTATATATATATATATATATATAATTTCATTATTTTAGATACTGTATTGATTCTGGTGGAAATAGCTTGACTCCTTTGAGTGAAGCAGTGGGCAGCCGAGAGGTTACCAGTGGTGCCAGAGGTAATCCTGGGATTCAAACCCACAACCTTCTGGTCACAGGGGCAGCTCCCTAACCACCAGGCCACCAGCTGCCCCAATCTTAGTCTTAGTCTGTCTTTCTAGGTTTACATTTATAAAGTTGGACTTTGCAAATGCTGATTCACGAACACTCAAACTAGGACAGATGGCTGAAGATGGTAAAGCCTCATCTGGAGAAGGCGAGGAACATTGCTTTTGTGCAGTGTTAGAAGTATGCAGCATGTTCTTGCTTGGTGTAGCTACACCCTCCAACCACATGTCAAACGTCAAATGAGCAGTTAGATCTGTGTTACCCTTTGTACAAATGAGTATGTTCATCTCAAGTAGGTTATATAACATTTTGCTGAATCTCTGTCAGTTTGACTGCCTGGTCAAATGGCAGGAAAAAGGGAGATTTACACTACATACTGACACAGCACAAGGCCATAGGGCATACACTGTATGGACAAAAGTGTTGGGACACCTGACCATTACACCAACAGGGACTTTAATGACACTGCAGTCAAATGCATAGACTTTAACATGGAGTTGGTCCCCCTTTGCAGCTATAAAAGCTTCCACTCTTCTTGGAAGGTGTCCACAAGATTTTGGAATTTCTGTGGGAATCTGTGGCCATTCATTCTCTAGAGCATTTGTGAGGTCAGACACTGATGCTGGACGAGAAGGTCTGGATCACAATCTCCGTTCCAGTTCATCCCAAAAGTGTTGGATGGTGTTGAGGTCAGGGCTCCGTGTGGCCAGTGAAGTTCTTCCACACTGAACTCATCCAGCCGTGTCTTTGTGGACCTTGCTTTGCGCACTGGGACACAGTCATGCTGGGATAGAAAAGGTTTTTCCTCCAACTGTATCCACAGAGTTGGAATCATGGTGTTGTCCAAAATGTCTTGGTATACTGAAGCATTAAGATTGACCTTCATTGGAAGTAAGGTGCCACCTTAATTCAGTAATCAAGAGGTGTGTCCCAATACTTTTGTCCATATATTCTAGTTTAATGTTGACTCTATGCAGTAGAAACATATTTTTTATGTTTGTTTGTTGTTTTCATATAAGGAAGCAGTTCACCTGAAATCAAGTACTTTCCTCAAAGAAATATATAAGTTATGTGTATATGTGCCTGTGTATAGCGTTTTACTATCAGGGCCATTATTGGTGGAAAATTCTGCACTGGATTGTGTTTCTGCTTCATTTAAACACCGCTCACTTTAAACTAGATATGTTGGATCATTTTTGACCGATACACAGAGTTTCAACATTCGAATCACTATTGGAGAAGAAAAAGCAGCATCTTAATAACGTTTTTTTTTTTTTTTTTTTGTATTTGACCTTAAAAAATCTTTAATTATTTCCAGTTCTATGAAAAAAGGGTGTATTTTGGTACAAGCGTGGATTCTAAATGGTACAATATTTGTATGTAGAAGAGGAGATATTTTGCTGAAATTATTGTTGTGTATTCACTTGTGTATTCTATGGGTTTAGCTTCTCGCGGGGGTTACGTTCCAAGAGCACCTGCGTGTAATGAAAAAACGCGTTGTTTTGGGAAAAAAAAAGTCTTAAAATGCCTACGTTTATAGTGTAAACCCTAAATATGCCCTCAAATATGGTCCCAAAACGCTTTATTTTAAACTCAATTTAATACATTACCCTTAACGAAAATGTAAAGGTAAACCCGTATTCGTACTGTACAGTTTACACTGTACTCCTGCAGTGCTAGAATGTAAAGACTGATATTATAATTTGACTGAATCTGAAACAATTTAATTTATTTTCATTCAGCTTAATACATTACCCTTAAAATATAAAGGTAAAGCTTTATTATTATTATCATTATTATTATTATTATTATTGATTTATTATTATTATTATTATTATTAAACCCATATACGTGCTCCCACACAATGAATTCATGCACAGGCGTTTTCTTTGGTATAAGCGGGTGAATACAGTAATAATTTAATTGAATTTTAGTAATACAAATATAGTAAAAATATAGACTGGCAATCACCAGTCATTTTTACAGTTGAATAATTTTCTGTTCGCCGGGCGGCACGTCTTATTCAGTCCGCCCCTGCTCTGAGTACAGGTATTTAAGCCTCTGAGGTCGACGATCCCTCCTGAGGGATATTTTGACTGTTCCAAAACAATCATCTAAAGCTTCACAAGTGTTTGTCCTAGAAACATTTTAGTAGCACCATTAGAAACCTTGAATCTCCTAGTTTTCAAATATGTGTTTTAATTCAAATATATCGGTGGCCCTTTGTAAAGAACTCTTGAGATTTCCTGTGCCTCAGGAAATGGAGAGAATATTTGCAGTTCCCCGTTATTGTGGAGATTTCTGTGTACAACTATCATTTGAAAAATCCATGTAAGACTGATTCTGTGACTCCTGATCCGTGTAAAACCGGGGGGTTACTGTACATTATCATTTATTTTCTCAATGTCACTTTGTACTCTACTGGCATCAAAAATTCCAGACTTTTTTTTTACCTGTATTTTTTGCCCTTTCCAGGTTGCACCTGAAACCCCATTCCCAGTATTAGATGAGGCCCCTGTTAAAGGGGAGAAGACTCCTGGAGAGGAGGAAGAGGAGTCTGGAACACAAGTGACAGCTGAACCGGGCACTCACGACAGCCACCAGGAGGATCAGACGCAGGAGGAGCGGCTTCAGTTTCTGGTGGGAGTTTAATTAAGGACGCGGGGAAGATGAGATGGTTTAAGTTGGACTGATGTCATGCTAAATGCTCTGCCAAGTACTTTTTTTCCCATTTACCTAAATAGTCAGCGGTGCAATGTTATCAGGGACCAAACTCATAGAAAGCGAACCGTTTCTGGCCCTTATGATTTTTAATTGAATGAAACATGCTTACGAAAGGATGACATTTTTGGGGATTGTGTCATGCAGAAAAGTAAAGTGCTCCCTTATAGTGAACACACCACACCACAGCACACAGTGTGAAGAGTGTGAATTTTTTTCTTTGCGTTTAACCCATTTGCCACCCACAAGGGGCACCCAGGAAGCAGAGTGTTGGGACGGTACCTTACTCAAGGGTACCTCAGTGGCGCCACTGGCAGTCCTGGGATTCAAACCCACGACTTTCTGATCTCAGGGTGAACTCCCTAACCACTAGGTCACCAGCTGCCCCCCAGCCATTCAATTATATAAATTCTTTCTCTGCGTTCAACTCATTAATGAAGTGAATCAGTAGGTAGCCAGCAACACAGCACCCAGGCAGCAGTGTGTAGGGACGGTACCTCAAGGGTACCTCAGTGGCGCCACTGGCAGTCCTGGGATTCAAACCCATGACCTTCCGATCGCAGAGACAACCCCCTAACCATCAGAGCACCATCCGCCCCAAACTGTCCTTCGAGCCGGATAGTTCTGGGGCAGCTGGTTAGAGAGTTGCCTCTGCGATCGGAAGGTTGTGATTTTTTTAACATTTGAATTGTCGTTAAATTATTAAAAAAACGGAATAGTTCATGCAGCTATTGTCTTGCTTTGCTTGCGGGTTGATTAAGAAGTGTGGAGCTGTCCAGTGCCGTTAGCGGGAGTTTGAAAAGGCTTCTTGTGACCCAGAGGGAGCACATGCTAGTCCTCATCCAGTGCAGATGGTGTGATGTGACTGGGAGCGTCTTAGCTAGCAGTTGGTATCGGACACGGCTAAATTAGGTAGAAAAACCACTATTATATGGACAAAAGTGCCTGACCATTACACCAACAGGGACTTTAACACTGTTTTCAAACACATAGACTTTAATATGGAGCTGATCCCCCCTTTGCATCTATAACAGCTTCCACTCTTCTTGGAAGGCAGTTTCAGTTCTGAGAATAGGCTTCAGCATTTCATTCCACTGGAGCAGAAGCACACCTGATTAAACTTGTTTAATCATGTGCTCTCAGTCTTCAAACGATTGCTTAGTTATGCAAGGTGTTTCCCTGCTTGTTTGCAATAAAGCAACTTTGCTGAAAAGCTTGGTGACCCCTACAGTAACCCTTTTATTTCAGAAGTGGACACTGAAACTTGACTCCTTAAGACATTTCACATGTAATAGTTTAAAAAAAAACTAAGCAGAGCTCATCGTTGTGCAAAAACGAATGAAAATTGAATCAGAACTGAGTAAATCAGAAATTAACGAATCAGAAATGAGTAAAAAAACTCTTGTTCTTTCCTGTGACATTGTACATTCTCCATCTAGCTGCACTCGCAGGCACACAGTGTCCCACGTCACAGGTGTCTCTCTTACGCTTTTTAATCATCTGTATTGCTCCTGCTGCGCAACACTGACACACGGGTCAAGCGCTAATCTAACCACTGAGAGCAATTAGCTCCTGTTTTCCGAGCGGCGTCCGCATTGCAGCCTCGGTCAGTCCTGATTGTCTTTCCATGGCTGCCGATGGCCAATAAGCTGATTTTTGCCTTTTGTTGGTCCACCGTGTAAGCTGCATTTAGTGTAATTAAAGGGTGCTAAGCTTTGTAATTCCTCCAAGTGCCCGTGTCAGGGGTCAATATGAAAATTAAAGCGATAGACCACTTTATAGAGAATCATTTTCCATCACTTGCCCACCCGCATGCCTCTTATTGTGGCCGTCAATCATCCGAGAAGGTTTCAGTTCATATTCGCTTCCCAGATATTGCTGCTGAAGCCTTGATATAAGTTAAAGGGCCCAGATCATCTATAACCGCATAATCCTTTTTTAACTAAAGAGCTTGGTGTAGTATATGAACACTGTTAGAATTTAAAAACGTACCATTTACTCCTTATTTAGCAGCAAAAACACCTTGCCATTTTTGTGATGTCACAAGAAACTGCATAGTTGTATGTATATGCCTATGAAGTGATAGGCAGAGGTTATGGAGTGAAATGTTAAAGTTATAAACATATCAACAGCATATTTTTTAAACAATACAAATTTCATAACGGGAAAAATAAGATCCAGTAAAAATATGGGCAGTAAAATTTTTTTTAAGGGATATGGGCCCTTTAAAATCTTGGTAAAAAGAAAGTCAACATGTGCTCCTTGCTTTAGATTTTGTCTTAAAGGAAGAGTCCTCACTTTTCTTTAATAACGTATTTTCCTGTTTCATAGCTTTTTAAACCATGATAGTTTTTTGGCATTTGTTTTATTCCTTCAGTCTGCATTTGAGTTCTGAGTTCTAACCTCCTATTGTTTTTGTGCTTCAACAGGAAAGCGAGTTGAGCAAGAAGAGAAAAGAATGTGAAGGCCTTGAGCATGAAGTAAGAAAGAGGCAGAAACGATGTCTCGATTTGGTGAGTTTATCTCACACCACAATGCCTAGGGTTTGACGTTTCTTCACACTGGTTTATGCCGTTTGTCACACTTCCTCAAATTGTGATGGTGATATTCTTTTGTGGTGATATAAATTTCATCCAAATTTCTTAACTTAATATTTTTTTTAGCTCAAAAGTCATTTAAATGACACAGCAGTGCCTTTATAAGTAAGTGAACTCATACCATACCATACAACAGCGGATCCATAGCTGAACAAAATTGCGTTTCTCCAGGCAGACATAAAAGACAAGTGTATGCAAGACAACATACGGACATTACAAACATTTCACTTCTTACCCAGAAAGTAGGCAAGACCGCATAAGACAGCACAGTACAAACAATAAATACAAAAATATATATAAATGTAAAACCAGTCACTGGGTGAAATATAATATGGAAGAAAATATTTCACATCGTTTCAAGTGATTATATTATTGCACTATATAGATATAATATTCACAGTGATTATAATATTGCACTATATAGATATAATATTCACAGTGATTATAATATTGCACTATATAAATATAATATTCACAGTGATTATAATATTGCACTATATAAATATAATATTCAGTGATTATATTATTGCACTATATAGATATAATATTCACAGTGATTATATTATTGCACTATATAAATATGATATTCACAGTGATTATAATATTGCACTATATAAATATAATATTCACAGTGATTATATTATGGCACTATATAGATAAAATATTCACAGTGATTATATTATTGCACTATATAAATATAATATTCACAGTGATTATAATATTGCACTATATAGATATAATATTCACAGTGATTGTATTACTACTCTATATAAATACATCTCTCTCTCTTCGTCTGTAAACTTAAGAGCTATTTGTGATAATAAAGTGCACAGTGAGTAAGAGAGCAGAAGGTTTCACAGAAACTAGCAGCAATATCTGGATTTAAGTTTTAATGTGTATGTTAACAGTCCATGTGTGTGTTAGTGTTCAGGCAGTTTGGACTATGTGTGATCAGACAGTCCATGTGTGTGACATGTGCTCATACACATTGACCGTATTGCCCATCAGAGCTTAATCACCACAAACAACTGATGATGATATAATTAAAGGTTGGTCTCATCTCTTCATCACCTGCTGCTATTTCATGTCACAAACACTTTTCATAAACCGTTTGCACTACCGATCTGCTGGTTCAGCTCACTAACTCTTAAACACAGCAGAGTAAGTTAGTTATTTTAGTGTGTTATTCTTTATTAACTGAATAATGTCATTATTTAGTTTTGTCAGTTTTGGTTGCATTACTCTTATATTTAAAAAAACTCCGGCTTGCCTTATCTTTATACTTCTTGTTGCACTGAGCGTTCTCATGACAAAAATTTCCCTCGGGATAAATAAAGTTCTTATCATCTTACCTTAAATAAGAAGTTGACCAACTGACAAGACATTAAATCTACTTAATGAATGTTATTTTGAAGGTCCAGCCTAAAATGAACATTCTGTCGGATAGCGTTGTATTTGAAGACCCTTAAACCTTTAACAGAGCTCGTTACTACAGTGTGTCGCAGGTCTTTCATTACATCATAGCACTGCTGGGAATCCTTTTATACCGATAAACACAAGCACTCCTGTAGATCGTAATTAATACACACATGGTATTTGTCTTTCTAGCAGCAACATTAGCGATTTGGCATATTACAGGCTAGCAGGAAGAATTTTAAACAGCTCAGAGTCATGTATTCACCCTAAAGCATCTTTAAAAAGTTCCTCCCACATGTAACCTGCATTAATAGAAGGTTTAACTAGAAAGAATATAAATCTCTGGCCTTTTGTATCACCACTGTAAGTAGTGAGTAGGCTTGTTAGCCACCAGTAGCATGATGATTACTCACATAGTCTTGAGTTTGTTCTCTAAAGGGCCCATTTGGTGAAAGAAATGAAAATAACTGAGCCTGAGAGAAGACAGAAAAGAAATGACCATGTAATCGATCAAATAAGAAACGTTCCATGTGTTTCCGTCTCTAATTTTGTACTGAAAAAACAAAGGTATTGTAGCTTTACTTCTTTCCTCATTTCCTGTCTATAGCTGTGTAGCCCCGCCTGTTCACAACAACGTTATGCTTTTTGAATGAGGTACAATTCAGCACAAGCAACCAGAGGTTATCGAAAGTAATTGATATCCATCTCTCTTAACCGCACAGTAAAACGAACTGGCAATTATGGGGGGTTAATCATTATAATGGCCATGTGAAATGAATTGTGTTTTTGTTGTTTAAACCGCATAAAAGAAAGAAAAAAAAAAAGAAGGAAAATCCGAAAAAAGAACCCTTTATTAGTCTCTCAGATGGGAAAGCAGAGTTTGTTGATTGTTTCATGGTTTTTCCTGCAGGAGAGCCAGCTTGATGATGAGCGCAGCAAAAATGCGCGCTTAGCAGAGGAGGCTGAACTCCTCAGGAGGAAGGCTCAGCTGCTTGATCAGGTCGGTCTCGCCTTTTATTTGTCTTTTTGTGTATTTACTTGTCATTTACACATTTCAAAATGTATTATTCCTTCCCTGGTGTATGTTCAGGCCATTTATAGGAGCCAGACTAGGAAAATGAACTACACTATATGGACAAAAGTATTGGGACACACCTGTTTTTTCAGAGTTAGGCCCCTTCCTTCCAGTGAAGTGGGGTATTAATGCTTCAGCAGACCAAGACATTCTGGACAACACCATACTTCCAACTTTGTGAACATGGTTTAGGGAAGAACCTTTTCTATTCCAGCATGACTGTGTCCCAGTGCACAAAACAGCTCCATAAAGACACGGCTGGATGAGTTCAGTGTGGAAGAACTTGACTGGGCCACACAGAGTCCTGACCTCAACCCCATCCAACACCTTTGGGATAAACTGGAATGGAGATTGTGATCCAGACCTTCTCGTCCATCAGTGCCTGATCTCATAAATACATGAAGGAATGAATGGGCAGAAATTCCCACAGAAACTCTGTGGAATTTTTGTGGAAAGCCTACCAAGAAGAGTGGAAGCTGTTATAGCTGAAAGGGGGACCACCCTCCATATTAAAGTCTATGGATTTGAATGCAAAGTCATTAAAATCTCTGTCGGCGTCCCAATACTTTTGGTATGTAGTGTAATAAGACACATTCTGTCATGCAGCTGTCCTCTTTATTTCCTTCCCTCTCTTTCTCTGTCCTTGCAGTCTCAGGTTGAGAATGAGGAGCTGAGGGAGGAGCTCTCGGCACTGAGCGCTCAAAACAGTTCAGTTCTCGAGGAGAACCAGAAACTCCGTGCCAAACTGGAGAACCTAGAGCAGGTCCTGAAGGTAGAACTGCCTCCAGTCGTAGTTTCCCTGGTGTAATATGTCAAAAGCATTTGGCTTACCAGGCCATTTAGACCATTTGATCACTCGATTGTCTTATTTTCGGTTTTGTGTGTTTGTGCGTGTGCAGCATATGCGAGAGGTCGCAGAGCGCAGGCAGCAGCTGGAACTGGAACATGAGCAGGCGTTGGCTATCCTCAAATTCAAGCAAGACGAGATCAAACGACTTCAGCGGGTCAGCTATAATCTATTCCACACTGTTTCTCTTCAAAATAAGATTTTTTTCCCCCCTCACCTCCAAGTGTGGTCCATCATTCAAGTTTGATATCTAAAGTTCCTTTCGTTATTTTTGAAAAATGACAACCAGTATGATGGAAACATCTAAAATCTGCAGAGCGCACTACAGATTCTTTCGTCCTGCACTCAGTCTATACCTGGTTTTTTTTTAGTCCCTGGTTTTAGTCTCATCTGAATAAACATCCTTGTGATTCCCAGACACCTCACTTTGAAAAAATGGTTTTGACCGCTGCGACTTGCCATATTAGTCTCCCAGCACTTACTCAGCACTTTCCCAGACCTGGAAAGTTATTTTCATCCTCTCTACGTTGGGCAGTCATATTGGCAGCTAGCTTTACTTTGTGTTCACAGTTTCATCAAATTTTCTGTGATCATACATGACTACATGTGATACAAACATCTCTTTTTGTAGAGAATTGAAACCCTTTATCAGCAGCAGGATTTAAGTTTTATCCCTGAGTACGTGTGTATGAATTTTACTGCAGACATTATCCTGATAAATGAATCTGATTCAAATACGACTTTCATACAGTGTGAGAAACTGCATAAGCAGGTCAGTTTGAGGCAGCTGTGTATGAAACTTTCTGTCATAGTTAATCGAATACATAGTGCTTTATTTACTGTTTCTGGTTTCTCTCAGGCTCAGTTATTCGCCAAGAGGGAACATGAAGGGGTCGTGCAAATGCTGGAGGTGAGATTGTGCGTTCAGTAGTTTTGTGTTGCTTGTTTCTGGATCCTTTCAGATACCAATGTTGTTTCTGGACGTTCTCTCTCTGTCTCTCTCTCTCCCTCTCTGTCTTTCGGTCTCTCTCTCTGTCTCTCTCTTTCTCTCTCCCTCTCTCTCTCCCTATCTCTCTCTCTCTCTGTCTCTTTCTATCTCTCTCTCTCTGTCTCTTTCTATCTCTCTCTCTCTCTGTCTCTTTCTATCTCTCTCTCTCTCTCTCTCTTTCTGTCTCTCTCTCTCTCTCCCTCTCTCTCTCTATCTTACAATCTTTCTGTCTCTTTCTATCTCTCTCTCTCTCTCTCT
>JBBPCY010000082.1:9909151-9927452 GCA_037974405.1 Brachyalestes nurse
ATAAAGACGTGGCTGGAGGAGTTCAGTGTGGAAGAACTTGACTGGCCACACAGAGTCCTGACCTCAACCCCATCCAGGACCTTTGGGATGAACTGGAACAGAGATTGTGATCCAGACCTTCTCATCCAACATCAGTGTCATAATCAGTGTCATAAACGCTCTACAGAATGAATGGACACAAATTCCCACAGAAACTCCAAAATCATTTAGAAGCTGAAAATCATATGAAAGTCTGTATTTGAATGCAGTATCATTAAAGTCCCTGTTGGTATAATGGTCAGCGTCTCAATACTTTGGTCCATATAGTGGATGTAGATTCTGCCATACTGCCCCTCTCCATGCCCCCTGTTTTCCTTCTTCTCCTTCCACTTCTTCTCTATCCTGTATTCTTCTCTCTCCTCTCCTCTCCTCTCCAGGCACTAGTGCCTCATGGGATGACATCGCCTTCTGGAGTCTGGAGGGTAACGAGGCCCTCTGTGACGTCACTGAGCAGGGTATTCTGGGTCACTGTTTTTAGCTGCTGCTCCTTTAACAGAAGGGCTCCCTGTACCTGCATGGCTGACCCATTGAATGGAACTTAAAAGGATTATTTGAAATTCAAATAATTGTCACAATTTTCCCCTTATCCCTGATATATTTGGCATGTTTGGTTAGAGATTGCGTAACAGACTGTTAAGTGCTTAACAATTACTAACCAAGCATGTCGGTGCAGTTTGAGGCTAATGTGATGATTCAGTTCTATAGAAGGTTAACTGGTGGTGGATAACCTTCCATTACTAGTCTACTTGACTCTCGAAGCCTGTATTTTTGCAGATTGTACTTTTTTAATTCAGTTTTGCCAAACTAATGAGACATATATCTCATTTAGTCATACAGTTTGTATGATGCTTCCATTACCTGTTAGCGAGCTTAGCCTCATAACTGGACTGTGAAGTTAAAGAAGCTAATTTCAGGCAACAAACATGTTTTGTTCAGTCTTTATTTGGGGTAAAGAGGAAAATTATGGACATTTGATTTGTTTTGTTTTTTACTTTACTTGTTTTGTACTTAACACAGTGGGCAATAAGATTTAAAGAGGGATTCCAGTGATTTTTCAAAATTTCATTGATTCATTTTTTGAGAACCAAGTTGTTTCGAGTGGTCTGGTGTTAAATGGTTCATTGTAGGGAAACGAATCTACATTTTATTTGCAGTAAAGAAATATCTACAATCCAAAATAGCCATTTGCTGAATGAACCGCGATCAACCGCCATGTCTTCTGAGTTTTATTTAGGCTAAATTTTTGGTAAATCGGAAAAAAAAAAGTTTTTTAATGCCCCATTTTAGTAATTATCTTTTTGAAATGTCTTAAAAGATTATCTCCAAGATGGGGCAGCCTATTTTGTTATAGCTTGATACATGTAATCTTTTAAACGTCTGGTTCCCATCACCACTGCTGTGGAGCAAATCTGATTCAGCAAGTTTATCTAGAACAGAGCATTTCACATCAAACCTCCCTGAATGACTTTCTTTAAACCTTAGCCATTTAATTATGCAAAACGTTTGAAAAATGTGTGGAATTCCAATTTAACTCATTGGCTGGCTGTATGTTGTCCTCGTCTTCATGGGTTTCATGGCTGCTCTACACGTTGGCCACTTGGGTTTGGTTCTAGAGTCAGTTTGATTTTAACTTGTACTTACAGTCCTGCCGTGGTTGTGGTCTCACTGAGTTATTGCTGGTCATGATAGCTGTTCCCTTCCTCACATAACACTGCATCCATTGGTGCATTGGCCAGAGCGTCATGTACTGATGGGTTTAATCAGTGTGATCACGTGGATGCATCCAGCTCAATAGCCTTATTTTTCTTTAATGTTGGATGTTTTGTCTTTTTCCTTCTGCATGTGGCAATGCTCCTACACGCACCTTCGATGCTTTCCTTATTCCTTCACGACTTGTGCTTTTTGTAGCCCTTCTTAGAGTTTCGTTATGTTTTTCCACACCATTAGGTCAAAAATACACACACACTTTAGTCACCATCGTTCATATCTAAGCCATTAATGGCCATTTCTGATGCCGTATGGGAGTGACGGTGAGAGTGAGTTTTTATGGCTTAATTGAGCCTCGAGGTGGGTTCCCGAAAACAAAACAATAGAAAGTAAAAGGAATAAAGCTGAATAAAAGGATGACGATGTGGGAAGAGTACCGTCACGATGTTTTTTACGTTTTACCAGGACTATTCAATTTAGGTTGAGATGGATTGCCAGTATCAATCATAAAAATACATTATACACATCCAGCATTGACATAACTGGGGGGAGTAATTCTAGTATGGATACTGATCTAAAAAGAGAAGGCAGAAGTAGTGAGAAATACTGGTCTAATTAGAGAGGCCAGCTCTAGTAAGAACACTAATCTAACCAGGCCGTATAGGCCTAGTAAATAATTCTGGTCTAATTGGGGGAAGCTCTAGTAAGAACACTAATCTAACCAGGCCGTATAGGCCTAGTAAAAATACTGGTCTAATTCGGGAAAGCTCTAGTAAGAACACTAATCTAACAGGGGTATGTAGGCCTAGTAAATAATTCTGGTCTAATTGGGGGAAGCTCTAGTAAGAACACTAATCTAACAGGGATATGTAGGCCTAGTAAATAATTCTGGTCTAATTGAGGGAAGCTCTAGTGAAAGTACTAACCTGGGAGGTCAGCATTAGTAATAATGCAGAAAGTCCTCAGAGCCAAATGGTTGTGGAGTAGAGTGATTAAAGAGACTGGAAGTATCGGTAGGGTAAATGGATAAAGAGTAGGGCTGGGTATTGTTGCCGATTTCCTGAATCTATCTGATTCTGATTAACAAGGTCATGATCCGATTAAATTCTCGATCTGATTCGATTCGATTCGATATCGATTTATTTACAGGTTTCTTTGTGTTAATACTAGTTTGGCTTGATTATAAATTGACTTGAGCGGAGGCTATCCCTATGTTGATGGACTGTACTGCAATATTACCTTGCCAATCGTAGTCGACAGGAGAAGATCGATCCGCGAATGTTTGAATCGATATCGTATTTTTTGAACGAGAATCGATATTGATCGGTGAATAGATTTTTTTTTAACCCTAATACAGAGATAGAAAGACCAATAGGAGGTTTAAGAGGTCATGGTCCTCCCTCTTACTCTCAGATGCACACAGATGCAGAGACAGGCTCTTTCTCTTTCACCACACAAAGTGAATCCGCCCTTTTCCTGATCTCAGACACTGTGCTGATCACGACCTTTCACACACCCGTGCAGTACATGCAGCTCATCTATAGGTTTAAAAAATCGTATATACTTGTATTGTGTCTGTCATTCACACCAACGCACACACATTTTGTCTCTAAAGCGCATTATGGCTCTAATACAGGTCCTCTTACCTATTCTGAAACCTCTTTTCAAAATAAAAATTATGTTTTATTAAATTGTCGTTTACTTTTAATTGAAGTACGTCACTCAAGATGACCATGTAACTGCCTGTTCACACCTTGTGTGTTATTTTATAGGATTATATGTATAGACGAGACCATCCACATCAAAACGCTGAAGTAAATGTATTTAATCATTTTACTGATACATAGCAATCCGATTTGAATCTGTCAAACCAGAGGCACGGACTTCACTACTAAGTGTAAATGAGCTTAATATCTTCTCAGGTCACATCCGGTGGAAACAGGGTCTAAATGATTGTGAATTTCTAATTCATTAAACCCACACCCTGCTGCTCTATAGAAAGTATATTGTAGTCTTATTTAATATCGATAATAATGACATTATCGCAGTGTATTAGTGTTTAATTCAACATTTTGTGCAGTGTTATTTCCATTAAGCGCCTCAAAGCAATTTCCATTCTTAACACTAAGCTCGTATTGCTCTACATTTGTTTCCCACACTGGGACTGAATCTTTGATGATTAATTTCTTTAGCCTGTAAGACAACTTCTATTAACACAGAATTCAGTTCTTATCCGCTGGTCATAAGTCTGTGTATATTGAGGATTTTACGATGGTTTCAAATGTGATCAGAATTTTAACCAAACGTTTTTAAAAATAGAAATGTGATTTACATGCAGCTTTAAGGGAATTGTATATAAAATGTTCCAGGTAGCCCAGCTGTAGTCAGTCAGCCAGGACATGTTTCGTGCCTGTTTAAAATGTCTCCCCATGCACATCTCATCAGAGGCATGTGGAGCCTAGTCTCTTTGGGATTGCTTTATACAGATAAACAATTAACAAAAATGTATTGCATAAATAAACTATGCTACATCTTACCAGCTGGTTAGCACAACATTTTTAAAAAAAATCTATCATCAGCACTCTTGAACACCTGATTTTAGTATATTTATTATAAATGTAATGTTTATATGATAAACAGCTTTTTGAATCAGATTTAGAATCAGCTTTTTAAACAGTTTTTTTTTTTATTACTATTATTTTGAAAGTTTGTTGCTTTTTTTGTGCTCGACCACTTCACCTCACTCTAACAGGGACACTTGCTACTGAACATGGACTGTTTATGCTGCTCCCTGATAAAAGAAAAATGTTTCTGCTGGTACCTGTTCAGAAAAAAAAGAAAACAGATTTATAAACGTTACCTGGCTGTTGCTCTGAAGGTGCCGGTTTTTAAGTTGTAATTCTGGCCACCGGAAGCATTTTTAATGCGCTGGGCTCTACGTTTCGGCTGTTTTCTATAACACACTAAATAAAACATTAGTGCCCTGGCGTTGGCAAATAGGTTTGGTTTTAATCGAATTGCGCAATACACTAAGAATGCGATTAATCGCAGAAAATCATGTGATTTATCGCGATTAATCATTTTAATCGTTGCTCAACATTAGTGCAGAGTTATGCACACTGTGTCCTAAACCACATCCACAAGTTTGCACCAGCTAGAGGCAGTTTGAGTGGGTTAGGGGAAGTTTGGGGTAATGTATTCCCAAAAAAACCATTTGGGTGACTTAACTTTGGATGCCAAACTTAAGAAGCAAAATTCAAACATGTCTTGACATACCAGTCACATCTGGTCTGAATGGAAAATTTCTAGTAAATCTTTTCTGTAAAAATCCTTTGCCTTATTCATCACACATGACACTAAAAGCACTATTTTTGTTGTGGATGTCATTTGTCAGTTTTCTGTCTGTGAATTATTTTAATACGCACATGTTGCTATGATAATTGCATGTGCTGTCCTTCAACATTGTATCCTTCCTTTTTCTTGTTTTCCTTCCTTTTCCTCTCCCTTTCTTCTGCTCACTTTCCTGTTTCTCTCTCTCGTCTTGGTCTTCTCTGCCTGTTCTGCTGGATCAGATGTTGCTGCTGTACTCCGGGCCGGCGCCACCCCTCACGCTGCAGGTCTGTCCAGGCCCGCGCGCTCCCCGGCCACGAAGCACCGGGAGCTGCCCAGCCTCAGCCTGAAGTCCACCTCCACCTCCAGCCCCTCACCGCCCAAGTCTGAGACCGCCCACCTCTCTCCCAAATCAGCCGCCGGCTCGCACCCAGCCAGCCCCCGCAAGGCCAGCCCCACACACGAGGTGAGACTGTAGTCACGACTGAAGAGTGTATCGTACACGCAGGACCGGCCCAAACTTTAGGACAGTAATCCCTCGCTTTTCGCGGGGTTTACGTTCCAAGAGCACCCGCCTACAGTGGAAAAACTGCGTTGTTGTGTTTTGGTTAAAAAAAAATTCATTTTAAACTCACTTTAATGCATTACCCTTAAAGAAAATGTAATGGTAAACCCGTATTCGCCTCTTTTCAAGGTAAACCCATTTTAATTTAAATTCCCCACTGAGATATGCAACTTGGAAGGTTGCGTGACAAAAGTATTGGGACCCGGTTTTCGGAGAATAAAACCTGATCTACACGGGCTAAAAATACAGATGAGGGCTCGTTGGAAAGGTCTCCTGAAGATCTGGAGTTTGAAGTGTCTGAGTGCTTTCTCCGCTGAGATATGAAACTCGGAAGGTCTCGGGACAAAGTATTGGGACACCACGGTGAGATGAAGGGTCCCCTTGTGTGAAAATATCCAGAAAAAATATATTTATTGACACAAATAAGCAAAAAAGGCAGAGGATATTTGCAGTTTCCTTGTTATTGTGGGGATTTCCGCATAAAACTATGAGTTCGGTTCTCCGCATGTGACAATCCGCGACTCCTGATCCACATAAAACTGGGGGATTGCTGTATTTCTCTTCTCAAAATCAGATATTTAAATATTGTTCTTTAACCCTAACTTGAATAATTCAGAGAAAACAAATCTTCACTTAAACAAAATGGCAGTAATTACCTTTGATGAACTTCTAGTAGTGTTTTACCATCCAGCTGGTCTCATTGTGAGAGGAGAGTGTTGATTACAGCAGTGTATTTAACAGACACTGGCATGAAATGGTTATCATACTCATAGAGATACTGATTTAAAAATAAATTGCAGTGGTTTCTTATTTTTTTCCCGGAGCTGTATATATAACAGTATTGTTTATATAATGTTCCAGCTACCCCAGCCAAGACATCGTTAATGTAAAAATTTTGCTTCTTTAGTTTAAGTAACAGCGTGATTTAAATGGACCTAAGCATATTTATAGCTGTTATTAAAACTCTTTTTGTGGATTATCACTTACAACCACTACAACCTTTATAATCCAGCGCAGCATAGGATTATCTCCCTCAGCAGCAAAATGCAAAATCTACACACAAGTCTAGCAACAGCCTCTTCTACTTAAATACAAACAACAAGCCAAAAAACTGGTCTCAGATCGGGGTGAAAGGAAAACATTGACTAAGACATTACACTTTGAGTTTACAAACCGGCAAAATAGGTGCGAAGGATCACTTGTATTGTCATACAAAGTATGGATGATAAGTAAGGAATGCTTCAGGAAAGAAAACTGGATTATGGTAAGAATATTGTTGCTTACATTGTTTGTCTTTGGGAGTGTCAGGTGGACACTGCCAGTGAGGTGGAAGAGCTGGACATTGATGTGTCTCCAGCGCCAGTATCAGTAAGCCGAGGAGCTGCTAAACTCCAGGTCTTCATTGCCCGCTACAGGTACACATCTCTCTGCAGTTCTACATCCTTCAGCTGCCTCTGTTTAACACCACATTTCTTAAACTGTTTCTTACTGGATCAGGAAAGTTACTTTAGACAAGTTGCATTAGACATTTTTGGGTTCATTAAAATACAAACAACAAGCAGAAATCTTGTATCTGTGTGTGGGTGTGTGTGGGTGTGTGTGGGTGTGTGTGGGTGTGTGTGGGTGTGTGTGGGTGTGTGTGGGTGTGTGTGTGTGTGTCCGCAGTGCTCTTATATTTATGTATATATCCATGCTGTCTATATACATGCATACTCATTGTGTACATACATACATCCTTATTTAAGTTTAGATATAGTTTTCATGTACATATATATGTATATATTTTACAATGCACATGTCCATATTCTAGATTGTATAGTGTACATCTTACACATCGTACAACTGTATGTTGGTGTAGTATTTTATTGTATTCTGTTGTTTTTTTTAAATTCATGCTGCTCTTACCTTTGTTCTGTCCACTTTCTGCCGTGGCAGTACAAATTTCCCACTTGTGTGACTAAAGGTTTATCTTATCGTATCTTGTTCCCAACTGTGGAATATTGGAGTACATGTGAAGGATTCCTTCATCATTCTTACAAAGTATCTTCTCATACAGCTACAACCCATTTGAGGGTCCAAACGATAACCCAGAGGTGGAGCTGCCTCTAACCGCGGGAGAATATATCTACGTCTATGGAGACATGGATGATGATGGCTTCTATGAAGGTGATTTCAACGCCCTTTTCTGTCATGTGTAGACAATATTGGATGTTGTTAACACTAAAAACTGCAAGGCCCTCTATCCGGGACCAAACTCCTCACTCTCGTAACTGCAAAACATTTGTGTTTTTAGTGGTTTGCTCATCATTTCACAGTAATAACGTGAATGTCACAGTCTAATCCAGATTATTTAACGGATTGGGTTTTGGCTAAAATAAGCATAATACTGTCGACCCCTGAAATTTGCGAGCCTTACGTTCCAAGAGCACCTATGAATTGTGAAAAACCACAAATTTGTGATGTGGTAAAAAGAAAAATGCTTATAAATGCCTATTTTTATAGTGTACACCCTAAATATTCTCCCAAAACACTTTGATTTCATTTTAAACTTAATACATTACCCTTTGAAAAGCTAAGAATGTTTTCTAAGGTGCTGTCCGACCACCACTATTGAGGCAGCTACTGAATTTTTGATCTTACTAGAAAGTAAAGCAAAAGACTTTGCAATCTCATCTCTGCTTTTCCATCGATCCCTATTAGTCTACCAGTGATCTGAATAGACACACTAAATATAGAACATTAAAAAACACCATATTAATACTTGGGCTTTGTTCACATTGCCAATTTTTCACATAACATGGCTCTTGGAGTGATCGGGACATGCCTAATAATTGCTGAAAACTAAAATGCAGTATAAAGGGTTGATTCATTCCTGGTGTTACAGATTTGTACCATACTATTGTCAGCTACACTCATCATTTCCAAATGTCCTGTTGCCTCCCACAGGTGAGCTGATGGATGGACGTAGAGGCTTAGTCCCATCCAACTTTGTGGAGCGGGTCTCGGACGATGACGTCATGAGCGCCCACCTGCATGAAGCCGGCGACCTCTCGCACAACTCCTTTCAGGAGAGCAGCTTCCACAGTGGCAGTGAGAGGCTTCACCATCACCATCTGCGCTTCACCCACAGTGCCTCTGAGCGGACGGAGGCTTCCGCCTCGGCCCCTGCCGTCACCCCGGACCACGCTAAGGCCAACGCTGTTGCACCCCTACTCCCCCCCGTGCCCCTCACCAACGGCCTGGACCTGGACCTGGAGGAGGTGGGAGCTGACACAGTGCCTTACCCGCGTAAGATCACGCTGATCAAGCAACTAGCCAAGAGTGTCATCATCGGCTGGGAGCCGCCGCTGGTGCCGCCTGGCTGGGGTGCTGTGTGGAGCTACAACGTCTACGTGGACCAGGAGCTGAGGCTGAACGTGCCCTTCGGTGCCCAGACCAAGGCGGTTCTCGAGCGGCTGGACGTGGGTCAGAAGATGTACCGCGTGGCCGTGCAGAGCCTGGCGGAGCGGGGCAGCTCGGACCAGCTGCGCTGCTCCATGCTGGTGGGCCGGGACGTGTGTGTGGCGCCTACCCAGCTGAGGGTGGAACGTGTGACGGCCACCTCAGCCTGCCTGAGCTGGCTGCCCAGCAACAGCAACTACGTGCACATCGTCTCGCTGAACGATGAGGAGTGTGAGCTGGTCAAGGCCGGCTGCTACTCGCTGTGTCTCAGCAACCTCACGCCCAGCCTGCACTACCGCGTCAAAGTGGAAGCTCGACCTCACCGCACGCCTTGGGAGCTTCCCCTGGCGCAGCGAGAGTGCAAGAGCGTCGCCACCTCCTTCACCACCCTCTCCGCAGGTGAGACATGGGGGAGGGTGAACGGAGGTGGGAGGAATCCTTCACCTGAAAAATGCTAACGTCCTTGAAGTTGAGACATAATTTCCGACATTTTGCAAATAAACATGAAAATATGCAGAAGGGTGTCAGCAAAACACGTCATTCAACTAAGGGGGCTGAAACTTTTGTGTATGACGGCATATAATAGCATTTTGTGTGTGTATATAAGGATGCCTAAATGTGTGATTAGATGTTTGTTAAGTTAATGTTTAGTCATGAATGCCATTATGATTTCTACTTGGGTTTAAATTTAATTCATTGAACATAAATTAAAATATTAAAAAAAAAAATTATAAAAAAAACAGTTTATTGGAAGTGCTTTGCTGCTGTTGGTTCATTTGGAAATATGTGACAGTTTGATCCAAATCTGCGTCAGATCCAGATTTGGATAATTAATTACTTTTGAACTACTGACGCTAGATGCATGACACTTTTAGGGATTATTGTGTCTTATTCATTTTTTTGGTAACAACATCTCTGCGTCTTCTGGTTCGCAGTTAAAGCCATTTGGGTGTAACCTTAGTAGTTGACCAGAGCAGAAAGTATCCCATGCCCCTTTTTTCAAAAAGCGCAATTATAAAACCATGTTCTCTCTGAACCTTACACTGAAGAACATATCTGTTTTAGGGGAAATGACAACACATTTATTGAACTTGGAAATCTGCACTCAGAGCACCAGAAATGAGCTGCTAGTTTACCCCAGTCTCTTGACCCCCAGGTCCCCCAGACGCTCCTCTGGACGTGCAGCTGGAGCAGGGTCCGTCTCCGGGGATCGTTCAGATCAGCTGGCTGCCCGTCACCATCGATGCTGCTGGGACCTCCAATGGAGTCCGCGTCACTGGTTACACCATCTACGCTGACAAGAAGAAGGTTATGCATTAATTCTCTTATTTTACCTTCAGTTTTTACTTTCGTAGCAGAATGATGCGCCTTAGAATAGACTACAGAGCTGCCCTGTTTTGAGCTTATTCAGAACAAAGCATAAAGGCTAAAAGCTGTAGGCTGAACAGATGGATGTATGCTTGAGTTTTCATGAGATTCAAGCAAAGAATTTTTTTGAAGCTTAGTCCGTGTATGGGGCGTACAGAAAGGGGAGAGAAGGGAGGAATTTGGAGTCACCCAGTCTGATTGAAGCCTTTCTATTCGTTCCGCATCGCTCGGGGTTTAAAAATGGGCTCGTTTTGGAGGTGGTTCCGATTGAACAGTGTGCATGTGTGTAATGTCTGCTCTTTTTCCAGGTGTTAGAGGTGTCCTCCCCCACGGCTGGCAGCGCTCTGATTGGACCCTCTCAGATCCAGACGGTGAAGGCAGCTCAAGAGATTACAGTGCGCACCATGTCACCTCACGGTGAATCCACCGATTCCGCGCCCGTTAACGTGCCGGCCAAGCTGTCTGCCCTCATGGCTGGCACCTCCATGCCTGTTTACCAGCCTGTGCCAGCCCACGCCAGTGTCCTCACCGTCGGTGCCACCGCCACCACCACCGAGCCCGCTGTCTGTGCCACCTCTCTGTCTGCTGCCAAAACACCCACGATGCCACTCAACACAGTCCTAGACGCACATCCCCCCAGCCCTGTCAGGGGGGCCTACGCAAACACAGCCAAAGTTGCCACCGGTGATGCCCCCCTGCCTGCCTCCATTGTTGAGGCGTGGGCAAACCCCATGTCTGTGGCCCCCCTGACGGTTGCTATGGCCGCGCAGGAGGCACGGCCACTTCCTGTTGCCAAGTCTAACCCACCGGTGAGTGTTAACATGGGCTCTAGCCTAGAAGCCGGCTTGGCTGGTCTTTACATAGTCTTCAAGTTCTGCTGGTTAGTCGGAATACTTGAGCATGATGTTAGGTTTCTGTTATCATTAACAAAAACAAAAGCATAGAGTCCTGAGATCCTTTCTTACTCATATCCCATTGAAACATACAGCGAAATTCTACCAAAATGCAGATTCAGAATACACTTGTTTTGCTGAAAGAAAAAACTAATTTTTACATTTTGCCCTCATTTCCAGACATCAAACAAACCAAATCCATTTTTAAAAAAACGTAAAATACAATTTTCAATGCCTTTTGACCTTTTATAGTACTGCAGGCTGAAGCCTAGCTGCTTGTTCACTGTTAACAGAGTAGAATCTCTCATTCATGCTGTATTTGAAAGAGAGGGCTCTGAATGAAAGTGAGAGGTTAAAAAGTTGGAACGACTGACTGGATAGGTGATGTTCACTCGTTTACTGGATCATACTGCAACGATTGCTTAGTGGTGAAAACTGTGCATTTACTCTTGTTGAAAAATGATGTGATTTTCATGTTCATATGAACCCTGCGTTCACATAATGCAAATGTTATTGAGTTGCTTAAAGGAATAAATACATTCTGATGAAGCTTAAGAAAAACTTTAAGGTAAAATGTAAGGAAACAAAGTAAAATAACTCCTTGTTGTTAGAATAATGATGTTTTCATGGCACCTCTCTGTCAGCAGGTGAATGTGCCTGTACCTGTGGTTGTGCCCACTCTTGTGCCGGCCCCAGTGCCCATGCTTACAGCAGTTCCCATGGCAACGGCAGCTCCAGCCCCGGCGCAGCCCAGTCCGGCCCCTGCAGCAACACTTGAGCCCAGCAGAGACACAGACAGCCCGAAGCTCCTCCGCCCTGTCGCCTCCATCTCTGATTTCTTGGAGGACCCCCGTGCCAAGCTCCACACGCCCCCCCCGGCCTCCAGCATGCCCAAGGCCAGTGCCACTGGGACAGATCTGCTCAACCTGCCCGACACTCACCCACTGCGACCGCTCACCGCTCCCTCTCCGCTGGAGTCGGAGCCCGAAGATGACAGGGAGAACACCCGGATGGTCTCCATTGAGGAGTTCCTGCGGCCGGAGCCTCAGCCCAGAATTAAGGTCAGTCTGCCGGAGAGGTGAATAGAGCTTTCGTGGCCTGCAAAATGGTCCCGTCACATTTCTCACCCCAAGCCTAATCTCCCCATACAACATCCTCATCTGTGTACATTTAGTAAATATGATGGATCAGTTACTTTAGCTTACTCATCACTTGCCAATTGCTGCCAATTTCTTGTGCGTAGTGTGACTCTCCAAACTAAACTGATTTTCAGTATTAACTGATTAGTTAATATTGTGCTTTAGTGAAGGTCCTTGTGGTTAAAATTGCTTGAACATAGCATCAGATATCAGTTTGGCTTAATGTAGCTGATGCTGGTTAAATAAAATATAGCCTGATGCATTCTGATGATTCAGTAGTAGTAGTCAGACATGCACAATAACTCAGAATAGAAAGAACAAACACTGTAAAGAAGTTTATGTTAATAAAACCATGATGTAATATTTATATAATGACTCATGCTGGTCCTTTTTGAACTAAAACTCTGTTGTCCATGTTTGTGTTTCTTGCGTCTCTGTGTGCAGGTGTATGCAGGAGGTCTTATGGACCCTCCTCCTGACTACCCAGCAGAAAGCAGCCGCTCAGATCTGTCTGACATCCTGGAGGAAGAGGAGGAAGATCTGTACTCTGAGTCTACTGTTGATGTGACGCCCAGAAATTACTCCTCTGGGCCTGTGGGCAGGGTGAGCAGACACGCACCCACACACGGGATAAAGTCACAGTCAGGCCAGAGCAAAGCACCTGTGTAATATAACACATCAATTCTCTCTTATTGCCATCCTTCTTTGCCTCCTTCTCCTTAGGCGTCTGAACGAGTCCTCTCACTGTGAGATATGATCTGCTGTCATGCATTTGTTCTTCTTCGTGTTCTTCCTGTTCTGCTGCTTTAATTTTCTCCTTTGTTCTTCTTTTCTCTTTATTTTCCTTTTTTACCTTTCACAATGCCAACTTACCCTACCTATATACCCTTGTGTGCGTGTGCACACCTCTTCCTTGTGCAATGGCCACACCCCTTGCTCTGGTTTTGCTGTGGCCCCACCTCCTTCAGTCCGAAGTGTGGGAGCCAGACAGCGACGAAGAAGTACTGGAGAAGATCCTGAAGCTCCACCCCCAGGCCTATCACAACAAGCAGCTGTTCAGCATCCCTGAGGTAACGGAGGAAGAGGACAACACCGAGTCCGAACCACTTTCTTCAAGAGCGCTTCCGGCCCACGGGCCATCGATTGGTCGGCACAACCCGGAGCAGAGCAGAGCTCGCCATCGTTCCCACCAACACCTCCAGCCTCACCTCAAAGCCGAAGTCCGAGAGCCGACAGCGAGGCATGGAGGGGTCCGGCCGAGGCCCAGAGTGCACTACGCCGACACGGTCGACACCATCAACTACGAGGATGAAGAAGTGGATCTGGACTCCGACAGCAGCCTGTATGCTGGACCCAGCAGCAGGGAGGTGACGGTCCGGCGGCCACATCGAACGCAGCGGTCCAGTGACCGACTCCGCAGGGATGCCCTGTTACGGAGTCAGATGACGTCTGACCTCATGGCCATGCCATCAGGGACAACACAGGCGCCCTACCTGCTCAGCAGGACAGTCCACCGCGTCAGGTCGCCCACGGGCTCTGCTGTGGAGATTGACGTGGAATATGGAACGGATGATGAGCCGGCACCCTTCGACCCCGGAGAGGTGGTGGTGGAGCAGATGAGCTCAGAGTGGTGGGTGGAGGGCAGCAACCCCGACTACCTTCCCACGCCCCTGCCGAGACGGCCCAAACACGACCTGCCCTCCATCATGCCGTTGGACCACCACTCATGGGTGTGTTAACATTCCCTAATCCCGCAGCCGTAGCTCCCTCCTGGATTACCCCATCCCAATGGAAATGGCCGAGACCTTTTGCACCCCAGAGTGAAGGCAGACTCACATCCCTTAGGACGCCAGCTCCTTTCTTGCACAAAAGTAGGGCACCACTTCATTTAGCCATTTTAAAATCTGCGTCTTCGCCTCCTTTGGAACATAGCTATACCCCATAGGGGGGTTCCCGTAGTGTATATAAAAGTAGACATTCGATATGGAACTAATGTCACATCTCCAGCATGGAGCTTTCCATGAATGCAAAAGGTTTAGGCCTGCACCTTTCCTTTAACTCCCTGTGGACTCCACCCTTCTTCTCCTGCTATGACGTATTCTCTCATTCCATAGTTGTGTGCTACAGCTAAGCTCCCTGTTCCCTGTGTGCCCTGTGTTTCATCTTTGACTGTCCTGAGATCAGTTAAAGTAGATCCGTGCAGTGCTTGGCGCCCTTGTGTGTCGCTGATTTCTTGTCGCACCAGACAAACTCAAGAAGAAACCTTTTGTTTAAAACCCACAACCTCAGATGTCAGGGGTCTCTCGGGGTTGTTTGGGGGGGTTGAGACTTGGCGAACATTTTGCTTTTGTTACACTAGATGGACGCTTAACCCTGGTGTTATGCTCCAACCATCCCTCCCCTTACCCCCCTTGTCGAAGGCTGTGTAGGGCTGCATGCATGTGTATTTGTGAGAGCAACCCCAAGTGCTGCTTTTGTGACCTTTGAAGCAAACCGTGCTCAAGCAGCTAAGCCTATATATGTTTGCACTTATGTGTGCTCCAACATAAAGTTTGTATGTAGCGTCCTTGAGTGTGTGGAATCGGTCAAGATGCACTGATATGGAATTTCTGGGCCGATACAGTAACCAACAGTTAACACTATAATTATAATTATGTCAATGACTCATTCAAAGGCAACACACTTTTCCATACAGTCAAATGTTACACTTTTGGTGATTATATTTGTGAAAATAAGTTCTTCTTCACAAAAACCACTTTTTTAATGTGCATTCAATGTAATGGAACGTATTACTGACATGCTAAAATAGCCAAAAAAATGTCACATGGAATTTTGTTCCCTCTGAAACATATTTTAACCTGTTTTCACTTCAGCTAAAGTCACCACAAAATGTAAATTGACCAGGGGTGTCACTATACATTTTTAAATGACCTTTACAGTCAGATAAATAGATAGATTAGACTTAATCATTTCGCTTTAGAGAATTTTACATTGTTTAGCACGTATCTAGAAACATTCATAATGTAAAACTGGTAGTTCAAGACCAAGGACTCTTATGTTTTTCGGGGGGTTTATACAGGAAACGATGCATTTGTCAGCCATTAAAGATTATCCAGTTTTGTAGGAACTTTTAAATCCATGCACCAGAGTTTGTAGGTAGCATTTTTGTCTGGACTGAATAAAAAACCCAGTACAAAAAAGCAGTATGAGTGCTGTTATCCACCACAGTGTCCGTCCGTTTCAATGAAAGAAAGCTCAGATCAATGCACGCCAGTTTGTATGCAACCTAAAAATAGCACTCCAGGAATGGATTCTAATTCTTTACGTTACTGGCCATAATTCCAATATCATGCTGATGCTGATATTTACATTTTCAGCATGTAGTATTTATGCTGATGATGAACCTCTAGGACAAAGGAATGAGTGTTTCTGTGACCTGTCACAGGAGGCAGCAAGTCGAGAGGTTCCTCTGGCAGAGGCAGGAGCGTCCTGGTGTGGTCCCAGAGAACTCGCCCCCAAACTCAGCCAATCACAGACCAGACTGCTCAGAGGTAGGATCTCCACTTCTTCTCTCATGTCTATCATCTATCACGTCAGTGCCATAATGCCATTCATTTTCCAAAAGAAGGAGAAAACATTCCTGTTAATATAACTGTTCATGCTCTTGAAATAATACGTATTCAAGAAATCCTTGCATCATTTAAAAAGCGCTTGCATTTTTAAATATTAATTTAAATACTTAATTTCAATTTAGATTCATTATAAAGGTTTTCTGAAGTCCTGGATGTCTTCAAATCAGCACCTTTGTACCTTTCGCTAAGATTATAAGCGCCCAAGCTCCAAGTGCTTGTTTCAGAGATACTTCTAGTCTGTATGCTCATCACCACTTCTATTGTTTGTTGCAGAGAAGCTCTTAATAGAAAAATCCATCATTGAATGAGCAAGCAATGAGAAAAGGATTTTTCTATTAAGAGCTTCTCTGCAACAAACAGTAGAAGCATTGATGAGCAACAGCCAAAGAGAACATGTGAAATCTCTCGGGGTGAAATCCACATGGTCACTGTAAGGTTATAGATCCTTGTTTGAAAATGATTCAAATCAGAACTGAATGAATACAGAAACAACATACCAGGTTTCTCCACCTCCTGTTTGATACCTGATGACCCTTTCTTGCGTTTATTTGCACGAGGCTGTGGGATTTTGTGCCAAGGCGCACTGTCACACATCTCTTAGTGTGTGAGCCGTGTTTGTGCCCACTTCTGAGGCTCATCACTGCTCCTGACAGATCACAGGCCATAAATGTCGCATAGTGCAAGATGTGTAGAGATTCTGAGGCTTGGAAACTTGTGTAACGTCCGCTAGGCTTTAAACAGCCGTATCCTACTTTTCCTTCTGAGGTCCACTTGTGACATTTGTCCACTGAACATGCATGTTTTTTTTTTCCTGCAGCACCTTTGAGCTGTGTACCACTAAACTAATGTACAAAATCCACCACTGTGACGTTTTGTTCCCTCATGAAAACGGGCTGATCTGAAAAAGCAAAAACATCTTGGCACTACAACCAAGACAGTTTTGTGTTTCCAGATAAAGTATCAGTTTCTGTTGATGTGTAATTTGAAAGAAAACGTACTAGGTCTCAAGCAGGTAAAGAGCCTCTTTAATCTCATCAGCATTTCAGTTCTGGCTTGAGTTCAAATGTTGTGTTAATTACTGTTAACCTGTGAAACTGCCCTTACTCAGCCACTCTGCTCAGCTGCACTCTAGACACCATTAAACTGTGTCTCTGAACTGAGAGAGAGAGAGAGAGAGAGAGAGAAGAGAGATAGAGAGATAGAGAGTGAGTGTGGGGGATTGCATAGAAGGGCCTTTCTAAGCTAAGCACAGGCTTAACCCAAAATGGCTTGTCATGAGAGAGGAGGAAGTGACAGCAATGAAAATAGTAACCCAGATTAGCCAGCCATGAAACAACGCCTGAGTAGCTCTCTCTCAGCCTGCGTCATCTTTCTCTTTTTCTCTCTCTCTCTTTCTCTCTCTCTCTCTCTCTCTCTCTCTCTCTCTCTCTCCCATGTTCTCTCTCTCTCTTCCCCCTCATGTTCTTTCTCTCTCTCTCTCTCTCTCTCTCTCCCATGTTCTCTCTCTCTCCCTTTCTCCCCATGTTCTCTCTCTCTCTTTCTCTCTCTCTCTCCCTTTTCCCCCATGTTCTCTCTCTCTCTCCCTCTCTCTCTCTCTCTCTCTCTTCCCCCTCATTTTCTTTCTGTCTTTCTCTGTCTCTCTCTCTCTGTCTTCCTCTCTTCCCTCCCCACGTTCTCTCACTCTTGCTCTCTTATTCTCTTGCTACTTTGCTCACCCTCTCTATCTCTCTCTTTCCCTCTCTCTTGGTCTTTTCTTTTGTTGTCTTACTCTACCTTTCTCTTACACTCACTCTCTCTCTCCCACCTTTTCATGTTCTCTCATTCTTTTTTTCGTCTCTCAGTATTTCCTCCTTTCTCTCACACAGGCACATACATTTCTTTATTTTTGTGTATACAAACTCAAACAGGTGTTTTCCTTATGTGCGTGTGCGCGCACACACACACACACACGTACACACGCACGCACACACAGATTTAATACCAGGCTTCTGCAATTTACAGACCTCCTGCAGTTCAGTCTTCTTTCTCCCTTCCCCTTGGACACACATTTTCAACCTCAAGCTAAAAGAAACATACATGAAACTCTAATAGAGCAACTATTTTTAAACCCCCCCCCAACACACACACACACACACACACACACACACACACACACACACACACACACACACACACACACACACACAC
>JBBPCY010000082.1:9935394-9948127 GCA_037974405.1 Brachyalestes nurse
GCATATAATAATCATATGCTGAGCGTTTTTGAAGAAACAGTGGTAGCTGACTGACACTGATCATTATATCTATGCCAAAGTGTGCACTTATCTGACTTCGCACTGAAAATATTGAAACAGTTACTTGATTGGTGCCTACGGTTGAATAAAAAACTGCATGCAAGTCTTTTGCCAATCTAATATTACTCATAATTCAAAAAGTTGATGTGGAAAAAACTGAAAGCAGATCTGAAATCAGCAAGAAAAACTATTTTGGAAAAGTGTGTTGTAGTTTCTGATGATTGCAAAAGAAAATTGTTGACCTGTTATTGATCATGTACTATATCGTAGCATTTGTGAACAATAATACAAGATTATTAAGCATCACTTTATCTCTATTTTTGTTTATGCCTGTTTTAGGGAGATTTAAATGGACAGAAAGGCCTGGTGCCCTCCAACTTCCTTCAGGCTTTTCCAGAAACTGCAGAGGAGTCAGCGCCGGCGGAACAGACTGTGGTGGAAAGCCGGAGAGATTCACAGGTTGGTTGTGTGTGCATTTGTATACGTCAGCAAAGTTTGTTAGTAAACAGTGTTGCATGTTTATGTGTGTACTGCGGAATATTACTTAAAGACTTTGTAAGACGATCCTTATCACTGTTGCTGACCTCACTCCAATGGAAGCGTAAACATTAAAGCTGTGCCATTTCAGACTTCTGCAAATCACACCTCTCTTCAGATTCAATTGTTCTGCATGTGCTTATTTGTTTTGCATGGCTTATTTCTTTCCATTTTTGTTTATTTTTTCCTGCATGATGGGGTACAGAGACAAAGGAGAGGGGTGCACTTTAAACAGTAAGAGTAAGTGTCCTGCTGCTGTCTCCCTTTGTAGTACTTTGTCCCCAGCACAGACACCTTGAATTCCCTAGGAAACTCTTTAACATGCTCCCTTTCTCCTTAACTGAAACTTCATTTGGTTTGGAAGAAGAAAGTAGATCCACCTTCATTGTGCCCTTTCCACTGTCCCGTATTTCACATGTTGTGTGTTGTGGCCATTTGAGCTTTTCTCTTTAAAGGGTCCATATCCAACATTTTCCAAAAAAAAAAAAAAAAAATGTAAAAAGTGTGTGTTGGTGTGTGTGTGTGTGTGTGGGCGGGCAGGTGTGTGTGAATTTGTGATGTGGTAAAAGAACTTGCCTAAAAATGCCTATTTTTATAGTGAAAACCCTAAATATGCCCCCAAATATGCTAAAAAACACTTAATTGCACTTTAAACTCAGCTTGATGCATTACCCTTAAAAAAAATGTACTTTATGTATCCATACTGTACAGTGTAACAACCAATCAGCAGCAAGGAGAATGAATAACGCTCTCGGATTGGCTACTTTTAAACCTCAGCGATATTTCAGACGTGCCTTCTTTGGGTTCTCTGGGCAGTACCAAACAATTAATACAGTTATATTTTATATGAAAATGTAGCTGAATTTATGGGAATATTTGTTACAGAATTAGTACATTGTTTTTCTTAATAATTTAGCACTAAAATGCATGAAAAATTATACATACAAAAAAGCAAAACAAATGCGGAGAATATCTGCGGTTAGGATGTTTGGTTTTTTTTCCCCAAAAACAGTTTAAAATGTTCTGCTTTTGCTGCTAAATTTGTATGTATGTACTGTGTGGACTAGGGAGTAGATTGTACATTTTGAACCTGGAAAGTTTTGTAAGTGATATGTTTTGAAACTTGATAATGCATGCCCCATCTTAGAAAAAAAACATTTGGAAATTCTGTTTTCCATGATATGGGCCCTTTAAGAACTATAATAGCTGCTCCACTTCAGTACACTTCCCTTACCTTTAAAGCAATAGTTTAGTGTAAAATTGCATATTTCCATTTACAGTTAATGTAGTCATTCAGCCAAGACATGTTTGGTGTCTGAAGTGGGCTTCACGAGTGTTACACTGGAGCTACGAGGCCACTGCAGTTAACACGAAGATCAGTTAGTGCTGTGCAAACCGAATGCAAAAGTCATCATACAGTTGTGTCATTATGTCAGATTGTCTAGAAAACTCCAAGGGCCTTTAATGAGGTTTGTAATGTAATTCATGTCTGTAATTTATTTGTTTGTTGCAATTATGTTGTTTAATTTGAACTCTATAGGTACTGTAGTACTACGTTTATTCCATTGTTCATTTTTTTGTTTGAAAAATTATTTAAATGTCCAGCTTTTAGAAATCATTAGATCTTTTTTATTTGTCTTTAGTGTTAAATAATTTAGATAAATTAGATAAATCAATGATTTAAACCAAGGAAAAGTGTCCCAGAGCTCAAATATACCCGGATCTATTCTTGTGTCATTCCGAACTAAGCCTAAATTCCCAAGATGTTGATGACGTCTCTGACTCCAGGTCTTCTGGAAGTTCTAGTTATGCCACTGACTTTGAAAGTTATACTCCAGGTTTCAGTGGCTTTTCAGAAAAGGAAAACATGGTGGCGGTAGCTCCATGCCAGCACTCTGCAAACATAGACGTATCCTCAAATAAAACATTGTATTAGCTTCTTATGTCTGTGTTTAATCTAGAATACCCAACAATGCTTGTGTGAATCCCAGGTTTAGTAATAGTCACAGTTTACTAAATCTCAAATAGACTTGCTTATGTGGTTTCTGACACCATACAACCTACTATTCCTTATAAGATTGGTCAAATGAACAGAGAAAGACAGCCACTGAGAAAGACTACTGCTGTTTTTAGCTGTGCAACATGCATCTTGGGTGACTGACTACAGTTAGAATAAAGAATAAACCCTATATACTATATATGTATATCCTTTTTTTTCACAGTTTTGGTTTTTGTTTTATTTTCTTTTTATGGTGAGTCTTTTACTCGCTTACTCTACACTTTCTGTACTTTAGTGACTGGAGGGTGAATTACCGTCTGTCTTTCTCTCCTGAAGGTGAGTCCCACTGCGGTTTCAGGGCATACACAGGCTGAAGTGTCCTCTCCCTTAATGGACAGTCCACCAGCCCAGTCGGAACCAAACCAGCCCCTTGACCAGCCCCCGGACCTAAACCCCCCTGCCTCCCTCCTTCAACCTACGGAAAACCCCTCTCTCACTGACGCCTCCCCACCCGAGAAGAAGAAAAAAAGCTTTTTCTCCAAAGGCAAGAGACTGTTCAAGAAACTGGGCTCCAGTAAGAAGGAATAAACGCAAAAATCTTGAAGAATTCGCTTATTGCACTTTTTCATATTGACGCTCGTTTGTCTGTATGTTGTTTGTGATTCAGTGGTTCGTGTGGGTGATTTGGGGGGACAGAGGCATATTGTGAGAATCTTATTGTGGAGAGATGACTTGTGTTTATTTATTCGACCGATTCCGTCTGTACTTGCTGCCACGGTGAAGGTTTGTTCTCGCTTAGCTTCAAAAGCATGTCGGTTTTTAGTGTCAAGACCAAATGAGTAAAACTAGACTGAGAGAAAACTGCTGTTTTGAGAATTTGCACAGGAGTCAGGCACAATTATAAGACTCCTGTTGTAGAGACTCAAAGAGAAGTTGCGTTCTCTTTGGTTACTCGATGAATCGTTGGTCATTCGAGTTCTCTTCAGGTCTTTTTGAGGTTTCGGCTTGTACACAGCCCTTTCTGGTCGATGTACAATCCCAAATTTAAAGGAGTACTCCCATTGTTTTCAACCTAAACTTATCTGATCTACACCATCCATCATAATACTAACCATGTACTTAGAAAACGAAACCTATTTCACTCCAGATACTATTATAATTGAAGCCAGTGGGCAGATAATGAAGCAAATGCCCTTTGGATTCTATTATGAATGTGTTTGGAGGCTGTTCTTACAAGAATGTGTTGGAATTGTTGCCCACTGTGGAATTGTGTTGGAATTGTTGCCCACTGTGTAGTATATGTATTTTTTTTAGCCTAGAGAGTAGGCTGGAAAACACAGAAGTGTGACAGGAAGGCCTGCTGTAAAAGAGTTTCTACATTCAGGTTTGGAGAAACTCCATCCGAGCTTCACAGAAACTCTCAACACTTTTGAAAAATGTTGGTCAGTTTTTAGATGGTCCCAGGGGCGAAGTGTGTTCTGACATATGTGTGTGTGATGGACTGTGGAGATGGTGGCCTGCTGTATGTGGCTGTTATGGCATGTGAATGTGAGGTCTGCCTTTGCCTTTGTCAAACACTGACAAGGAACTCCAATAATGTATAGGTGAAAAAAAGATGTGTTTGTGTGTGATGAGTTGATGTTTAACTGTGTGTGTGTGTGTGTGTGTGTGTGTGTGCGTGTGTTTCTTGGCGGTACGGAGTAGAAAAGTTCCATTTCTCAGCATTTTTTTTCTTCCACCTTTGCAGGGTTGCATCTGTACCACAAAAGAAAAAAAGACATTATGCTTTCTCACTCATCTTTTACAGTCTGATATGCAGTACTTTTTTTGTTGTTTTCCCAGTCTACTTTGGTGACTGACCACATCGGATGCATTGGCTGCTTGTGTGTGTGTGTGTGTGTGTTTGTGTTCCACTGTGTCTTTATGCCCAACTTAGTGTTCTTACAGGGATCATGTGAAATCATTTCTCAGGTTTAACTGCTGCACTGTAAGAAGATTCCATTTTTTTGAAGGGGAACATTAACATTATTGCAGAATGAAATGGTTAAGATGTGAGCGGTTGTTCAGAGTGGTTTGACATGAAATCCTAGTTCTAGGGGCTGTTTTTTTCTCCCTAAAATTGATACAACATAGAAATTAAACTAAACCATTTTTAATATGACAGTTATTTTTGGTCGCATCGCAAAATCTAGTGACGTATACATTGTCTTTTCAAGTCAATGTGAAACATTTCTCCTTTCAACCCTAGGGAGGGTTTCCAAAAGGGGAAAGCCGTCAAACTCTAGTTCGAGAGAAACGTCGAGAGCCAGCTGTTCACAGTGGTGGTGACAGGAACCACACATTTAAAACATCTGATGCATTAAAAAACCCTCCTCTCAAAAAACAAGTACATGAACTGGTTAGTGATGGTTAGCCTGTTGCTTGGGAAATCATCTCATGCTTTAGGCCTAAAACAGCTTTTGATACTGAATACATTTAAGGTGAAGCGATTAGTTCAAGACGTTGTTGGGCAAAAAAAAGTCCCCAAAGAAATGTCAATTTTTCCATGTTTACCAGTATTTTACCATTCATTAACAAAACTCATAAGACATGTGTGGGTTGTTTTAATTAGTAAATAAAAAAGCTATATTTGTGTTGTAGACGTCACAACCCTTGGGTCCTGTCGTCACCACTGTAAAGAAATTCTGTCCTTTTCTCTGCAGTAACGTATTCAACATCAAACCACTTGGAGTGGCTTCTATACATCTGCCATTGAATTACATAGACATTTTTGAAAAATCAGTGGAATTCCCCTTCAAATTTGAAGAAAAAAACCAAAACAAAACAGTAGCTGCCTGGCTGCCTTAAAAAAAAAAGTATAATAAAAAGTTAAAAATGCAATTTTAGTTCGGATTGACCTCAAAATTGTAGGTCAGCCAGATGAATCTCAGTGTAAGTAAAGAGAGGATGTTTTTACAGTGTAGTAGATCAGCTTCGTGTGTTGGAAGGCAGTCTCAGCTAATCTCGGCTCGCACTCTTTGCCAAACCTGTAGGTGCTCTGCATGCTACTCTGACCACTCCAAGACCAACTTTCAAACACCAGCCAATGACTCTGATCACTTGGGTTCCCTTCACAACTGGTGTACCAGAAGGCACCATGAATAAACGGTCGATCTCGACTGGATCGACCTTCGATAGCAGCCTTGGCTCTGCAGTACCTCTTTCTCTCTCTCTCTCTCTCTCTCTCTCTCTGTCTTTCTCTGCCTGTAGCCTGTATGTAACTCGCTCTGATGTTTTTTTAGGCTAGCGACTCTTCCCCCAAGCTGCACTATATAATCCGAAAGCCTGCTGTTACCCCTGCTACTGAAAACCTTAGGAGCGCGCAGGCCTGGTCACTGTGCCGTACGCCAGCCTGACCTTGCTTCTGAAACAGAGGACTCTGCTAATAGGAGTACGTTAGGCCACAGTAACTAATTAGCCTTACAAGACCTTGTTTAATCTTACTTAAATGTTTACTTATGCTGTACTTCTACTGACTGCATGCATGACGTTGTTACACCCATCTTCGGCCTTATTTATGAATCTATTTATGTATTTATAGTTTTTTGCTTCTTTTTTTTTTTGGTTGATTTTTACGATTTATTTGTTTTTTTGGTTTGTTTTTTTTTTTTTGCCTCACTGGATGCAGTGGAGGCCCAGTTCGCCGAAAGTTGTTGTGTATAATGTACAGTGTCGGGGCCTGCGATTTTGGACGTATGGTATTTTCGTACAGCGAGAGAGGCTTTATTCTTGTGTCTGCATCCTGCGGAGGAGCGAATCGCAAACCTTTTTTTTGTTTGTTTTTGTAAATCCAAGAAGTTTTGTAATCAATTTTTTTGAAAATCTGTAAATATGTTCTTTCTTTTCTTAGTGCTTTCTTTTTCTGTCCTTCCCCCTTTATTTTTATTTTATTTTATTTTTTTTGCATGTTTGCTTTTGATCGATGACTAGTAACATCACTATTGCTCATTAAGGGGCCATTGTCATTTACTATGGACCTTTTTACAGAAATAAAATATATTTTCACATAAACTCGCACTGCTGCTTGGTTGATTTGGTTGTATTCATTGAAGGCACAGTTCATAAACACTTGGTTTGAATCCCTTTTAATGGCGAAGACTGTGTGAGGATAGGCAAGGAAAATTCCAACAGACAAAATGCTTTTTATTTTCACTTTTATTAAAGAAATGGGGGGAGCAAGGAAGAAGAATCAGAAA
This sequence comes from Brachyalestes nurse, assembly GCA_037974405.1. Taxonomy (NCBI): domain Eukaryota; kingdom Metazoa; phylum Chordata; class Actinopteri; order Characiformes; family Alestidae; genus Brachyalestes; species Brachyalestes nurse. The sequence continues at coordinate 9,942,226 of JBBPCY010000082.1, forward strand.
GATTACAACTGTATGTGTAAATAAATACATTGAAGTTAGCAACAGTTCATCTTTTTGGCTTTGTTTCATGGTCGGCCAGCTCATGTGGGCTCATACTGACACAGTGAGTTGTGCGCAGCCTTATGAAACAAAGCCAGTTCCTCTTTTCTCTTTGCTGGCGTCCTCGGCGTCGGGTCGCTTCTCTTGATTTGAGTGTGTTCCCAGTAGCCAACAGTACACTCATCCATAAAGTAGGAAACACTACACTGTGGCGAGGGGTTTAGTAGTGCTTTCTACTTTATGGATGACTGCACTGTACTTCCCACTGCGCTGTCTCCAGGTCCTCAGTTCGTCAGTGTAGAGTCGCACCTGTAGAGTTAGTGGTTACAAGCCCCCCCCCATATACACACACACACACACACACACACACAACCAGACCCCACCCCCATCCACCCTCCACACACACACAGAGAGACGCACGTACACACAAACCTCTTCCGCCCCATTTCTGCACATTTTACAGCTGCCACACCCAAACGCCTGCCACAGAACTGTTACCCTTCAAGTAATGGTCATTGTACTAGCTGTGGACACTCATGCAGAAAATGGCAATTATTGCATTGTACAGTTTTTTAAACTTCCATTAAGCACAACAGCCAAAGTCCTGTCCAGACAAAACGTCTCCAACAGAAAAAAAACATTACAAAAAAACTAGACAGTATGCAGAGTATCAACAGTGCTGAAGCCAAACCCATCAAAGACAAGATTACAAAGTGGTACAAATCTTCTGGAAAAAAATCTATTCTTTTCAGGCACTTCAGGGTAGGAACTTCTTCCTTTTACGCCATGCCATGGTAGCTTGAGTCTGGCAGCCATCTTGATTGGCATGAGTAAGCTGTTTCTGCCAACTCAGTACAAGTTATGTAATAAAATGGAATCAAATTCTACATTTTTACAGACTACTATTCAATACACGTATAAGTATGTACATTTTGATTTAAGAAACCGAAACATTGCTCCGTGCGTTTAGCACTTTGCACTGCAAGTTTGAACAGGAAGTGCATTTCTTGTTACGTGAATTTGTCAGAAATAGTTCATTTGTCAGAAATAGTTACGCTTTTGCCGTTGTAAATTGAAAATACACTTGTAAAGGAAACAATTTAATAAAGAACATTAAAAATGTGCGTTTAATCTTAAGTTTAAATTTTAAGTTACATGTTTAAGAAAAAAACTCGGGAAACATTATTTTGATATATTACTATTTCGAAATGTAACGACAAATAGTTAAATGTAGATATATTTAAGATTTTTTTAGAATACACTATAATAAAACATTTCTCTGTTGCAGAGAAAATGACCTGAAAAATCAAAGGCGCTTAATCGGACAGTATTTACAAATTCGTGCATTAAAAAAAAAAAAAGTATATTAACAATAAAATGTTTACAGGCAATTCCAGTTATGAACTACTGTTTTAGCCATAATGCAAAATTCTTTAGCTGAAACGAACTCAAAATTGAGTTTAGTAAGTAAAAAATAAGCAGAAAACAAGTACATTTCTTCCTGTATTTTTCCAGTTCAAGGTGTTCTCGTCCAGTGGTCTTACCAGGGTCTTCAGAGTTCTTCTTGCTCTTCGCTCAAAGTAGAAATGGACCCGGCAGAGGAGAGACGCTCCTTTTAACCCTGTCCTGACCACGTGATGTAAACCACACAGGAAGAGGTTTAACAGTCACAGCCTGGCCGTCTTTCTTTTTGCATTCCTTCTTTCATTTTTTCTTATTGCACTCCTCCTTTCATTTTTTCTTATTGCACTCCTTCTTTCATTTTTTCTTATTGCACTCCTTCTTTCATTTTTTCTTATTTTTTCTCGTCTTTGCTTATGCAGATGGCCTTATTCATCTGTTAGAGCTTATGAAGGTCTAATTTATTGTATTACTCGCTTTCAAACTAGAGCTTGTGTTCGAATAATACTATTCCAAAAGTGCACCTTATCTGACACGCTTAAGTGGCATTCTAGATCTTTAGCTAGAACTTCGTCTTACTCACTGAAGACTCACACTCGCAAACCGCATTCATTTCAACTCAGATCCTCTTTGGTTTTAAGGCCAAAACCAAGCCAACTCAGAATTACTCTGTTTATTTGTATGTAGTTAAATGAATGTAACCATGTTTGTCGATGTGAAATACGTGCACACAGTATATCATTTCTTTGTTAATTCATTCTTTTATTTCATTGCTGTGAATCAGCCGGCCTTCCCTCGCCGTCCGGTTTCAGCGAGCTGCTTCTCTCTTATTCTCTGTTCTCTTTAGATGCTGTTTCGCTTTGCCCAGCCGTTGCTTAACACTTGCAACATTTGGGGAAATGTTGAAGTGAGCCTCTGAAATGGTCATCACTGGGAAGTGATAAGGCAGCCAATGGAGTGCACGCAAGTGTGCATGGTTGCAAGATGTGTGTGTGGGAATTCGGACGGTCATTTCACATTAAGTTTGGACTGAATGAGCTCCAGCTTGTCCGTCACACGGCAGGAAGACGCCGGGAGCATCGTCACTCACTCGCTCACAAACAAATGAATACGACTGAATTGGCGCGAGTGCTTATGTAACCCAGATTGTTCCAAATTCGCCATATTCTTGCACACTTAGTTTAATCAAGTGTGTCTTTTTGCCCAAATTCTGCTCCGATTTGATGCAAAAGAAATATTTTCCCATTTAAAATGAAGTGCATTCTGGTATAGCTATATGAGTGGATAACCTTAGCTTAGTACCAATGAATGAATGACCTAATTGAGTAGCTCGGTGACTTGTGAATGCAGGATTTACACGAACTGAACATGAAAATCATGAGAGTGAACAGTCTTCAGTTTTTTTCTAGTGAGAGAGAGAGTGAGAGTGGGTGCATGTAGCTACAATGTGTGTTTATATCAGTCACAATACAGTTTGGGTTACGGTTGGGTTTCTATGTTCTGATTAAACATATATGCTGTTTTTCCATAAAGTTTAGAGTAGAGTTTCTATTTATTCGGCAAACTGGTTGACATAATCGGGCAAGGAAAAAGAAACATGCTGTGTAAAATTGGCTCAAAGCGCTTTCCTCGTATGTGAAATTCAGTGAATAAACAGTACATATGTATTTGCAGAGGAGTGTAACTGTCCAAGGAGCATTCAGCCTTTTCGCAGATATCATATACACACTTTCCACATTGCTGTTTTTTGGTTAGCTGTCCGTAGGTGTCCTCTGTCTGGCAGAAGCAGCCGAAGGTGCTGAATGGGCTAAATTTGCAAGTTTATGTATGAAATGTATATATTTTTATATATAAGATCAGAAATCTTTACTGATCCCGGAAATTGCTTATGTTACAACTGTACAGAGACGAGAACAATATAAAATATAAAGTAAATCCAGTTTTAAAAATCTGCAAAAATAAACACTCGATGTAAAATGCGATGCTTTATCCACAAATACTAAAGACGAGTCACTTACAGTAAAGTGAAAGTAAATGAAGTGAATTGAATAAAGTAAATTGAATGAAGTGAATAAAGTAAATGGTGGTTAGGATCAGTAGTATGTAAGAAATATTGACGTAAGTAGTGGTATTCACATGGTAAGACTATTGCACATAATACTAATAAGATTTCACATAATAAAATGATTATATATATATATATATATATATAGAGAGAGAGAGAGAGAGAGAGTGAGAGAGAGAGAGAGAAATTTATAAATTATATATATAAAATGTACTTGTTCTGCAAATCAGAAAGAGGAAAACTTGTGAGTGTGATCACATCTTGCACAGGAAGTACCTGCAGCACAACTCACTCAACTATGTTATTTCCTGTGTGAGGCCCTGCGTCGACTTCAAATATGTTTCTTTATCGCAGCAAGCATTTCTTCAGTAGACTTGTTCTTACGGCGCCGATATGCGGATTAAAGTGCTGTAGTGTGTTCTGGGTCCCTCTAGTCGAGTTGCCCCTAAAAGGGTCAATCAGATGAGCACAAATGCATCTGCTGCACTTTCCCAGTAGACGAGTGAACGGAAGGAAATGTGCAGTATCGCATATCTGAGGACGCTCAGTTTACTCATTCAGATCAGTATTCGCTCTCGGAGCTTTTTGTCACTCTGAAGGTTTTTTTTTCTTAAACATATTTTTAGTGATATTTTCTTATCGACTTTAAACATCAACATCTCAACAAATCAAATGAACACTTCTGGCAAAATAAAAAAGAAATAAAATACAATGAATAAAAATCAAAGTCAATTACATACATATATACACAAAGTCAACGAGATCACAGCAGTGCAAACATTAGAGAACGTTTCAGATTAATCATAATTAAAAATCACGAGTTTCCAAAAAACGTATGTAGGGCTTTCATAAGTGTGCAAAGTTCTTATCTTCCTTTTTACAATATATGTTAGTCCCTCCAGAGCTAGACAGGCCATCAATTCCTTTGTCCACATTCGAGTAGAAGGTGTATCCAAACTTCCCCATAACAATCCAGTTATCATTCTGGCTTGTAAAAGCCAAAAGGTCACTCTGACTTTTTAAGGTAACGAGACATCAATTTTAAAAAGTGGCAACATTTGGGACCTTCTTTCTATAGACTAAGCCGGTTCAGTTTCTATAGTGTGCTCCAAATGTAGGTTCACTTTCACAAATACTTCACGAAGTGCATCTGCAGAGGAGGAAAGTGATGTTTCATGCATTGATCACCTGTTAAAGCCGTGCATAAACATTCTAGCATGGGCATTTTTCATTATTCTGTGAAGACAGCATAAAGAGAGGGTTAGCAGAAGAGACCATCCTCTTTTTATACCTGGGAAGATAAGTGACCACCAGCAGTCAGGCCATCTAACTGCATTTTGCACCAGAATGTTCCTTACTTAGTATAGAACCGTTACATTTTGCACAAAAAAGCCCAAAAGAAGCCCTAGAAAAAGCATTTTGTTCCATATTCTGAGAACCCAGGTTATAAATGAGATGTTTGACTATGAAGTCCCTTTGAAAAGTACAAAAGAATGTAAATTTCTATGCCAAAGAGGTTCTTCCAAGAACACTGGGTGGTTACTCAAAATTTGAAACGGTTCCTCACACACGGGTTTTTTTAAGCGAAAAAATGGTCCCTCTGGCATCTTTTAGCGCCCGTTTTACCGACGCCAGAAAGGTTCTTCACAGTCTCACATCTCATTAACTTCTGAAGGCCCTTTCGAAAAACGTCAAAGGTGGTTCTTCATCGCTCTGAAGAACACTCCCTGGCACTGCTATTCTAATTTCAGGGACTTTATTGCTTTAAGAATGTCTTTCTTTATCTGCCTTAACTATCTGAGCAGGCCCTGACCCTGGGAGAGTGTGAGCAAGTGCAGAGGGAAGTGGGGGATGGGTGGACCACAGACACAAAAAAGTGCAAAGGGGAATTCACACGAAAGTCTTTTCGATTCTTTTCAGAGCTGCAAGCTCTGAAAAAAGAAAGAAACAAAGTGCAACCGAAAAGTCCATGCAATGCTTTTGCAGTGAAGGCTAGTTAAGGTCTGTCAAGAGAAGAGGATCCTTTTCTCCTGCTGCTTAACCTTTTTTCACATGCAGCACTTAATTAGTTTAGTTCACATGCAGCACTTTATTAGTTTAGTTCACATGCAGCACTTTATTAGTTTAGTACAAATTAAGCACTTAATTAGTTTAGTTCACATGCAGCACTTTATTAGTTTAGTACAAATTAAGCACTTTATTAGTTTAGTTCACATGCAGCACTTTATTAGTTTAGTACAAATTAAGCACTTTATTAGTTTGTACACATGCAGCACTATTAGTTTAGTACACATGTAAGACTTTATTAGTTTAGTTCACTTGCAGCACTTTATTAGTTTAGTTCACATGCAGCACTTTATTAGTTTAGTTCACATGCAGCACTTTATTAGTTTAGTT
>JBBPCY010000082.1:9948227-9971781 GCA_037974405.1 Brachyalestes nurse
CCTCATCAAGGTCACCGTGCTGAAGGACTCCAAGCCCCTCACCCTGGAGGGTGTGTTCGCAGGGAGCAGTGCTGGGTTCGCCGAGGGCAAGCTTATGCAGGTAGGAGCTCACAGAAAGGAGTTTTGGGGGATGCAGCATGGACATCTTTCATGAAGGGGTTCGTGGAGCAGCTGGTGGCCTGGTGGTTAGGGATCTGCCTCTGCAACCGGAAGGCTGTAGGTTCAAATCCCAGGACTGTCAGTGGCACCACTGAGGCGTCCTTGAGCAAGGTACCACCCCCACACACTGACTGCATCACTGGCTGCCCACTGCTTCACTTGGTGAATGGGTTAAACCTAGAGAACAATTTCATGCTGTGTGCTTGTAGCATCTAATAAAAAGTACCCCTAATGACTGAAGAGGGGTCATGGTTTTTATGGGACCTAGATCATGCAGGTTGGACAGTAGAGTGGTGGAGGCGATGGTGGATGAGGCCACAATGGAGTGATTTGTTTGTGGAAGCAGCTGTGTGCAGGATATGTCTTTCTTGTGTCGTGCAGAGCATGGTTGAAGCAATTCCTGAAACCTAGCTATTTGCAAAAGTAAAAGTTTTGTCAATTAAAGAAAGAAATAAAAGAGTAAAAAAACTTACCATATCAAGTACTGAGTTCCCTGTGGAGCTACAGAGGAGCTTAGTATTATCTAACATAGAAAGCACGTCAAGGCATCGGCAGTGAAGTTTTGTTTTTGGGACCTTTTTGGTGTGAAACAAAATGCTAAAACTTGAATCTGAGAGCACCCACAGAAAAGAATGGACTCAAACCGAGAGGCCTAATGTAAATAGCTGAGATATGTGGACTGAGAATCTAATTAAGACATAGTATCATGATAGGCCAAATGTGCAACCTCAGAGAATGTAACCTATCTTGACCCAACACTGGTCGCTGTGGGGTCTGAATTTAAATATGCATGTCATTCTGGACTTGGTCTTCACTAAATGCAGACGTTAGCATAGATGTGTTGAGGTGGCAGAGCTCAGGAAAGTGTTGTAGGTTTACACTGATGAGTCCTCACAGCTTGGTCATGGAAGTAGTAGTCAGGGGTTTAATAATACAGCAAATCATGTTGCATCGATTGATTTGGTGCACCCAGGAATCAAACAATGTGGAGCAAATAAAGGACTTGTGTAATACTGTTTATTTTGCATGAGGTGTAATAAAAATGAAACAAGAAAACCAAATTTAAGCCCCATCCTGGTGAGGAGCAACTCATCTGACTGACGCCTTTTGTAGTGGTGGTATTCAGGGATGAATAATAATATCTTAATCATATTGGTATTGGCAGATACTTACTCAAAGGTAATGATCGGCTTCGGACAGATGTGTAGATATAACCCATATTTCAAACTGATGTTTGATGTTGTATTTATTGTACTCTGGAGAAGAAGAATGGATAGGGAGTGCTGGACTAATGTATAATTCATTTTAGTACATTTCTATTCCTAGAGAAATAAATGTTACACTTCTCTGTAGTGCTAAAGAGGGTAGATGTGGTTCCGGTTTCTTTGCTTTACAGATGTTAATTTGCCAGCATTGGCAGTATACCTGAAAAATATCAGAAATTGTCAGCAGCCCACAGTCGTTATATTGGTGCACCCTTAATAGTAGTAGTGGTGGTAGTGGCGTAGTAGTAGTATTAGTAGATTTTAGCACTTAGATCTGTCCTCTGGGTTGAGTGAAACTTGAGTGTTTCCTCAAATTGTAAGTCACTTTGGATAAAAGCATCTGTCAAATGAATGTAATGTAATGTAGTAGTTGTATGCCTAAGAGGAATATCAGACACTAGCCTGCCTGGCACATCAGCCTGAGGTATCACTCTGAGTGCCCTCTCTGATGCAGCTATTTGGAAAAGAAAGCACTCTAAACTCCCTCATGTTGGCATAACTTCACAAGCAGGTGAAGGAGAAACCACAATGACCCTCCCTCCCATCTCTCAATCTTAGCACTGTCAGTTTCCTCGTTGGTGATGACAGCGCCGTTAAATCTTGTCTCGGCAAACAGCTGATGACACACGTGTTGTTTATCATGATCAGATTGTTTTTTTTTATCTCCTCGGAAATCTTGCTGCTGTCTGGCTGGTGATGTTGCCAATGAGGCTCTGGTGAGGGGATTGTGTGTGTGTGTGTGTGTGTGTGTGTGTGTGTGTGTGCGTCTGTGCACGCGTGTGCGCGTGTGCCACCTACCCCACCCAGGGTGTAGTGGAGGTGAGAGATTTGTAGGCTTGTAAACTGTCGGGCCTGTTCTTGGAGGCCAGATGTTTTCGTTTTGAAGGCTACGTGCAGGGCAGCACTGGATAATGGCAATCCTGATAAAGCCATAGGCGGCAGTGATCTGAAACGTTTAAATCAACTAAAGATTTAAGAGCTGATTTTTCAACTCTTTAGTAAAGGATCTATGAAAGAAATGTAAGGAATAGTTCAGCAAAATGTAAAAAAAATCTAGCAGTTGACCCTTTTCCCCAAATGCAGTCAATCAAAAGTAGAATTGTCTGGAGTTTGCTTTGCTTCTGTAGTTTTAACAGTTACCGCTGAGGAGAACTGACAAAAGTACAAACTGAATTGACAAAAGTACAGACATACATGATCTCATAACATAAATACACACGACATGCTCTACTCTGGCTCTTTTAACAGTTTGACTGATTTCAGCTACACAAATGAAACAAGCTAGCTAGCAAAACAGCTAACAGTGCTGTTCTTCCCCGTCAAGGGATTATGTTTATTTTTACTTGCACTTATTGTATTATTTTTACTTATACTTTTATTTGCTTGTAAAAGTGTGCATTATTTGTTGTGCATCTTTTTCTGAAGGGACTATTCAGCCATGCTAACTTAAGCTATATTCAAGCTAATGTTACAAACATGCTAATGACAGGCTTGTTTTCTGTCACCCAAAATTGACTAGCATATCATCGCTCCCTGTCTTGAGCTCAGCTTTCACAAGAGGTTGGATTGATTTTGAATTTTTGTACCCACCCTAGTAGGCCAAAATTGCTCACGTTTGTCCCTAGACATTCATCTCCACGAGATTAGCTCTAGCACAAATATACAGAAGCAAACACTAAACGTTGACTGGTAGTTTATATTCGGGCTTAAAAACTGTAAACTTTAAAGCTATAGTCTGTGTATCATAGTGTTAAAAGAAAGCTTGTTAGCTAGTGGTCAATGAGAAAATGCGTGTGTGTGTGTGTGTGTGGTAGAAACAGTCCTTAGAAAAACACAGGGAGTTTGAGAAGCATGTAAATTGTACACTTTACCCTCTCTTTACTCAGTAGGTGCGGCGGTATTTTGAATAGCTAAACAGACACTGCCGTCTGTTGTTATTGACAAGGAATTACACAGTCCTTACATGTGGTGAGCCTGCTGTTTTCACATGGGCAAAAAAAGACTGGCATGTGTGGAAGCTGGTATGTGTGTGTGTGTGCGTGTGTGTGTGTGTGTGTTAGGATAACTCACTGACTTAGGAGCTCTCTCACCACACAAAGAGTGTGTTGTACTATACGGGATACTCTTTGTTGCCGCGCAGACCTGTCGCAACAGGCCTGAGTTGGAGGGGTGCGCTTTGTGCTCTGGCTTTATGTTGCTTTCCTCCAGGGGACAGTGGGAGGGAGAGACGGAGGAAGAATGGGGATGCATCATCCTGACTCTTTAATAATCTTTTTCCTATCCCCTCCATAAACTCTTAGAACATCACCATAGCAGTGTAGGCTCTGTCTTTAGTGCTGTGCAAAACTCATCAAGCACCACAGGTGTATCTGTTACCATTTGGTATGGAAGTAGGGCAGAGTAGTGAGAGGGGTAAGGGTGATCGAGGTCAACCACTTTTTACTATCATTTTGTGTTTTTTTTTATTATTTACTTCTTTGCTGCAGACTCGTGAGTAATTTTGAGTAAAACAACAATATTAGTAGGGCTGTAAAGAGATTAATTAAGATTAACTAGTTAATCGCAAATCTGGAAAAATTAATCACGATTAATCGCAATTCTAAGTCAACCCAATATATAATATTTAATAAACACACTAAGTCATCAATTTTACAAAGAAGCATGTTGTATTTAGTTTCATTTAAACAAGTAAAAGCTAAAAATCAACCAGACAGTAGAGATGGATTTATGGGCAGAGGATCTTTGGATTTGTGGATCACTACATTGACATAGCAATTGATTTTAAATATATATTTTATTTGAATATGTTTTAATTCCAGGCGTTGTTCTTCTGTGATCCTGCAGGTGGTGTGCGCTAAACTTGTTACTAGTAGCTAACAACGAATGCTGGACACAATTTTGAACAGGATTACTAGTTTAGATCACAACGTCAGTTACTCAGTTTATTGGCAAAAAGCTGAGGTCGTAAAATGTTTTTCGAATAAGTTACACAGTGAGGAGAGCTCATAAGTTTAGGAACCCATAAGTAAAGCTAAAAGAGTTGCTTTGACATGTGATGTGTGGACATGTGTGTGAAAGCTATTGAGACTTATGTGACAGTGATGGCAAGTTGTGCATGTCCTCTCATGTCCTCATGTATGACAGTCACACGGCTGCAAACGTGACAAAACTACTTATTAATGGGTATTTACAGACAAAAAGCCAGAATAACCCATTTGTCCGTTTTCTGCATGTAAAGTACTGTACACAATGTGGGCTGATGGACCCAGCTGTTGCTAGAACGAGTGCTGGATTCTTCCACATAGGCCTCCACACTTTGAAGAAGCTAAAGTTATTGGACTTCTGGAGCACCCACTGATGATGGACGTTTCCACAGGATGGAATAGCTTTTACAATATGGTGTAACATTTTCTGGAGCAGCAGCCAGTAGTTACCACTGCACTGCTTTGCCCAAGGTTAAGGAAACAAAGGAAATAAACACCTTCACTGAGTCGGACATTTCTGTGCTGAAGAGATTGTAACAACACCGAAGCCAGTTAGACAAGAGTAACCCCATACTCTCCAGTATAACCCATCTACATTCACAAGTTTTACAATCACAAATAGTGAGTCAAACATAATTCTAATATAATGATAATTTTGCATTATTTAATTACATACTGTCACCGGCTATGGCAGTATGTGTAGGTGTTTGGAATCAATTGTTGAAATTAAATGCTTACAATAGGTTTCTATAGATAGTCTCAAGGTCATACTTTTGATGTTTGCATTTTATTTTAAGTGAATCTGGAGATATATTACTGATCAGTGATGGCATCATGATGTACAAAACAAAACAAAGTTGTAGACTTTGCTATTGCTGCATCATAACATATTGAATTGGTGTCAAAAATGACATTTCAAAAGCAATGAAATTTGTCGTACCCCTGTGTATACTTTATTATACGCTTCAGGATGGAGTTTGGAATAGGAAGAGCTCAGGGAATATAAGTCAGCAGAAGAGGAATAGGTGCCACAGGGTTTGCAAAGGGAAGCTGTGTCCTGGCTAATTCATTTGGGAACACTGTCAGGAAGGCACCAGAAAAGTCCCCCTTTGACAAAGCAGAAGAGGAGTTGGAAAAATACAAGGAGGCTCATTTCCCATTGTCTAAAAACCCTTCAGAGTGAGGGAAAGCACATCACTCTGAGTAGTCCTTCCTTGCTAAATTGGCCTGCAGAGTGCTTTGTGTGTGCCAGGGGCAAGTGTTGCTTCTGGATGTGGGTTCTCAACTGCAGTGGATATAATTACTGGCCCAGAGGGGCACTCTTACCCCAGAGCATGTTGATTAGCTCTTGCGTTTGCATAAGAACGGAACCATACTTAAACACTAGCTTGATGTAGCCTATACAAGGCTGCAACATAGGCTTTGTTTTGTTAACTCCTGATTTTAAATTAAATGTTACACTATTGTATATTAAGAAAGCTCATATTGTTTAAATGCTGCTCTTGTTTTAGGAGGAAAAAGTAATTAATTGTAATATTTAATCAGGATATATTTAACCAGAATTGCGATACTTAAAGAATCGCGATACAGATTGAATCAGCACCTACGTAACTCCAGTAGATGCTCTGGGATGTGACCTCTGCTACCATTTTCAACAGCTTTCACCAGTTTCGCATGCCTTAGAGTTATTAGTTATTATTAGAAAACTCTCTATATAGGGCTGCAAATTTATAAATTTCCCTGTCGCAGCACCATGTTGTTTTGGAGTAACACTACACACTATTTTAGTTGACTGAGGTTGGAGTTTGAGGGGTGAGTGTGAGAAGCATCTTCACTGCTCTTGTTGTGCTCATGTTGTCATGCTCATGCTATTTTCCCTCAAAGTCAGTGTTTGAAGTAAATAAATAGTAGGGAAGCAAAGCGTTTGTTTGCCTCTCCTCTAAAAGCAAAAACTGGTCACAGGTTCTCCTCTTGCTTCAGTGTTTCATTGTCTGTAACCTCAGGTCCCCATATCTAATATCATCACCGGAGAGAGAACTGGACAAGAAGACAAATCACTCTGAGCATTTCTGGGGTGCGTGTGTCTCTTTTTTTTCTCACTCTTCTTGCTTTTCTCGCTCGCTTGTTCAAAGTTTTTCAGGCGTGTCTGCCTGGCTGTCCTCGGGCTACTCCGAATTCGACACGCTCATCCATGGCAGAAGATGACAGCCAGTTTTCATAACCACCAGTAATTACACATCTCAGTCCAGCTTTGATCTCCTTAAGCGCAGTGTTTCTCCAGAGCCACCGGTTGTCTCTCGGGGCCCTGGATTCACCTCATTTTACTGGGCCCAGCCAGCAGATCACAGAGAAAAAGAGCGAGAGGGGGGAAAAAAAACAAGATTAGACATGATGACGGTGGAAACGTTTCATTAAAGTGCGGGGAGAATGTCTCTCCGCTGCCACTGGCCTTGCATGGAAACAGATCATGTATGGATTGTGTACTTTGCTTTTTGAAAGCGGGATATTAATCGTCGTGAGGGTTTTTGTTGTTGCCGAGGCCGAGAAACGTGCTTGGGTTACGTTTTGGAAAAGATTATATGTCAGTAGGACGGAACTGACTTGAGACTACCACAAGCTCAAACCCTCAGGGCACTTTTTTCTGTTTTGGTTTTGAAGCAGCCTGTTTTCCAGATGCAAATTCAGGCTAGTTGTGGTAAATTTCTATTTTGAAGCCTTTTTGTAGTCCTCTTAGTACTTTTAGGCCTACTTTTAGGCCTGATTATTGCTTAGTTCAGCAGTTCTTCATCTTGGTCCTCAAGTACCCATGCACTGCACATTAAGGTTTTCATGGACATGAATAAAGCCTAGTCTTGTCATGGTGTTTCATCTAGGTTCATCTAGTGTTAGTTTTATTAAATGCAGCTGGCCCTTAATGTTTTATTTTTGCTCTAACACGCCCGATTCAACCGGTCTGTTCATTAATAACATATTCTCTGTTAAACCGGCGATTTTACTGGAGTGAAAGGGCTAAATTATGGGGAGCAGGGCTGCTTGAGGATAAAAAAGGCCTAATTATTGCCTGTTAAAACATCACTCAAACAGGACCTTTCCTGCAATGTAAATGGTCTAATAAAGAAATTTGCTTACCGATGAAAATGAAAGAAATATATGTGAAAAGTGTTACAAATCCATTCCTCAAGACTCAGTGACTCCAATGTGAGAGGTATTATCTTTAAATGGAGAATAGTTGGAACATTGGTGAATCTTCCCAGTTGTGGTTGGCCTACCAAACATAAGAAGAGTGTATCACACATTCAGTAGTACAGTTAAATTCAGACAGTGTGACTGTTACTTTTTTCAGGAACTATTACGTTTAAGCTGCATTCTCCAGTGAAAAACGAAAAGAAACTTCAGACACCACCCGTCTAACAAGTGCATTACAGGCACAATTTTTTTGCAAGACAGTCAAACAAGTTTTGAGAAGCTATGTTGTCTGGTGATGTTAATGTCTGTTAGTGCCATTAGTCGAAAACATCAATTCTCATAGCCTTTACCCAACTGCAATTAATTCCGGACCCAGTCCACACATCATATTAGGACTGCATTGACGCAATGCAATTAAGTGTACGTTTTATTAAATTATAAGTTTTGTAAAATATAACATATTTTGGATTCTTACGGTGATCCTTGCCTGAGATTAACCGAAGCGACGTCGTCAGTCTGCGCAGATATGGTTGGCTCACTTCTATTCTCGGGCTTTGCATCCACATTAGCAAGTCCGCTAAAGCTAACGGGCATTCGCGTACAGTCCTGCGAGCACGAGTGAGCGAAATACCTGCGTTATTATGGAAGTCGCCGGTGAAGGAGGTTTTATGTCCCGCCGCCACTTTGTTTGTCGAGGCATAAAAGTCATTCATTTCTTTTGATTGTATGTTGTAAGCAAATTTAATAAAAGGGATTTGCTTGTCACTCGTTGTCACGGACCTTTGACCTTATCTAGAAATTAGATTTGGACCTTTGAATATAAAGTTTGACAACCCCTGGTCTAAAAAGTCTTGAAGCATAAACAATCATGCCTCATGCCCCAGTAATCCTTTCCTAAGGCCATTTTCTAGCTATCAGGAAGTAGCCTCGGCTGTGGCAGGCGGCAATTCTGCCAAGCAGTTCGCCAAGGGATTTTGACTCGCAACCATGCCCCCCCCAGACCCCCCCCCTCGTCCGATATCAGTATCTCTGCGCTCTTTGGTCCTGCGCCCGCACCTTTGAAAAGGCTAGACGCACAGATGCCTTGGCAGGCTCCACATCCGTGCGTTTGGCCGTGTCCGAAGGGTCAGGAATCCTGGCTGTTCGCGCTACAAAGCAGACACACGGTGCCCTGGTTGAAGCGGTGCATTCTGGGATGGCTTTGAACTTGAAGGGAAAGGCAGCTGTTCCCTGAGCCTACAGAGAGAGTGGGAGGGGAAGTTGGGGGGGAGGGGTGGGGGGGATAAGGGGGCAGTTTGAGGTTTTGCCCGCCGCACCTTTTGAAGTTAATCCCACGATGGGCTCTCTGCCCAATTAAAAGAAGCTAAACCATTTTAAAGGGCTCACTTTCCCCTCTGAGATTCTTTTCAATTGTTTTTTTTTTCTCCTCCTTTCCAACTCCTTTTCTGCCGGGGATCTTTGTGTAGGAAAGAGGTCGCCCTGACCTTTATAATGGCCTCACAAAGACACTGGGTATAATTGGCCTTGTGCTAACATCAGCCTTAGTGGCTGATCTAGGACCAGGTTTCACTGAGCAAACAGTGGTGCTTATCTTTATAAGAGACTGTTCCTGGGTTAGCCGCGAGGGGTGGCCTTTAAAGGAACACTCCAGTATTTTCCAGCCCGATCTTTATTAGCTCAGGATCAATCGCCATAGCCGCTAATTTTGACGCTTCTCCCTGTACTTAGGAAAGAACAGAAAACCTTACTCAAACCAAACAAACTTATAATAAAGGCCACCAGGAGAGCGTTTCATCACCTGCCCGTTGACCTCTGTTATAAAAGTGTTTGGAGTCAACAGGTTGTCTTTTTTTCCCTAAGTAAAGGGAACTGCATCTAAGTACAGGGAAATTACTGGCCACAGTATCTAACCATATGCTACAGATGTGGCACAATGAGGCGAGGTTGAAAAGCACTGACCTGTTGTACTGCATGTTTACTATTTAGTTCGTTACATATTTACTTAATTAATTATGACTCTTATTTTGATGTTTTTGAGGAAAAATGGTTAATTGTAGAGAAACTTTCTGTCTCGTTTATTTACAGCAGAGGTGATAGGAACCACAGTGCAACATACATTGCAATAATAGCCAATTTACTTATCATTGATAACCAGTGAACCTATACCTTTCTGTTATATGCAATTCTGAGTGTAAAATATGTGGTAAAGATTTTCTTTGGGCTCTATTTGGCCTTACAATTCCTTACATGTACCTCTCAGGCATTTAGGTAAAAGCTATATCTCGAAAACGATCATAAAACTATTTCAAGGGAGTTTTTAGTCTCATTGACCTCTTTGGACGTCTGGTTCCCATCACCACCACTGTGAACAATTCTGATTCTCTTAAACGCAGCATTTTACATCAAACCACTACAAATGACTTCTACATCTCAACCATTAAATTATGTACAAATTTGAAAAAAAAGGTGGCATTCCTCTTAAAAATGTGTTATTGAGTAATTACTGTTCCTTATTCAGGAACTATCAAACACTGAAGAGTTCTCTTGCAGAAAGGGGGCTATGTTGCTGATCTTAACAGGAAACAGTAGCTAACCTTTTCATCACTGCAGCTGCTCAAAGCTAGGGCTTGTTTTCTGGTAGTACTTTCAGCCAAGTGTTTTGTCTCTCTCTCTCTCTCTCTCGCTCTCTCTCTTTCTCTTTCTCGCTCTCTCTGGAGGATACGCCACTATCTCCTGCTCGGGGGAGGCTGGGGGCAGCGGATGCGTTGGGGCAAAGGCGAGATGAAAGCATCCCGACTTGAAAACGTGAGTCGGGATGATTAAAAAGGAGAGCCTTGTTTACTCAACGCTTCCGATAGGCCTCCCCTCCCTTCATTCAGATGAGCTTCCTGTCCGTATTTCCCCCCTTGGAAACTGATAACAGCATAACAGCCTCTGGGCCCCTCCCCGCCGCTCAGGGCCTGTTGATGTTTGCGTTTGGGTTCCTTTTGGCTCCTTTTCCGGGTGTAAACAGCCCAGTATAAAGTGATAATCTTATGATTTGAAGTCTCCAGACTTCAAAAGTTTGATTCAGACGCGAAGGCTAAGCCTTTGATGTTAGCTTAATGCATACCCCGCTGATTAGCCAAGATTTATCACGCTCGTATTTACGCACCCAATGTCCCCGAAGGCTGCAGCGTTTTTACTAGAATCTTTAGTTTAGACTAGTGTAATAGTTTTCTACAGAGTAATACACAAGTGGTATAAATGACCGCTTCTTGTTGCCCCCTCCTCTCGGTAGGTGCTTCCTGGAAAACGGTGTATGTTTGATTATTTGCCAAACTCTCCCTGTAAAGGGCTGGAAAACCGGCGCTGCTGTTGTGCATACTGCAGATTCCTGCATCTGTCCTGCTTCCGTCCACCGTGCTTGTCTTGGGCACTGTTACACACACCAAGGGACCCTCAGCATTGAGGGGACGAGCATGCAAAAGCAATCTGGACCTTAAGGCAGGAAAACGGGGTCAGCCTGTCTGCCTGTATTGGTCCACATAGGGCTGCTTGTGCTACCTGTGTGTGTGTGTGTGTCTGTGTGTGTTTGTGTATTGTGGAGTGGACAGGGGAAGCATGGCAAAACTTTTAAGGTAACCCGCTTGTCTCTTGTTTAGTCATTAGAGAGAGAGAGAGAGGGAGAGAGAGAGAGGGGGAGAGAAAGAGAGAGAGAGAAGGAGAGAGAGAGAGAGAGACATGCCTGGTGTATTTGTGTCTGTCATTGGAGATGTTACACAACACATTCTTCAGCAAGTTCGAGGAATACAGCCTCCAAGAATGCTTCCATCAAGCCATCGTCACTCAGCAGTACATATACAACTGCATCCACAGCGAACGCACTTGCACTAGGGACAAGCATTTTAAGTTTGCTTTTTTGTTGGTCAAACATAAAACACAAGTGATTGATTACTCAAACAATACGGCCTGACATGCAAGTTTACATTGTGATTTCATTTTATGACAGAAATAGAGCCGAATGTCTTAAACGTCTTATCATGTGACCAATAAACCTTTAGTTTACCACACTATGTGCTACGTAAACTTCTGCAGCTTGATGTGGAAGGTGGGTTGGTGTCACAGGTTAAGGGATGCAATGTTTCATATTTACCTGGTTGTCCGTTCCATGCTTACTACTCTGTGAACGGCATGTTGTAAAAACACGTTTAAAAATAATCATATTAGAAAAAAATACATTTTACGTTAAAAATGAGGAAAAATAGTTTGTCTGGTGTTTGTGAGTTAACTCTTAGAATCACACGCTGTTGAACTGCTTAAAAAGAGGTGCATATGGAACTAAGTCCTTCGACCTGCTAAATAGACCATCCCAATATTCATATTGTGGTTTTGTTTGATTGGTTGGTTTGCATTAGTATGCAGTTAGTTGACCACACGTAGGGCTGCACAAAGAATCACATCACATTGAAATCGGGATCTTCGCTTATTCCTCAGTGTTGTTCACATTCTGCAAGAATCACAGCAGCACCACTATGGCAGCCTACATGCCGCAGTCACTGATGAAGCCGGGCACAGCTAAATTTTAGATCACATGTGGTAACCACAAAGCGTTCGTACCACGCTGCCTGCGAGCGGCAGGCTTTGCTGCGCAACTGACAGTGGAAAGAAGTTTTTATTATTTGCAAAAATGTGATTCCCTATTCAATCAGGAATTGTGCAGCCTGGTGGGCGGTTGGTAACATGGTGTTTAGGGAGTTGCCCCTGTGATTGGAAGGTTGTAGGTTTGAATCCCAGGACTGCCATTGGCACCACTGAGGTACCCTTGAGCAACACACTATCCCCACACACTGCTCCCTAGGTTGCTGGCTGCTTCATTTGGTGAATGGGTTAAATGCAGAGAAAGAATTTCACACTGTTCACACTGTGTGCTGTGCTTATCATGTGATCATTAGGACAAATTGACACTTTACACACTTTTGATTGTATTTATCCAGACCAAAGTGTGCATGTACACCTGCATGTTGAATGTTAGACTCCTTCCTGTGGTTTGTGTAATCCCTGGTGGAGGCTGTGTGGTCCGCCTGCTGTGGGCGTGCACCTACAGGCCTGTTGTACTTTAGGATGGGGAAAGCATTAATGCCGACCCTCTCCTTGAACCACAGCAGAATGCAGAGTGTGTGTTGTGTGTGTGTGTGTGTATGTGTGTTTGCTCCATTTGCTAAATGGGTACCAGAGGCTGGCTTTAGTAGCCTAAAACACTGCTTTAGTAAAAGTGTTACTCTGCTGAGATCACGACTCAAGTAAAAGTAGACATAAATAGCACAAGGAAAAAAGTGTAAGATCTTTTTACGGGTTTGAGCTAGAATGCAAACTCTTTCCCATTTTTGTAGAGATGGTAGTCTTGAGGTCATTCTGATATACAGACAAATAGAAGAGCAAATTCTTTTTTGAGGCTGCTGTAAGCGCATCGTCTGCATCTCTTGTCTTTTATAGAGCATAAAAGGCTTCTGATCTGTAGATATTTCAAGAAGTGTTTCAAATCACTCATCCCTGGTGTGAAATTGTTGTGATCCCCATATTGGTGTGAAGTTTGACGGAGTAATCTCTTCAAGAGAACATAAATTGCCTATCAAATTGATAGTGTTTTTGAGAAACGGGTTGGATGTCTGCTTTTTGGACTTTTAAAATATTTTATATGTAAAAGCATACCGTAATCCCCCAATTTTATGCAGATCAGGAGTCACGGATTCAGTCATACGCGAATTTTTTTTGAGAACCTAACACAGAAATCCTCACAATAACACGGAAACTGTCCCGCGACCTTCTGATTTGCATATCTCGGCGGGGAAAGCACTCAGACACTTCAAACTCCACAGTTCGGTAGATCTCCAGAAGCCCTTTCCAATGAGCCCTCATTTGTATTTTTAGCCCGAGTAGGTCAGGTTTTATTCTCCGAAAACCGGGTGTCCCAATACTTTTGTCACGCAACCTTCCGAGTTACATATTGCGACGGGGAATTTAAGTTAAAAGTTGGGCTTACATTGAAAAGAGGCAAATAAAATGAGTTTAAAATGAAATTAAAGTGTTCTGGGAGCATGTTTAGGGGCATATTTAGGGTTTACACTATAAAAATAGGCATTTTTAGGCTTTTTTTTTAACCAAAACACAACAACGCGTTTTTTTCCACTATACGCAGGTGCTCTTGGAACGTAACCCCCACGAAAAGTGAGGGATTACTGTACATTTATTTGAAGTTTGATGTCACTAACCATAATGTCTAACCATATTAGAGGTCAGTAGTCAAAAATAATATGTTGTTGTGCGAAGTTAAGTCACCCAGTTGTAAAGCCTTAAGTGAGGTAGTCTAAGGTCCCCTCAGTCACATGGCAGGTACAGTGAAGATACGAGGGCACTTGTTGTTCCCTATAAACCTTGTAGACAGTTGGTGAGTGTAAAAAAGAAGAAGGCTGGAAGGGAATAGAAATGTAGGCAGAATTGACAAGAATGTCGATAATTTTCTGCAATAGTGGATCATAGTTGGTTTGTGCAGTTTCACACTGTTCACTTTACTTTTTACTTTACATTGCAAAGCAAATGGACAAACATCTGAACGTACATCATGTGCAACAGTCATTTCCTTACCTTTGCTGTGCAGAAGAAAGTGGGCGGATCACCACCTCTCGCCATGGTGACGTGTGAAGCAGGCCATCTGTTACCTGCATATCAGCTTCTCCCTGCCCAGGTGTAGTGACCACAGCCTCACTCTGACATAAAGCCACTAAATACTGGCTGTCCCTGATACACTGCTAGACTGGTCATTAGCATACACCTGCTGTCATACTTTTCTGTTAATCATGGTTCCTCTTGTGAAATAGGTTTGGTTATTCAAATTATTTACTCATTGTAGTATTTCTTTAGGTATTCTAATTAATCATGTACAGTTTGCATGGAAACAGTTTGCATTTTCCCGTTACAGGTGGTCCTCGTGCTACAAAAGTCTCGACATACGAGAGTTTCGAGTGTACGACGCTCACTCCCATAACTAGTTCGGTTGCGCACTGCGGAAGAGTACACAGTATGCACAGAATACGCTTATCTACGCCATTTTGGACTGTTAGGTGTGTGAATGTTTTTACACTCATTTTTTGTCATTTTTTCTGTTACTACAGTACAGTGTTCAAGTACAGGATATTTATGTCCTTTTCCTTTTTCTGTGGATTAGTTGTGTTTAGCACTTTATGTTCTAGATTATGATTTTAGAACTGTGTTAGGATCAGTATGTGACTGAGGCTGGGGTGTGTTTTGAATTACACCAAAATTTGGCTTAAATCACTGTTGTAATAACAGATCTGTGTCGTAACTCAAGGCCCCCTATATTTGTTTTCAGAAAGTGTTTGTACACATGTCTGCTAAAAATGTAGGGACAAATACAGCTTAACAGAGATTAACATGGAATATTTTCAATAAAAAGTAAGATATCTGCAGTGGGCTGGCACCCCGCCCAGGGACGTCAAGCACTGAATAATATTTTTGCAAAATAACATGATGTTTTATTATGTAAATGACATTGTATTGATATAAGAACCCTTTAACTAGAAGGTACCACTCGTACATGAACTCTGTAGAAGTTTGACAAAACTATACTATGAACTAGTATTGGCAGATGCCGTAGGCTGTCATAAATGGCCATTTCTAAGAATTTTGGGACAAAAGCAGCTTAGATTAAATAGAGATAAACACAAATAGAGATAAACATGGAATATTTTTAACAAAAATATGACAGTTAAAGGCTGCCAGCTATCGGGCTTCATAGCCACAAGTGCTAAATAATAATTTAGCTAAATAACAAGGTGTTTTGTTATTTAAATGCCATTGTATTAATATAAAGGTCCTTAAACTAAAGGGGAACTTAGACATGAACTCATAAACATGCTGTGAACAAGCAGTGGCAGATGCCATAGGCTGTCATAAATATCAATTTCAGATTATGTCCGTCAAAGTAACAGTCATGTTACAACAACACGTCATGTTACCATTACTGGTAGTTGTCATGACACATGCTATAGTGTTTGATGTCATGACTTAAGACAGAAATTGTCTTAACGTGAAACATTGTAATATCTGTCATGACAAATACCAGCAGTGGTAGCATGGCATTCTTATATTAATGAACATAACCTGTGATGACATAACATAGTGCAAGTTATATCAAAGTTATGTAGCAAGTAAAGTAACACTTTAAAATGTTACTTAGTAAAATTACTGATATTTACTGGAAAAAGTGTTTATTAAGGACTGTTACCAAGTAATGGAGTTTATAAGACAGACATGTAATTAAAAACAAATCCTTTAGGCATTTTCTCAGTATTATGAAAGATTTTCACATGCAGTAATTCACACCCTTATTTTTCCATATCAGTTTCTTGGTAGCATTATAAATGGAAGAAATTTCAGATTTTACTTTAAGGGCCCTTTTTTAATGCAATGTTACTTCAGTCATTTGCATTTACAGCAGCCCTTATCCAGAGTGACTTACGATCATTAGTTACAGGGACAGTCCACCTGGAGCAAATGAGGGTTGAGTATCTCGCTCAAGGACACACTGGTGGGGATTTGAACCTGCAACCTGGTGGTCATTGGGTTCACAGACGAGTGTTTTACCCACTAGGCTACCAAGACCCTAACAACTTTGGATTAGTGACATAACTACTCAAGTATTGCTTTTCTGAATATGTTACTCTATGTTTATGCGTGTGTCCTAGCCTTTAAAAATCGTACTCCTATTTGTAGAGACGTCTTGTAGTGGGCAAAATGCAAAGATGCACCTTTAAATCTACCAGTCAGTCGGTACAAGCCTCTTTTTGTTCATAATTATTTAAAAATGTGGAGTACAGTCATGTCCGTCTTCTTCAAGCTCATTACGTCCATAATCAGAACTCCTGCATCTGTTTATTTAGCATGTGATTAATGCTTAGGTCTGGATTTTTTTTGGGCCATCCTGATTACTGGAAGCCACATCTCATGCTAGGATTTTCATGGGCTTCTGAATGCTCTTATTGTAAAGCGTCAGATATGAATCATCACTTTAATGCCACTTAAAAGCTCCCGGGCATTCCAGGGAATTATGTGTTCCTGCCTGAAGTGAGGAAGTGGAGGGCAGATGTGACAGCGCTCGGCTCCGCATCAAAGGAGGCACTTTACGCAAAGATGCTTGTGAAGTTTTTACGCAACAGCGAAAGAGGAAATCGCCAACACAATATTCATCAGCCCCGTGCACAAGGAGCGTACACTCGAAAAGCCTGTGAGTGACTCAGCCAGCTGCGTTCACACTCAAGCATTAGAGGCATTATTTTTTAGTTATGCTGCAGTTTGGTAATTATTATTATTTTTTGTTCAGAGTATCAGTATTGAGATTGAGGGGAGTCTGACTTTATATTTCGTCAGTTTGTCTTACATCAAAACAGTTTTTAATGAAATGCAAATCATAATAAACTTAATTAATATAAAACGACACTTTGCTTTGTTGCCAAAGCTTAGATTGACTTAATAACACCATTGAGTCAACTGGTCCGTCCTGTCAGTCACTTTCTCAGCATCTGATAGCAGGACTGCATGGTCCTTGGCATTTTGGGTTTTTTTTTGCCTTTTGAATCAAGTAAATAAATTGGAACAGAGACCACTTACATCTATCAGTCTAATAAGAACAGAATAAACAACTTGTTTGATCCTAATTTAGAAAGAGAGGTTGGAAACTGGTCATGTAAAATGAATTATGACTCTAGGCCCACTGCTCAGTTGTGTAATTGAGTAAATATAACCAGTTGCTACTAACTTCTGCTGGACATTCTGGAGTTTAGGGAGTTGCCCCTGTGATCAGAAGGTTGTAGGTTCGAATCCCAGGACTGCCAGGGGCACCACTGAGGTACCCTTGAGTAAGGTACCGTCCTCACACACTGCTCCTCGGGCAGTGTGTCGCTGGCTGCCTACTGCTTCACTTGGTGAGTGGGTTAAATACAGAGAAAGAATTTCACGCTGTTTACACTTTACATTGCTTTACCTTACCATGGACCTCTGAAACCTGTGAGAAATTCTAATGCGTCTTGGCTGTGTTTACACCTGGCTTTTTGCAGGGTCTGGGGAAATGCATATTGATGCAATTTTCCGTTAGTGAATGTATTGCTGTCATATCCAACTGTTGTGTGTCGTATATCGTAACTACAGATTCGGAGCCAATTCCTGTACCCGGTATTTTTCTAAAATGTAGAATCGGTGACTAAAACTATCTACATTAGCATTTGTGCCACATTTATTTCTTTTCTGCATCTTAAAGATGCAGAAATTTTGATCAAATGCAGAAATTTTGGTGCGCAATCACACGATCACATAATCAAATAAAGGGTTAAGTCTAAATGTCTGTCGGACAAAATCTCAAAACAGATTTTTTACATGGTGTGACAAAGTAGCGGATTGGACGTCAGCTCATGGTGCCGTTTGTTTATTTTATTAATTTATGAAATTAGTGGTTTGTGGAGGATAGAGGGGAAAAAGTGGAGTTTTTATGTTAGGCTGGGCTGTTTATCCCCCAAGTGTTTCCACCAAAGCGCCTGCAGAGACTTTCGCTCTCACTGCCTCATTCACTTTGTGCATGTTTGTGTGTGTCTAATGGCAACGGCTCGCTTTGATCAGTTGACCACCTGCGTCCTAATGTCCCTTGGTTGTACTTTAGCTAAGCTTGGCGTGCATGACTGTGTGTGTGTGTGTGTGTGTGGTGCATTGAATTTAATTTTATTGATGCAGATGTGTACATCATGTCCACGTGAATTCAATAGGAAAGACATGTAGATATGTATATAAATCTGTGTGTGCGTGTGTGTGTTTGTTCATGTCTAAATTGCATACATGTAAGTAAGGTTACAGTTGGCAGATTTTGTAAACGGTATGGGTTGTAAACGCTATCACACATTGATGACCTCATATAATGTATAAGTGAGTACTCAATGCAATATATGTTTTTAAACATATGTCAGAATGAATATATATATATATAGACAGGTCAGTACAAGAACATTACGTTTACTTCAATTTGCATGTTTTTCTGTTAGCGTGCATGTGCCCGTGTGTGTGTGTGTGCTCCTGTTTATGTGTAAGGGGCGTGTGCGACACAGTGATCGTTACTAAACTCCATTAACTGAGATCAAAGCAGCTCAGATCTCGCGGCAGGCCTCGCCAACAAAAGCCATATTGTAAACGGAGATAGTGAGGCTGACAGAACATGCTTTATGTCTCTGCGATCACATGGTGCCCACAGCAGGGCCCGTAGCATACACACTACTGTCCCGCTCCTGACCTCTCCTCTCTCCCGCTGCCTCGCTTGTCCTCGCTACCACTTTATTCCATTCCCTCTCCCCCCCACCTCCATGGAAAAACGCTCAAAAGATGGTCCTGAAGCCTCTTCTCCAACTTTGTAGTAACTGACACATTGAAGAAAAAAAGGAAATTCAAGAACATACAGTGCAAGTGATGTCAAGTACCAGTTTTTGTTTTTTACCTGTGATAAACCTGTGATAAAGATATTTACTCTGATCAGGTGAGAGACTCCTATCTCTGTTGGATTATATGGAAGTAGTAGCAGCTTCAGATGTGCCTGTAGAGTACGTACCGACTAGTCTTGGACTTAGGTGGTCTTAACTACTATTCTGCTTCATACACATACAAATTGTAACTGCAAACCTGTATAAGAACCTGTAAGCAAAGGTTCTTGCAAGGTTCACCCCTTTCTATAATCAAAGCAACCTACCTTGCTAATTGCTAGTTGGTCGTTCTCGTAGACAGTCTTGAGGTAAGGGAGTCAGTGCTTACCGTTACTTAAGTACTGTTACTTACTGATTTACCTAATCATTTTGTTACTTATTTAATTCCGTAGTTAATTATAGTTTTAGGCGTGGTCAGTGATATGCCTTTCTATTAAAACCTTTTCTTTTTGGAAGATTGGTTCCCAAGGCAGTGCCTTTCATCTTTTGTCTGGAGGACTGCATTGAAGGTCCACCTGAACTCAGAAAGCTGGGATGGTTGCACATGTCTCAGTTGCTGTCTTGCCGTCTGAGGCCTCTTCTGAAGGCCCTGCTGAAGTGGTGGTTTTCACAAGAGTGTCCACGCGGTGAGCACAGTCATTCCTGCAGGCTGTGAAAATATGTGCATTCAGGCTCGCTGGGTAAAATACACAGTGACTAAGTGACGGCCTATTCGGCTTGGTGGGTCCAAAGCCATTGTGTGGACTTTCTCTCAAACGAATACAAACAGGTATTCCTTATTTTGTTTGAAGTGAGGATGGATTGAGATGATCCCATGCTAGGACCAGTTTAACCCTTAGAAGGGTTGTCCTCAAGCATGGCGCTATTGACCTCTTCCATACATTCCGTCTGTACCATAGTTGTGCTTGGAAGCTGAAAAGGAGATTGTATGATCTGAATTTTTGAATATATGTTGGTTTGCAGAATGAAAAAGCTTTACATTTTGCCATGCATATTTATTTGTTAAAGTCTTGAAGTGCAGACTTGAACCTGCCCGCACAGAACGTAAATCTCAGACACACAAACACACTGGATGTTACTGTCATTAACTTGCCAACCTCTTTCTTCCAGCCTTGAACGGAAGACAGATATCTCTTTCTCTTCCTCTCTGCCATTCGCTCATTCACACACACATACCCAGCCACTTGTGCTTTTTACGGGTGGGCATCAGGGTGACGGCTCCATGTTCCCAACATTATTTGAATGAGTCGTCTGTTAAAAGGTTAGGTAATGCTTTACATGAACCCTGCTATACAAAACTGTCATAAACATACCATAAACTGGTGTCCTAGTGGTTAGGGGGTTGCTCCTGCAATCAAAAGGCTATGGGTTTGAATCCCACGACTGGTAGTGGCACCACTGAGGTACCCTTGAGCAAGATACCGTCCCCACACCCTGCTCCCTGGGCGGCCCCCCTCGTTGATGGCAGTCCCCTGTTTTGCTTGGTGAAAGGCCACTTTACTTTAAACATGTCATGGCAGATGTCACAAGTTGTCATCTCCTTTATTCTAACAGTGTTACATAAATGATATGGCATGGTTATGTTATTGTTATGCTAATGGATTCAAGTACTACCAACACCAGTGGTACCAGATTACCAAGGGTTACCAATAGTTCTTTATAGAACCAAAAGGGGTTCATCTATGGGTGATACCCCCCCTGTCAACCCTCACCTCTCCACAGCCTGCCTGGAAGTACTGAATCATTCACCACACTGCTGGTGCATGTGCGTGTGTGCGGCTACTGACTGCCAGGGTGTGTCATCAAAAAATGCCCCTTTCTTTCATTCTCTCTGTTTTCCTTTAACTATCCACTAAAACGGTAGAAGAACATAAATGCTAATGTATTTTTGTTGTTGTTGTTTTTAGAGCATGCAGCTCCGTAAAATTGGAACGTTAGCTCCAAGCTATACGTTAGCTCCAAGCTAGCCCACTAGCTACAAGCTAACAAATATGATGTGAGGCAATGCTACCAAACAACAGAGGACACTCCAATGTGTACCTGTACATATATACAATTATACATGCATATATACAATGTGTACATATATACATATATTTATATTTATATACTTGCATACATAACAATGCAAATTTCCTACTTCTAGGACTAATAAAGATTTATCTTATCGTATATTATCATATCTTAATATAGCATAATGTAATATCACTAAAGTGTAGCTAATAAATGTGCAAACTGCGTGTCTGAAGCATCCCGCTCTGGCCACAATCCATGCTGACTCAGATTGTTGTATGACATGTTGTTATCTATGAAAATTGACACAGTTATGGACGAAATTCTGGCTTCAAGATGGCTGCTAGCTGCTCTTAGCTATATAACATACTTTTGTGCATTTTTATTGGAAACAGTGTGTCATGCCGTGTCATCTTTCACAACATTCAAATTTGTGCTCATTAAAGTGTCTTCTTTGGTATGAAGACTCCTGAAATGTTTGTTTAACTATCCACTAAAACAGTAGAAGAACATAACTGCTAATGTATTTTCTTTTTTTGTTTGTTTTTAAGGGCACTGTACTGTACTGTACTGTACACAGCACTGTAAAATAGAAAACAAAAACTAGTGTCCTAATCTGATGCTCCAGCCAGTTAGACGTTAGCTCCAAGATATCCCACTAGCTACAAGCTAACTTGTGGACAAAATTCAGGCTTCAAGATGGCTGCTATTACTGCTCTTAGCTATATAACATACTTTTGTGCATTTTTTATTGGAAACAGTGTGTCATGCTGTGTCAGAAACCACAATAGCACGTCTTTTTTAGGTTACTTATCAACTAGACACAAGAGGCAAGAGGGAAACTGTGTAAATTGCATCATTGTTTGTTAAACTCTTGAGTGCTCATCCAGATTCGCTGGAATTACACAGATAAACCTGTAGTGAACGTTGTGCCACTGGCGAAGGAGGGCGTGCAGGGCTACCATCAAAAGCACCGTGTCTCCAATCACTATCAGTCCCATCGCTTACATAATCTCTGCCCTCTATTTACATTTTCATAACACCGTGTCTTCTTGCAGCTCACTCTCTCTCTTTCTGCATTCCAAAGTGCATTGCACAGCATCTGGCACACTTAATGTCGAATGCCATGCTGTCCATGCTGAGTGCGGCCTGCGGGCCGAAGCCTGGCCCGTTAAGATGTTTTATTTGGCCTGAGAGCGAGAAATTTACCCTAACCTTACCACCCTTCACCCAGAGCGAATAAATATATTTTTTATTATATATGTAGCTTTTGAACTTTTTGAGAAATGTTTGTTTGAAGTGTTTACTAACCAAGTATAGTGTAATGCTATAAAATACATAAAAAAAGTTCACTTTGAGTACACGGGGGTTTTGGTGGGAGCAATCATTTGTGGGGAAGAAACTAAAGTGTTGCCACCCTAGCCAGCTGCCTAGTTCGCTTATGTGGATTTGCTGGCCCTGGGTATGGACAACTAACTTTTCCAAATGCTATATTGCTTAGAAGCATGCTTTCTTTGTTGGTTAATGCAAAAATAACATTAAAAACTGCTGTTTTTCAAAGACTGCAACACAGACAAACATTTCAGGAGTCTTCATACGAAAGAAGACACTTTAATGAGCACATCTTAAAAAAAAAAAAAACACCATGAAACAGTCCAGATATTGCAGTGCTATTTTTTTGCCCATCACCGATTGCGCATGTGCACTATTTGTAGCCACTAGTTTCCGCGCGAGTTCTTGACGAACAGACAAATAAAATCTGCACAGTATTCCTCACTTCCTTTGCTCTTTGTCTGTCTCTTGTCCAGCGCATTGTGGCCATTGTTGCAGCAGGCCTGTGGCCTTCACTCACCACTGTACTTTGAAACCATACACACACTGGCCAAGCGGAGAGCAGGCCTTGGCTTTGATAAGAGGCTATTTTAAGCAGTTTGTTCTCTCTCTCTCTCTCTCTCTCCCTCTCTCTCTCTCTGTCTTGCTCCCTCTCTCTCACTCTACCTCAGCCACCCCCCACCCTCCCCTTAGCCAAATCTGTGTAGATCCTGGTGCCCACGTTCTTTCCAGTCGGACGTTTGTTAGGTCGGCTTCCCTTCAGATAATGACACGTTTCCCTCGAGACGGTCCTCCGTCTGGTACAACACTACAACACACAGCAGAGCACAGGGGCTTCTCTGGACAGCATTCCACTGCATAGGGCGCGTGCACACACACACCACACACCCACACACACACACACACACACACACCCACACACACACACACACACACACACACACACACATTCATTCAGTAGCCTGATGTCTTGCACGTAGATGTTCTAATGGTCTCAACTGCAGTGGTTCGTTTTTTTGCTGTAATGGTCAAGACCACCTATTCACCTAATTTTGTAATTTTGTCTTTTTCTTTCCTCAAGGTTGGCTCTTCAGTCCTCCAG
>JBBPCY010000082.1:9973352-9988000 GCA_037974405.1 Brachyalestes nurse
CAGTCCACTGCATAGGGCGCGTGCACACACACACCACACACACACACACACACACACACACACACACACCCACACACACACACACACACACACATATTGCAGTGCTATTTTTTTTGCCCATCACTAATTGTGCATGTGCACTATTTGTAGCCACTAGTTTCTGAGCGAGTTAAATTGACCTGTCTTTATTTAAAAAGCACTTGTTTTAACTGTGCAATTAAACCAACAAAAGGACTTGTTATGTAGGTATCTGCTATTGTTAAAATTAACATATCAGGACTATATTCTCCTGAATTTTCCTGCTACACTATATATACCCTTACACACTGTAGCCCATCTGTTGAAACACAAATGGTCAGCTGGCCCCTACCCCATTTATTTTTGGTCAGTTTCTGACCACAAGACCGCTGTTGACCAGGTATTATTTTTATTATTTTACTCGTATTGTTATACTTTATCAGATCCATTTACCCTATAGGTACACTTTGTAGTTCACAGACTGTGGTCCATCTGTTCCTCTGCATCATCTGTTAGCCCCCTTTACTTTGTTCATGACTGGTCAGGACCCCCAGAGTGCAGGTATTAATTTGGGTGGTGGGTCCATCTAAACAAAGCAGTGACATTTATACGGTACTGTGTGTGTGTGTGTGTGTGTGTGTGTGTGTGTGTGCTGCACAAGTTGTTTTTGATGATGGTTCACTGTGTTCTGCTGCTGCACACTTTGTTTCACTCTAGAGGCCTCATTGGTCACACACACACACACACACACACACAACCATATCAGTGTCACTGCTGTGCTGAGAATGATCCACCACCCAAATAATACCTGCTCACTGGTGGTCCTGGTCCTGTGGGGGTCCTAATCATTAATGAATAGGGTAAAGGTGGGCTAACAAATGATGCCGAGAAACAAATGGACTGCTGTCTGTAATCGTAACCACTAATTGCACCTACGTGGTAGGTAGCGCTGGACAGTGAGTTTAGCTACAGGGTAGGTGTACAAACTAAGTGGCTTGTCAGTGTACTGTAAAGTGTACACTACAGTATAAACAGATTACAGCATAAAACACCAAACACATCTCTCACAAACATATCAATGCACTTATCTACTTGCATGCTCACACACCCACACTGGCGGCGGTGCGCTTCTGAAGTCTGCACAGGTGTGTAAGGTATATGAGAAAGCCTCTGGGCTATGCTCCACTCTCCAGTTTTTCCGGAATTTTTCTGCCCCCTCAGGTTCTAATAAAGCTGATCCCCTCCCTGAGACGCTTGCCACTCTCTGCAAGCAGCGATGAGGGTGGTGGAGCTGATGAAGATTGCGTCTTTTGATCTGAGCGCTAGCTACGTTCCTAGCTTTTATTGTATTAATGCAAGGGCTCAATTAGCGTGGGGCTCGCATTCCTTCCGTTCAACGCACACTCGCAGACGCACGTGTGTTCGGACATGCTCGGAATTCTCCCTCTGAGCAGCTTGGGTGTGCAGCGTAGGTGTGTGTGTGTGTGTGTGTATCCAGAGTCATTTATAATGTTGTGAGTTATTGTAGTCCTTATACCGCACAGCACCCCAAAGCGCTACTGAGATTTTAACTAACGAGAGACCTTGACCTTTAGGCATGGTATAATAGACCAGTAGTCCCATATTAAGGGGTTTGGCTCCTAGCAACTTTTCTCTATCTGAAAAATATCTTTTTCTAAAATCAGGGCACAATGAGCGTGAGACACACGCATCTGACTGTCTTCACACGCCATACCTCTCTATCGGATCTAGGCTGCCCATTATACACCACCCTCAACGGTAGGTGGCGAACCTAATGATGCAGCAGTCCTCAGCAAATGAAGAAGCAGCAAACAAACGCCCCCCTCACTCAATGCTTGGCAGCTAAAGCAGCACATTGACTGAGACTTGACTCGAGACTTGACTGGGACATACACCTCAGGGACTCGAGACTCGACTGAGACACACACCCCAGGGACCCCAGACCCGACTCGGACACACACCTCAGGGTCTCGAGACTCGACTGAGACACACACTCCAGGGACTCGAGACTCGACCGGGACACACACCCCATGGACTCAAGACTCGACTGAGACACTCACCCCAGGGACTCGAGACTCGACTGAGACACTCACCTCAGGGACTCGAGACTCGACTGAGACGCACACCCCAGGGACCCGAGATCTGACTCGGACACACACCCCAGGGACTTCAGACTCGACTGAGACACACACCCCAGGGACTCGAGACTCGACTTGGGACACACATCCCAGGGACTCAAGACCTAACTGGGATACACACCCCAGGGACTTGAGACTCAAGTGGGACGCACACCCCAGGGACTTGAGACTCGACTGAGACACACCTCAGGGACTCGAGACTTGACTCAGACACACACCCCAGGGACTTGAGGCTCGACTGGGCCACGCACCCCAGGGACCACACACTGGACCCAGTCGTTGCACATAGGTGGAAGTCTGGTTTGCAAAGTCACATTTTAAGTTAGTAAGTGTACGACTGGACCACAGCTGTTCACTTTTCTTGCCCTCGCCTCTAGTCCCATTCAGGGCTGTTTCCCTGCTGCCAGGTTGAGTGTGACCCATTTCGACGTGTGTGGTCAGAGATAAAAGGATAAAAAGGTTGAAATGAAGGAGGGAAGGATGGGAGGACGAGAAAGAAAAGGTCTGATTGTGAGGGAGAGGAGGAATGGACTGGAAGTGAGGCAAACAGAAAGGTGCTTGTGTGTGGTGTGTGTGTTCCAGCTCCGTGGTGTTTCTCTCTGTGTGTTTGCAGACTCTGTTAACTATTACCGAGAGATGTGTACTTTGGCTGCTGCCCAAAACTGTTACACACACAGGCGGGCCGATATCAAAAGAGAACTTGCACTTGTGGCTGGAGTTCCTCCAAAAAGACTCTGCCTCCGTCTGTCTGTCTGTCCTCGCACACTCATTGCCCTCCTTTTATGACTTATTTGTCCACTCTGTTTGGTTTTAACATATTCTCTCGTACGTACTCCCAGCTTTTTCTTTTGCTCACACTTTTCTCACTTTTGCATGTTTAGCTGCTGTGGTTGCTGCTGGAGCTATGTGGTCAGAGTAGCTAACAAGTAGTGGAAGTAATTAGGATCGTAGAAAACTGCCTAAAACAACTCAAATTGAGCATTGCGTTCTAAAGTAAGGTGCTTATGTGGTTTCTGATGCGGTCGAAAATGGTCAAAAATACGCTCCCACAGTAGTTGAGAATGCGCAGACACACTCCCTGCTAGCTTACCTGGCCTGTTGCCGCGCCCCAGCCTCCCTAAGCCTCTCTGCTTTTCTGAAAGGCCGCCTGATCAAAGGCGGCGGGAGCTGCCATCACCACGTCTGTTGACTCGCCCCGATATTTTGTGCCGTTACCCGGCCGAAACGGTTACTCATTAATTTCTCCCTTTCCCGCCTTTTATCTCCTGCGCTGCTCTGGCCTGGGCCTTGTTTGCTCTTGCTGTGTGTTTGCCATGTGGTGCCGCTGGGTCTGAATAGCACGCTGCCCACTTCTGGGCACTGCCTGCTGCTGGGCTTCCATTGTGGAGCGTGCATGGAAGTGGGCTTCGAGAACAAGAGCCTTTGGATGTGTGTGGGAGTGAGGGAATGACCTACCTGCTAAAAAGGGCTTGTTCAGCAAAAGCTCACGGTTACAGTTTTTCCTCTAGTACAGATTCTAGTCAGTTTGATGTCTGAAGTTTGCAAAAATAATGGAAGCTTATGCATGGCAATTATATGTATATGTTTAAGCCCACTCAGTCAAATTATACGTTTGATTGGTTTTCTAAGTGAATATGAGCACACATACTCTACAGAGAACACACTCCTGCATATTGTAATGCACAATTACTGTCTGTTTGTTTAATTTGACTCCAGTTCAAGGGTAGATTACAGAGTTTCTGGAAAGGGTACAATCAAACCAAGGCCCTTACTGGAATGACACAACACAACAATTCTGAGTAAAAACAGGGTAAACTATTGACATTTTTTCCCATTTTTCTCCCCAATTTAGTCATGTTCAATTTCACCGTCAAGTTTGCTCATTTTGAAAAACAAATGTTGTGCTTTAGTAACTTTTCATTGCTGGAGGCTGGTGAACTTTGACTGGAGCATTAGCTGCACCCTCTGCATGTAATAAAATGTAAAAAAAAACCAAAAAACCTGATTATATGGTTGATACCTGTCCAAACTATCACCATGTATGCAAAAGTAAAAGTGATCCACATGCAAAATGTATCTGCAATACAGGATGAAGATGATGCTTGAAACCTGTTTATGCAATAAAATGTTTTGAAATTTTTATTCAGTAATTTATGCATTTAGAGACACTAGAGTACGCATGATTCCAGTGTCTCTATTGCTATTTTTCCTCTTTAGCAGTGTAATTTTCTATTTGGGTGACCTCTCTATTGGTTTTTTCCCCTCCACAGTGCGGATATCGCATATCAGTCACTTCTCCTGTTTTAAAGAAGCCCTAGAGGAAAGCCCTTCCTGAAACCTGCATCCAGCTTTCTCATTGGCCCCATCTGAAACCTCCTGTTTACCATCTAGCCCCATTATCGTCACCTTTCATGCAAGGTGAATGCAACTGCCTTGAATAACAGAGACAATAGTGGCGCTTGTGTCTTTTGATCAGTGACCTCAATAAATGATTCACTATGAGTGTTTAGATATAAATCAGAGATCTCCCTTAGGCAGGGGAAGGCTGTCGACCGGGAGTGTGAGTGGAGGTGGAAAGTGCTTTTTTTTTTAGCATTGGGCAGAGATCAGTTTTGTTTTGTCTTGGGGTTTAAGTTGGAAATAGACTATGAAAAATGTTAGGCTTCCTAAAAAACCTTTCATTGGATGATTCTTTTTAAAAGTCGGTGTTTGTTTTTCTACATGCTAGCTGTTTGCTGCTCTTTCACTCGCCGTGCCCACTGGACAGCTGCTCTCCGGACCCCCTCCCACTGCGGGTTTTCCCCACCCACTTGTGGGCGGAGACTATTCTGATCTTGTCTTTTCATTTTCATTTGACATACAATAAAATAAATTTGGGCATTATTGTTGTTCATGGACATTTGCATGTGACAAGCATTTTTAAAAACAGCAGTTATTATTACTACATGTTTTATGTGACATAGTAACACCAGTCAAAGCTCAGCATGACGTTTGACACCTTGAGCATCAACACAAACAGGGGGAACAAATAACCAAACTGAAAGTGAAACTAACTTGACGATGCAGTTAAAAAGGATCATACTTGCCTTAACAACAGTTTGCAGAGGAAATGAACATGACAGCCAAAGATATACTAATGAATTACCTGCATAGTCCATAGTTTCTAAAGTGCCGAACGGGTTGGATCATGCAGAAGGGTTCGGAACATCATGTCTTCCTCTGAACCACAGCCTTTTACACAAACAATAATGAACGGAGAATAAAATACCAGACTGTTACTCTGTCAGAAAAGTGTGTTATCAGAAATGAACACTGTTCATTTATGAGTTATAAGCTTTTATTACTTGTTAGCTATAGTAGCCTTGAAGGTCAGGTTCCGAACTTCAGTAGTAAACCTCACACAGCCTCCCACTGTCTTTGCTGATCTAATTTGCTAAACTACTGCTTTGAAAGCTTTTGCGGTGTGTTCCCGAGTGGAATTTCAGGGAAGAAGTGCATACATCAGAATCAGAATCAGAAACTTTATTGATCCCAGAGGAAATTACTTATATAACAGAAAGACAAAACAATATAAAATATAAAGTCTAAATAAAATCTAAAAAAAAAAAAATTCTGTAAAAAAGCTCAATATGAATACTCTATGCTACATACAGAAATACTGGGGATAAATACTAGATATAAGTAACACGGTTGAGTGAAAAAGTAGTAATATTGCACATGGAGACTATTGCACATAAGATATTAAGTAGTGAAGTAATTCAGTGCCCATTTAGATCACTTGTTTAGGTCAGACCATTTGTAAAAAATCATGTGCAGTAGCTCTCACTGATGTGGTTTGAAGACCATCAGGCCGAACTCTTCTGTGTTTCTTTGTGCCCTCACTGAAATCTGAGTGTGGGTTGTTAGTGGAGGTCTATAGTATGGATGAGGGAGCACATGACGGCAACATTAGAAACTCTGAGGAATGGAAGCCTGGAGCCGTCTTTGTTGCTGAGCTGTGGTCCCATGTAAAAGCTGAGTCATTAGCCTGATTGTCCCAGACAGAGGACACCGAAAGTGGGTGTTCTAGACCTCATTTGCCCTCGGAAGGTTTGAAGCTGTGGTCGGCTTACACACCCGTCCCTGCGCACACACACAAACTTGAGACAAGGTGAAGCAGAGGGGTGTGGGGACCGCCTTCAGAAACCTCGTACAGGCTCGCTAAAAGGAGGCGACCCACAGCCTTTGTTTTGCCTCCATAATAATTTCCTTTCGGGGCACGTCCTCTGGCTTTCAGGCCAGAGAAAGTGGAGCCTCTCTGGTGGGCTACGATTACACCGAGCATCTGATAGAGGCAGAGAGAGAGAAAAGGACAGAATTCTCTGCCTGTAACACGATAGGAGGCTCACATTAGATCTTCAAAGGTGCAGGCAGCCAGTCGGGCTAGCATGTTTACTTAGCATGTGGCCCTGCCAGGGCACATCTGCATGCTAGGACTGGTCATGCACCGTGTTTGTGTCAAGGGCTGGAAAACACAGGTTTGATTTCAACCTTTCAAAAGAAGAAGGTGGACAAATATTTTGACTTCATGCTTGTTTTGTTTTTCCTTCAGCGAGTTAAATTTTCTTCTGTAGTTCCAGTGTCAGACAAAGGCTAATGAAAGCAGTGTCATATGCACCAGATACCTTAAATACAGATGCAATTGAGTGTTTACAGTATCGTTAAATTTGATTCTGAGCGATGCCACTGCCATACGTCCAAGAGTGTATTTGATCTTGCTCTCTCTGGGTAGGTGGGATGGCCCACCCACACTCCCCCATTTAGCAGCACTGTGCTAACCCATCTATTAGCTGAAAGAATATATATCCGAAGGAGAAATCATTTGAAATCTGGTCAATATGTCTAACACTCCTCATTACGAGCTTGTTGTAAAAATATTTTAAGATTATTCCACTTGTTTCTTTGCATTTCTTTAGCATTTTTTTAAACAAGCAAAATCTTCTTTCAGTGGGAAGGAGACAGCATATAAAATATTCACGTCTATAAAGAAGAAATACATCTCATATCATTATCATAATGGGAAGTACTTGCTACACAGCATTGGCACAAACATGTCATAGCATATGTTATATGCTCTCATGACAGATGCCCTTTGCTATAACTGTGTCATGTTACCATCATTGCCCATTATGTCCATCAACATAACTGTCATGTTAGCATTGCTGGTAACTATCAAAGCAGACACTTTCATATTGCCATGACTTGAAATTAATTTAACTAACTATGTGATATATGCATGTTATGACATAATATATAGTTGAACCCAATCTGCTATGATAACCTATAACAGCATATGGCATGTCATCTGTCAGTGACTTAGTTATGGCATCGTTATGTAAAGGTTATATAGCGGGGTTGAGTGTACAGTGTAGTGTTACCAAATATTAAATGTAAATATTACAAAAAATTTGATTACCCATGCCAACATACCAATTTTTTTGCCCTGATATCTTGGCAAGTAGATCGCCCCTCTTACTTGGTGGCATGGCGTGATGGGGGAAAAAGTAACGGGTAGAAATTGAGAACCATAGGATCATTGGTCTGTCTGAAGTTATTAAAACCAAATCCATGTTTTCCTTCTATATGCGTGAGAGACAGCGGTGGGTCAGCGGTGGTGACTGACGGAATGAATGTGATTTGGTGGTGCCGTGGGTACGGTAGAAGGTTAATTTGACCTTGCTTATTCCACCTCTTCTGCCGCTTTAGGAGCTTCATGGCGCAAATCGTAAACCAGACAACTTAACCTAAGTTAACCACTATCCTCCGTCCCTCCGCCCTGCTTCTTCCATCAGAACGGTTGAGGGCTTGCGAGCCGACGGTTCAGAGTTCAACCGTCTTTGAAGAATCATTGACACGGTTAGGGAGTACACGGCCGCTCTCAGTTATTAAAGCTTTTTAAAAGCGCTCCTCAGGGTGAGCGGCAGGCAGGAGCCACGGCGAGCGGCTGGGGCTTTCGGAAAAACAAACAAAAGGGAGAATGGGGAGGCGGGCACGCCCCGCTTGGCACGGCTAGGGTTACAGGAGCTTCCCTCTGAATGGCAGCACAGGGAACTGGAGACGTTCGGGAAAGATAGCGTTTTAAATGGCCTCGGTTTCCACTCGTGGTTGATCCTACGGCATATTGTTTTGCATGTGTTTTTTGTGTGTGTGTGTGTGTGTGTATGTGCGTGATATGCACGTAAGTGAAAGAGAGAAGAGCGAGAACATTTGATTCTGGAGTTGTGCAAGACGGGATCACTGTCACTGTTTGGCAAGCATTTGATAATGATCTTTTTTTTTTTTTGACACATGCAAACAGGAGCCGGTACAGCAAGCTAAACAACACCCTTGAAAACTCATTGCCTGCAGCGTGGCCCACGCCACGAACGCGCGTCGTCTGGGTTTAGTGCCAGTCCCGTCAGATCTCCTGCTGTTGTAGATGTCACATGAAGTGTGGCATAAATTGTGCCACCAAGTGAACTCAGAACAGGGTCAGGTGTGTTTTGTAACAACACTTTGTCCACTTTTTTTTTGTTTTGTTTTTTAATTATTCCTTTACCACCTATGTTTTATAACCGCCATTGCCTGTGAGTGGCTGCGGGAACTGGGACCCGGTCCAGGCCCTGAAACTTGTCTTCCTCTCTTTGATGTGCATCGGAGCCTGCACAGCATTCAGAACAACGCACAATGCACTGCTCTTATTTCCATAGACGTCCCACACACAGGGTTTATCAGTTATATGTCCATGTGCGGGGATCATATAGGAAACTTTTGAACTGTATTGTTCTTTGTTTAGCCCTGATCTAGGTCGCCAATTTAATGTAAATAGAAAGAGAACGAGTCCCCCCCGTGGAAATACATGCACTTCGACCTGCAAATGAACAAACAGTGCTGCCAGGTGCCAAAAAAGAACTGTGTGTGTCAATATGTGTGTGGATATGAGTGCTTTTACATCCTGCTAGCTCATTTGTAATGCATTTTTAACTAAGATCATTTTTGTGGTCGCTCGGTCGACTCATGTGTTCCTCTTTTGCTTTGATGACTGTGTGACTCAAACCTCGCAAGTTTGTACAGAAGCCTCTGATGAGCAGATCAGATCCACCTGAGAGTCGCACACTTCAGTGAAAGGGAGGAAACCAAGAAATGGACTTAATAATAAAGCAATGACCTCAAAACAGTTCGAAACCTTGTTTATTTCTTCATCGTTTTACTGATCATAAGGCTTCCTCCTGTGATTACCAGATCATTTTCTCAACATATTAATAACGACACCCTTTCTCAAAATATGGACAAATGCCGAGACACACCCACCTGTCTTCGGTGAATGTCACTTTCATTGCTGCTTTTTGGTGCAGAACAGTTAGCGCTGATAGGCGAGCTGAGAAAACAGGTTAGGCCCATAAAACGACTACACCCAGCTTAAGTGCAGTTTTGACAAAAGTAAATATATCACGCTTCATGGGCCATTACACGTTACAGTAACTTATTTATAGGTGCTTATTCGTTTTTGTGGTGCGCTTACTGCTTTGGTGGCTTTTTTTTTTCAGACAGCACACAGACACATTTCAAACGGGATTATACGAGCTCACATTTCACTCCGCTGCACTTACAGTGTAGAGCAATAACAAACATCAAGGCCAAGCTGAGGTCGGCTCGCCGTTTGATGTCGGTGTAGCCAAGAGATATGTAAAGCAATGTCCTCTGTGCATTTGTGTGTGTGTGTGTATGTGTGTGTGTGTGTGTTTCCTGCCATATTCAAATGCAGTCACTGTAACCTGATCACTGATCGCTTCACTTACACTTCAGATAGGCTCACGTTCCTACTTGCTTACTGTACTTTTACATCTCTTTATCTGATATAGTCATGGCAATGCAGCGTAAACAAACAAAGCATTTTTACGCTTGACGCTCTCTCTCTCTCTCTGTCTCTGTCTCTCGCTCTCGGTCTCTCTGTGTCTCTCGCTTTCTCTGTCTGTCTGTCTGTCTCTCTCTCTCTCTCTCTGTCTCTCTCTTTCTCTCTCTCTCGCTCTCTCACTCTCTCCATCTCTCTCTCTCTATCTGTCTGTCTCTCTTTCTCTGTCTCTCTCTCTCTCTTGCTCTCTCTCGGTCTCTCTCTCTCTCTCTCTCTGTCTCTGTCTGTCTCTGACGCTCTCTCTGTCTCTGTCGCTCTGTCTCTCTCTCTCTCTCTCTGTCTCTCTCGCTCTCTGTCTCTCTCTCTCTCTGTTTCTCTCTCTCTCTCTCTCTCTCTCCTGGAGGCTGTTAGAGAACCCTGTCCAAGCCTGCCATAGAGAAGTGTATGGCATTGGAATAAGCCATGCATTGAATAGGGCTGATTATTTGAATAAACTTTTAAAAATCAGTTCTACCTTCTCAGTGAATCAGCAGTGATTGCAAGGCACTTTGCATTATGATAATGCACAATTCAATTCTTCTGCCGGCCTGACAAACCAGTTTGTATGCACTTTTGGTCACATGGTTTGTTTATGTAAAACCTAAACATATTCAACTAAAACGACTGAATGGTAAACATAAATATTGATGCAATATTTTTTTAATTGTAAGTTTTAGTGTCATCACTGACAAAATAAACATGAACAAATAAAAAAAGGATAATCAATGTGCATCACGATTTATCATACGCATCACATCACTGTATATATTACATGTATGTACATATTACATATTTGTAAATCATGTTACATAATGAATCATATTTACTTCACGTGATAAACATAAAAGAAAGTTATGCTTAGCTTTAGTGCACAATTTCTGTTTTCTTGATTTGAAGATATTGAGCATGAAATGTAATATGCTTATGAAATGAATCAAAATCTAATATGCTATGAGAATTTGTAATACACATAATAAGATAAGATGAGAAAGAGCTTTATTTATCCCGAGGGAAATTCATTTGTTATGAGCATGCTCAGTGCAACAAGAGGAATGAAGATGAGTCAGTAGAGAATTAAATAAAGTAAAAGTAGTGCAACACAATAACAAAACTGCACTAGAAGATAAAAGATCAGTAGTGCAAATGGTTTATGAAAGTGGCTTAGTAGTATGTCATTATTTTCATTTTTCACATCATTTTCATGAGCGTTTGCATGTGTTCAAGTTTGGAGTCAATTCTCAAAGTGAGGTTAAGAAGGCAGAATATCTAAATCAATCCAATAATGAATTTTATTTATTTGATATAACTAGAATAGCAACATAAAATGAGGGATGCTGCTGCAATTGCTATGGAATATCCAAAGAATCATTTTGGAGAGGATTATGATAGATGTGCACATAAGATCTGGGAACCACGAAAGAATGGAAGTGATGTAGGGCCTGAGCGTGCGCGCGCGTGTGTGTATGTGTGTGTGTTGGGGGTTGTGTAATAAGGGGCGCCGTGACCTATCGTCCGATGTCATTCACAGCTGAGCTCTATAAGGATGCACGCACATGCATAGAGAGGCCTCTACATCCATGTCCAGCCTCTCGTACCCTCCCTCGCTCACACAGAGCCATATCTGACCCACTAGGCCAGTTAAAGCAATACATGGGCAAAAGTGAACATAATTCATGCTTTCTGACACTGTCATCAATATTAAACGGATATTACATCACCTTGGAGGCATTTTGTGTATGTTTTGCGTATTTGTTACGATAAGATCAAGCCACAGGATTAAGAGCTTGCTTGCCAAACTTGTTCCTGTAGGGTCATGAAGTCTGTGCTCCAGAATTTGTGCTGTAATGGGCCATTCATTCTATAGAAGCCAAATGAGTGGATCGCCTGCCAAACTCCTCCCCTGCAACTGTGTGGGTGGGTGAGTGTGTGTGTGAGTGATTTCGTGTATGTGCGTGTGTATGTGTGTGTGTCGCTGAGTGTGTGAGAAAGAGTGTTTGTGTGAGTGTATGTCAGAGTGTGTGTTTTTATGCGTGTGTCTGTGAGTGTCTGTATATGTGCGTGTGTGCGTTTGTGCGTGTGTGTGTATTTTTGTGTGTCTGTGTATGTATGTGTGTGCATATGAGTGTGTGAGCGATCGTGTGTGTGTGAGAGAGTGTTTGTGTGATTGTATGTTTGTGTATAGTGTGTTTTTGTGTGTGTGTGTGTGTATGAGTATTTTTCTGAGTGTGTGTGTGTGCGTGAGAAAGAGTGTGTGATTGTATGTGTTTGATCGTGTATGGTGTGTGTTTTTATGTGCGTGTGTGAGGGATTTTGTGTGTGTGTGTGTATGAGTGTGATTCTGAGTGTGTGTGCGTGAGAGTGTTTGTGTGATTACATGTTTGTTTATGTATAGTGTGTATTTTAATGTGTGTGTGTGTGGACACATCCCGCTTGACATGCTGTTCTAAAGCATTACTGTGGACCTCAGTGTGTCTCAGCCTGACACGTGTGTGCCACAGGCCTGCAGGTGTGGAGCGCCTAGTGTCATTATGTGTGGTGCCTGTTCATTTGAATGAGATTTGATCAGTGATCGGAACACCTGAGGCGTTGGGCAGCACCACATCTGCTTCACTGGGACTTTCCTTTGGCATCAAAATGTCACGCTTGACATTTGAGTCATACATTTTATGTGGCTCACCATGTTTAAAATGCAGAGAAATGGCATCATTAAATATTCTATCCACCTACAGTGTATCTAAAGAATTATTTCATTTCAGATATCTCTGATGTTTGTTATTAGGATATGTTTTGCAGCTTTGAGCATCTTTGGCTGTCTTTATTAAAAACCATATTCCACTACAACAGTAGATTATATTTTATTCTGCATTTTCTCTCTGGTATATTATAATATTTTTAAAAAAATCTGTTTGACAATTTGTTTCCTAATGTACTAAAACCTCTTTTAAGTATGACACATACACTATATGGATAAAAGTATTGGGACGACTGACCATTACACCAACAGGGACTTTAATGACATTGCATTCAACTACAGAGACTTTAATATGGAGTTGTTCCCCCTTTGCAGCTATAACAACTTCTACACTTCTTGGAAGGCTTTCCACAAGATTTTGGAGTTTCTGTGGGAATTTGTGCCCCATTAGAACAGTGATGGTGGATGAGAAGGTCTGGCTCGCAATCTCGGTTCCAGTTCACCTCAAAGCTGTTGGATGGGGTTGAGGTTAGGACTCTGTGTGGGACAGTCAAGTTCTTCCACACTCAACTCATCCAGCCGTGTCTTTATGGAGCTGCTTTGTGTACTGGAGCACAGTCATGCTGGAATAGAAAAAGTTCTTCCCCAAATTGTGTCCACAAAGTTGGAAGCATGGCGTTGTCCAGAATGTCTTGGTCTGCTGAAGTATTAAGATTGTTCTTCGCTGGAAGTAAGGTGCCTAGTCCAAACCCTGAAAAACAGGTGTGTCCCAATACTTTTGTCCAAATGGTGTATCTAAAGAGTTTGGGGGCCACTGTATATGCATCTAAACATCATTTGGAAGAAAGGATTCCATCAACTTTTGAATCACAGGTTGGGATTTGCTCCGTTTGGCCACTAAGGCCAGTTGAGCCACTCCAACCCTGGCCTGTGCTGGCAGAGCGCCAATGGGAAGTTTTGTTTTTACGCTCAGCACACAAACTTTTGGAGTGAAATCTTAACTGGCAGCACTCAAAGCATGTCGGTGGAAGACCACCTGTTCCCTCTCATACACACATACGCACACACAGTCCAGCCGAGTTTCAAAATCCTCTTCAATCCCCCCCTTTGCCCTTGCCGCCAAAATTGGCCATAGACTCCATAAGTGCCCCTCCTCTCTTCTACGTCCAATCCAGAGCCCCTGTTGTGCCCTACTCCTCTCACAAGATTAGGCCTTTTAGAGCCGTGTGTGTGTGTGTGTGTGTGTGTGTGTGTGAATGTGTGTCAGGTGTTGGGTTACACGGGCACTGGCCTAGCATATGCATGCTGGTTGAAAAGGATGTGGTATGTGCTAGTGCTTGGATGTCCTGCCAGCACGGCTCTATTCATTC
Organism: Brachyalestes nurse; assembly: GCA_037974405.1. Classification (NCBI taxonomy): domain Eukaryota; kingdom Metazoa; phylum Chordata; class Actinopteri; order Characiformes; family Alestidae; genus Brachyalestes; species Brachyalestes nurse. Next base: position 9,987,501 of record JBBPCY010000082.1, read on the forward strand.
TTTTAGCGGGGCACACCAGACCAACACACTGATGTAAACCTCAACCATACCAACCCAAACAGAGACAGAAGAAACATAACATAAAAGTCTCTCTCTCTCTCTCTCTCTCTCTCTCTCTCTCTCTCTCTCTCTCTGTTTGTCAGTCTCTCTCTCAATTCCTCTCTCTTTTTCTCTTTCTCTTTCTCATTCTTTCTTTGCCTCTCTCCCTCCGTCTCTCTCTCCCTTTTTCTCGCTCGCTCTTTCTCTACCTCTTACTGTCTCTCTCTCTTACTCTCCCTTTTCCCCTCTCTCTCTATCCTTCCCTCTCTCTCTCTCTCTTGCTCTCCCTTTTTCTGACTCTCCATCTCTGTTCCTCTCTGTCCTTCTTGCTCTCTCTCATTCTCAGTCTCTCTCTCTCTTTCTCTCTTTCTCTGTTTGTCGGTCTCTCTCTCAATTCCTCTCTCTTCTTCTTTCTCTTTCTCATTCTTTCTCTGCCTCTCTCTCTCTCCCCCTTTTTCTTG
>JBBPCY010000082.1:10000483-10010698 GCA_037974405.1 Brachyalestes nurse
TTCTCTCTCTCCCTCTCTCTCTCTCTCTCTCTCTCTCTCTCACTCACTCACACACACACACACACACACACACACACACACACACACATCCCTCCCTTGTGGCTGATAGTAGTGAAGTGCTTCAGGAGCCAGGCGAATGTGGAGCAGTCCCACTAACCCCACCAGGCCAAGAGTTGGTGTTGCTCTTTTATCAATTGGGACAAATTTTTACATGAAATTCTGTTACATCGCTGCTCTCAGCCACAGACATCATCCTGGATTTACCCTGCTCTGCTGCTGCCCTGATATTTCTGAACATCAGAGCAGACGTCTCCGTGACCAGTCTCAAACCCAAGAGCTAGCTCATTTCAGTTTGTTTTTGTTTGCGGCACTTTCTGCTGTAAACATTGGCCCAAAGTGGCTTTACAGCAATTCAGAGAAAGTATATGTGCCTTCTGGGGTTATGGTTGCAGTTCGTCAAGCTTCTTGCAAAGTAGGACAAGGGGAACTTTCCATTTAATTCAGTAAAATATCTCATGTTCTGCTTACAAATACAAATAGTGTATGTGAAAGTTTAGAATCTGGGAACTGAGACTAAAAAACTCCTTTAGGAAGAAGTGCTAAGAAGAACTAAGACTCAAAAGGAGAATCACCTCAGACATCTCAAGACTGTAAGGATGCACCACTGAGGGGGAAAATCTCAAGACCACGAGGATGGACTACTGAGAGGGAACATCTTAAGACCACGAGGATGGACTACTGAGAGGGAACATCTCAAGATCATGAGGAAGAACCACTGAGAGGAAACTCTCCTGAAGGAAGAAACACTGGGTGGAACCAAGAGAACCTATCCTTTCCTGGGCCTCACTGGCTATTGGGATACATTCAGTCCCCCCTCCCTGTATCAATAACCCTCCTAAACCATATGTGGTTGTACCTAAAGCTTTTACTGGTCGGTATTTGGCTACAGAGAGTGTTTCTGGTCTTCTACTATGGTGTGCTATGGGTGTAAACAGAGAGCAGCTTTTCATCTTCATGACCTCTGCTGGTAATCTTTGATTTAAGTGGCTTAATTTTCTGTGCACTCATCCCTTATTTTTTTTTCCCCCACCCTCAATCCCCCCACGAAAATAAGACGTTTAGATAGACAATGCAGCTGGGAAATGAGCTGAAACCTAAGATAGCGGCGGGCTTGTTCACAAAGCCGCAAGGAAGAGGAGATTGTGGGAAGTTTAGGTTCTAATTGGCTGCTTGTTTAGCTTCTCAGTAATTGATTGGTGCTCTGAGGTCATGTGGCGTGTGTTGTCATGGAGTTTGTTTGTGTGTGCCGGTCATGTTTACACTCAGAAAAGAAACAACAATAAAACAGCCAGTCCTTGATGTGGCCTTTTAGATGTGCCTGTCTGTGTGTGTGTGTGTGTGTGTGTGTGTGTATGTGTGTGTGTTTGTCTGTGTGTACGATGACTCTGTCTCTCCCTTTCATGGTCAGTTTAGGAGGTTCGTTTGTGTTTGATTATGGGGTTTTAGCTACAGGACGTCCCACAGTGACTGAGTCAGAGAGAGAGAAGGAGAGAGAGAGAGAGAGCACTCCCTTGTTCGCAGGAGGAAGACGCGTCCTTCTTGCATTTGATGTTTGTTTTCCCACCCCGCAAAAACACTACCTTCTGTCAGTAACCTCGTTTCGCCTCCGCTGCCCTCCCAGGGGATTCCCCCGCGCTCCCAGAGCATAAATGCAGCCTTTAGAAACTCTTAGAAGTCTTACCCTTATTACTGCTGTCTTGCTGCAGTCTTCAGATGTAATTACGTAATTACAAAACGAACTGCGTCGTACGTTTGTGTCTAGGGTCATTACTGCCATGCGGCCGTGCTATTTAAATGTAATCACATATTTACAATCAGGTTTCTTTGGTAATGAACGACATTTTGCATAAGAGTCTAGCACTTTTCTCGCTTCAAGAAGTGACAAAAGCTTGGCAAAAACAAGGGATGGTGCTTCTTTTTTCAGATGTTTGTAAACAACCCATTCAAAAAATACTAGTTTCCTTGGAGATAAACACCTGCATTAAAATGCAGTAAAATGTTTTATAAATTGCAATACTAAAACGACATTATTGCATATTTATACAACATGCTACACATGCTGCAGCATGCTTCAGTGTATTCGCAGTTCATTTCATATTAGGGTAGACTGTGCCTACAGTAAGTAGTTAGAATCTAGAGCTAGGATCTCATATTGAGAATTATTAATAAAGGCCATAAAAATGACTAGCCATCTGGTCCTGGTTTTCTTCATTTACATTCGCAGCAGTGTGTAACTGACACTGGGGTGCGGCCACACTTGGAAGATGTCACCATGAGGCCTATTTTTGTGGGTGAAAAAAAAAGCACTTTAATCGTTGGGTCTGATGTGCAGTTTTGTTCAAAAAGGCTCCTAATAATAACACTCAGCCAAACTCACCTGTTTGTTCGGTGAAGGCAGAGGCCCACTTGCAGTACTACAACTGCCCACTAGGGGACTGCATCCCACAGAAGTAAGTTCCAGGAGTAACACCTAGGTTCATCACATCAGTTACAACTTCAGGCCGAATGTGATTGTGCCAGACCACAGCTGCTGGAGTTCAAGTGGATTTTCGGAATATTAGCTTTCAAACTGTGTATGACGGGACGCCCCCCACATGAAAACTGACAGTTTGCCTTCCTCCCAGCTGACTGTATGACTTCCTTCCATTAATGCTGGTGTCACAAGCCTATTTTCATATTGGGGCTGCAGCTGAAACAACATGACTTGCACCACCGCAGTTTCCCCAGAGGCTTCACACTATACAAAAGTTATTATCCTCCCCTCTGATGGAATGTTGACATGGGTTTGAATTGGAGTAAGTCTGTGTGTGTGTGAGAGAGAGAGAGAGAGAGAGAGAGAGACTGTGTGTCTCCTATAAGTAATGAAGCATGTGCCCTCTGACCAATGCAGGGGGCAACGGCTGCATTTCAAATGTGGGTACGGGTCAGTGTGGCGCCATCGCCAGGGTGTGGGGGCTGATGTGTGTGTGTGAGAGAGAGAGGCAGAGAAAGCTATGCTGCAATCTCAAGTGGCAAAGCTCCAGTCATCTCTTTTTGTCCTCAGATCCTTCAGCCACACACACACAGATTAGTTTTCATACAGTATCAGGACATGGTGTTATACTGAAATACTGTTTAATGGCTTCATATGTGAAAGACTCATCATCCGAATACATCAGCCATCATGCTGCTAGCCAGTACAGGCAGCTGTTAAGTTGAGAGAATTGAGCATTAGTGTTCTCCTCCAAGCGTGTTGAGCTGTCCAGTGACTGTATGTTAGCAGCAGCGTGGGGAGCATGTGCTCGCCTTCGCCCTCTTAGCCTGGTGCCATGTAATGGGGGGCCCTTGCTAGTCGTTGAGAATAGGAGACTAGTTTTTGTAGCGTATTGTCAGTCCACATGTTGTACAGGGGGTCCTGGAGTTACAATGCTCTTGACGTACAACGCTTCGAGTTTACAACACTCACTCTCACACCCACTCGACTTACACTGTTCGCCTCGTACTAACGGACCTCGTGAAAAATTGTTTGTAGGATATGCAGGAACAGTTCCTTTTCCTTTTTCTGTGGCTTAGTTGTGTTTTTATGATTTTATAAATGCGTTAGAATAGGTAAGTGACCGAGGCTAGTGTGTGTTACAGCTTACACCAAAGGGAGTCTGAAGGTGTATGAAACACACATACATGCTCTCTCACACACACACACACACACACACACGCACTGAGAGAACTACAGTAGTGCTCAGTTTCAGCCTAGGGGACTTAGTGAGAGGCTAAAGGAGGGAAGGGTAGTAGAGAGAGAGAGAGAGAGAGAGAGAGAGAGAGAGAGAGAGAGAGGAGTTTCCCCACTCACCCACGCTAATGAACTTTGAGCTGGGAGAAATAAAAGCTGCATGATGTTGTATGGGCTGGTGGTGAGTGAAGTGTGTGTGTGTGTGTGTGTGTGTGTGTGTGTGTTTGGCCTGTGAAAGCAGGCTATCAGGCCCATGCCAGGCTGCCTGTGGTGTTTTATTTTATGAGGATGTGTAAAAGGAGACACCTGTCTCTCATTAAAGTCCCCTGTGCTGAAAGATGCTATTACAGGCCAGAGCTATGTGCATATGAAGGGAGGAAGATTCACTCTATTGCTTCTTTTATTAGGGGGGTTTTTTCTCTGTCTCTCTCCAGCGGAATGATATGAGCAGAGTAGTTGGTTGGCGATTCTGTTGCAAGATGTTCCTTCTGCAATACAGTTCATTTACAGCTTATGTGAAAGCAATGTATTTTCAATAGTAAATATAAGATCTGGATCAATAGTCAACAGCCGTTCATCCTCGATGGTGGTAGTAGAGACAGCAGTGCACGAATGCAATGAAAAAGCCTGCGTTGCAACGTGTTTTCTGTTGTAAGAGAGTTCTTAACTGATACCAGAGCCATCCGTGGCCAGGCTTTATTCTTTCTGGGTGGGAAGATCATTACTGCTAGCTGAAACAACAGAAATGGTGTTTAATGTTCTCTAAGCATTTTGAGCAGTCCAATGGCATTGCATTAGTTACAGACTGAAAGATGCTGTACACTACGTGACTCTGAGGAAGCATATTGGATGTATAGTATGATTGGGGGAGTCTTACCTAGTATGTGGAACTAAATTGAGGAGAAAATTGGAAAAAACATTGAATGCCGTCACAGTTTGCTGCTTTGTAGTCGAAAATGTCAGTTTGGAGCTCTGCAGACGAAAGCGTGAACAACAGCATAAACAACTGGAGGGAGAGAGCAGTGGGATTTGAGAGACTACTGTACATGGCCTCTGCAACAGTGAGCGGGAAAGGGATCAATGAAAGAGAAACAAACGCTGGAGCGAGAGAACGTGCTTGTGTTAGCAAAGGGGAAGCCTTTGTTTATCCTCATCCTCAGCTTTGAAATGAATAGTGCTGGTCCGTGCGTGCATGCTTGTGTGTGTGTGTGCATGCGCAAAAATGTCCTGCAAGAAAACCAGAGGAAACCCAAAATCACATATAGGTGTTTTTGTATATGTGTATATATTTATTACATATATGCGTGCGTGTATGTGTGTGTGTGTGTGTGTGTGTGTGTGTGTGCATTCACATAGATGGAAAAAAAAATAAATAAAATATTGTATCTCTTGGACTTGTGTCGTTGCCATGGAAGGTGGTGACATGTTGGGCAGAATGATTGTCCACTTCTTCTTGGGTCATGTGGCAAAGGTCACTCAGAGTGTGTGTGTGTGCATGGAAGAGAGAGAGAGAGAATGTTCCTTCAGATTGTGTGTGTGTGTGTGTGTGTGTGTGTATGTGTACTGTGAGTTTAACCTGTTCTACTTTCTCTCAGGGACAGTGACGGGTCACTGGTGCAGTAATGCATGTCCGCGGTCTGCCCCAGCCTTGTCTGACCAGCTGTGTGTGTGTGTGTGTGTGTGTGTGTGTACAGTATACCTTCCAGAACACTGCCCCCTCTGCTGGGTAGTGTGTGTAAAGCAGTGTCCTCCACTAATGCCTTCTGAAATGATTCAGGAACGGTCATATCTTCAGTCATTCTACATGATAAATGATGCTTCTATGGTGCTAGAGGGTACTTTTCTGCTTTAACACAATGAATGCAATTATTTTTTTTCTAATTCAGCAATTGCATGGCTCTCTCCAATTTGTGCCACCTGCCTTAGGAGACTCTTAAAAACCTCCTTGATATGAAACATACCATTGCTCAGCATTTATACATGCTGATGATTCCCCTCACATTCTTAGAGACGCTTAATGTGACTTTATTTCATGTATTTATTTCATTTAATGAAGTGTTAAATATTTCGGCCTCGGATATATTCTTATGAATTATTCAGAACTATTCACTGATATTCTTTTCATTTTTAACCCACCTTGTACTTCCTGGCCTTTTTATGTATGTTGTAGTGTCACACTGCAATAAAACAAACAAATTAATTAATGGTTCACAAGAAGTATTGGTTGTCTGCAAAGTAGAATGATATGAGAAATTGTTCCATGATTCCTTGATTTTCTAGCCACTAATTTGATATTATTTGGGTGGGTTTTTTGCCAAAAAGACCAGCATATTTATTTTTTTGTGTAGTGTGTCAGACGTCCGTGTGCATGAGCTTTTTAATAATACTTTCCTGATAAAAAACATAGATGCATTCCTGAGTTGTGGTGAAGTCAGCATGTCATTGGGAGATTGCTCCCCAGTGATGCCACCAACTGTGAGTGTGAGTCCAAAGGAGCAAAACTGGCCTGAGTGGAGGGGATTGATCCTCCAATCACCCAGAGCCATGCAAGCCAACAGGGGTGTCTGTAAAATGAAATGAAAACAGGTCTCTTTCAAAACTGAATTTTGATTTCAAGTGATGACTCGCCCTAGTCATTGCTTGTCTTTACCTGGAATTCCGTATTGGCGCATCCCTAATAACACATGTAAAGTAAAGTAAAGTAAAGTGACTGTTCTGTCATATGTGAACACACCACAGCACAGCACACAGAGTGAACAGTGTGAAATTCTCTCTCTTTTAAACCCATTCACCAAGTGAAGAAGCGGGCAGCCAGGAACACAGCGCCTGGGGAACAGTGTGTGGGGACTGTATTTTGCTCAATACCTCAGTGGTGCCACTTGCAGTCTTGGGATTCGAACCCACAACTTTCTGTTCGCAGGGCGATCGCCCTAACCACCAGCTGCACCAAAATGGTCATTTGTCAAATTTCTATGTGATATTTAACAGTGAAGTATGATGTGTGTGAGAGAGTAGAAATGGTCAATGTCTCTGGGACATTACATTGGTGCGTCTATAAAGTTTGGTCGTTTTGCAGTTAAACTTGGGTAATTTGCTGCTAATGGGGTGTCCTCTGGCTGTGCATGTGAAGTTATTCAGTGTGATTCTAGGGGATGAGGTTACAGAGGCTTCCTTTCTCTCGCTGCCCCAGCGCGCCCCCCCCAACCTCATGCTTCACTTCTCGGAAACTGCCACAATGCCTCCACAATGCCTCCAAATCCTTCTCATTGACTCTCCACAGACAATCTGACTGCTCGCTGTCGCTCTCTCTCCCTCTCCCTCTCTCTCTCTTTCTCTTTCTCTCCCTCTACCTCTCTCTCTCTCCCTCTCTATCTCCCTATCTCTCTCTCACTCTCTTTCTCCCTCTCTCTCTCCCCCTCTCTCTCTCCCTCTCTCTCTCTCTCTCTCTCTCTCGCTGTCTCTCTCTCTGTTCCTCTCTCTCTCACTCTCACTTTCTCCCTCTCTTTCTCTCTCTCTCTTTCTCTCTCTCACTTTCTCTCTCTCCCTCTCTCTCTCTCTCTCTCTCTCTCTCACTATTTCTTTCTCTCACTGTCTCTCTCTCTCTCACTTTCTCCCTTTCTCTCTCTCTTTCCCTCTCTCTCTCTTGCTCTCTCTCTCTTTCTCTCTCTGTCTCTTTCTCTTTCTCTGTCCATATATAAGCACCTTAACCAGGCTTTTGGCTTTGTTTTATTTCTCCCACCACATATAATGTCTGCTCCCATCAGAAACCATCTTGGTGTAATACTGCGGTTGCTATTTTCAGCGGAGTGAGTGAGCGAGTGGTAGTTTGCAGGAATCATTATCACGCTCTCCCAAAAGCCTGTTAGAAATGGTTAGATTTGGACAGCTCACTGATATGATGTGTGATTATGACTGTACTAAGGAACAGTTGTCTGGTAGGGTGAGAGCTGAGCACTCTAATCTGTTCATTATTCAAAGAACCTTTTGTGCATTTTTATGAAGGTAAACACAGGCGTCAGTGGCTGAAATTCAGCTGATTTGATCCTCAGCCATTGCTCACGCCATCTATAAACCTAAAGCATACTTACTTACGCTTTGGTTTTGTCCCTTTTAACTCCTTAAAATCTGCCCTCAGAGTAACTGGGACATGAATGGTAGAAGTAGTATAAAGGATCAGCATGTGGAATTGGAGCTTTCTGCATGTTACTGTGTGTTTTTTAATTCTATAAAAGAATGGTGGGATTTTCTGAACAAACATACACATGCATACAAAACAGCTTTCATTCTTTCAGAATTAATTCCAGGGCTTTTTATTCAATTGTTTCATCAGAGTAACGGTAAAAGGTATTTGAAGTGTGAAGTATATTTTGTGTTTATTTTTTCTTGTTCTGATTTGCTACACAGGTAAATCTGCTTTGTTAATAGATTCCTTGCATATTCCAGAAATTATATTAATTTAATTAATTAACCCTTATAGTCACGCGTGGACACACCACAGCACAATGTGAAATTCTTTCTCTGCATTTAACCCATTCACCAAGTGAAGCAGTGGGCTGCCGCCAACAAGGGGCGCCTGGGGAGCACTGTGGCACATTGCTCAAGGGTACCTCAGTGATGACACTAGCAGTTGCGATTCAAACCCACAACCTTCTGGTTGTAGGGCCAACGCCCTAACCACTAGGTCATCCAGCTGCCAGTGGTGAAGCATTATTATTAACCACAAAATTATTATTAACAAATTAACAAATTCATTTTTGCATCACCGGTTTCTTGGTCATGCTCTTTGTCAGTGTGCTGACAAACTTGGCCAACCTAAAGCACTGGTGACTTCTTATCACTTCCACAAGAATATTTAAATATGCCAGTGTCATTTTTTGCAGCTTAGTTTCTCTAAATGGACCAGAGTATGGAGGAAATACATTCTGAAAAGTTTCATTTTACTGTCTACTGCATGTGGAAATGGAAAACTTCTCTAAACAGAGTGCCTGGGAGTGTTCATTTTTGCACTACTGGAGCCTAAATCTATAGAAATTCTTTTTTCTGTATTAAATGATGCAAACATATGAAAGTATCAAATTGGAATCCACTCTTGTCGAATAATATCCAGTCTAAAACCTGATCAGAGTAAAATTGTCAGAATGGGGTTGCTTGTTTTGGGGCCTCTGTTTTTAGTGTTGATCCAAGCCAGTCAGAGACTTATAAAAACATTATGTCTGAGACAGCTTGAAGAGTGAAAATGAATGTGTTCCCTCAAAAACCATACAGTAGTTTTAAGCAGCGTGGTGTTAGCATGTAATAAAACAAGTTTGGGTGTAGGGAGGGGTGTGAAAGGGACAAGAAGCCAGCAGAATGCTGCTGGTGACAGTTGCAGTTGGTTTTCTTGGTGAGATTGAGGGGGGCCCAGGCTGTGATTACGGTCAGTAGCCTCAGGATTGTTCAGGCGGTATGAGAGCATCAAAGCAGAGCTGAATAATTTGGTAATGTATGGCAGTGGGGATCACTCTAAACGGCTGGAGCAGACTGATTGCACACCACTAACACACTGCATATGTTTCAGCTTAGGAGTCTGTCTGCAGCTTTGACTGAGCAGCATATTATGGGGGTCGGGAGTCTAATCTCCACTTCAGACTTACAGTATGAAAGAGGAGGTCTGGAAAGCAACGGGTGAGGGTGTGGTGGGGGTGAGGCCAGGGGAAAGGCAAAAACATACTGGAAATGTGACTTTTATTTTTTGTTTTTTTACAACAACTGTTTTGGTAATGCTGGAATTCAACCCTGAATACATGTCTCTGTTGTTTTCTACTGGACTTTGTTGGTCAAAGCGGGGAACTGGGCCTGTCATGACTAATCAATTCAGTTTGATGAAAAAAATGTACTTGAACCAGTTGATTTATCCTCCTGAGGTCCACTTTATTTGGTTTTATGTATTCATATTTTTAGAATTTAACACTAGAACCGCCAACATTCCAGCCCCACCTAGAACCGCCAACGGGGGTCATTTTGACCCACCCTGCCTCAATAGCATTAGCGATGATAAGATGTAATTTCTAGAAGCTGTGAAGTGGCTCATTCCCATCTTCTTTTTTAAATGATAATGGAGACTTGACAAAATAAGTGTTTAAAATATATATTTTTGTGGGTTTTTCACTCCTCCTTCGGACTCTCCCTCGCTCAGATCCTGGTACAATAGCCAGGCTTCTTTGGTCGTCATATATGTTTTGTACAGGTCCATGTCTTAAATTTTGCAGTATTTTAATCGATGGTGTGCTGTCAAAGTCGGATGACGTCATAAGCGTCTACCGTTGCTAAGTTACCGGGCCGGTGGAAGGGGCGTGGTGCGAAAAATGACAGCTGATCTAAACGAGGTGTTAAAAATGACTCCTCGGTGGTTCTAGGTATAAATGGTCGTATTTATTTTTCTTTTTATCACACACTCACCAAAATCC
>JBBPCY010000082.1:10010798-10026634 GCA_037974405.1 Brachyalestes nurse
CTCGCTCTCTTTCTCTCCCTCTCTCTCTATCTCTCTCGCTCTGTCTCTCTCTCTCTTTCTCTCCCTCTCTCTCTCTCACTCTCTTTCTCCCTCTCTCTCTCTCTCCCTCTCTGTCTCTCTCTCTCTCCCTCTTTTTCTCTCCCTCTCTCTTTCCCTCTCTCCCTCTCTCTCTTTCTCTCCCTCTCTCTCTTTCTCTCCCTCTCTCTCTTTCTCTCCCTCTCTCTCTTTCTCTCCCTCTCTCTCGCTCCCCGTCTCCCTCTCTCTCTCTCTCTCTCTCTCTCTCTCTCTCCCTCTCTCTCTTTCTCTCCCTCTCTCTCGCTCCCCGTCTCACTCTCTCTCTCTCTCTCTCTCTCTCTCTCTCTCTCTCTCTCTGCCAGTGCAGTAATTGCTCTGCAGTCATTATAGTATCAATTTCTCGGCAGACTTTTTTTCCCCCTCGCTCCTCTGTCTCGGTGGATGGGGGCTGTAAAGGCAGTGGGCTGAAATGCGACTCCGCTGCTGTTTTGACAGCACCAACTCTATAATGCCCTCCACTTCTCTAATGCCCATCTCAGAACACACACTCTCTGTCTCTCTCTGTCTTTCTATCATTCCTTAAAGCACACACTGCTGCAGCAGTGCCTGTCTCAGACCATACTCTGGAGCCCCCCACCCCCCACCCGGCACCCTCACCGCTGAAATCTCAGCGAGGAAGGCCTGCACAGTGCGGCGTTCGGCATTTCTGAAAAACCTCAGAGTCAAAAAGTCAGTGACTAGCGTGTGCAGTTCTGTGTGAGTGGTAATGACAGATTAATGACTGAAGATCATCCAGTTCCTTGCATAATTAGTGGTTGCTGGCAAAAGTGGATAGTAAGTAGGTGCCTTGAGTCAGTTACTTCATGTACTTCAGCTTAATTTTTGTACTTGTACTTAAGTATGTGTGAGAAAGCAATCAAAGATGCTGCGTGTGCTCAGGGGCTCCTCGTCAGTTCTGTTCGAACTGGCAAGTATTAATCATAATTAGAGCATAATTAGGGCTGTTTAATTGGATTTAAGGTGTGAAATGCTGTGATTCCATTTGTCTGATCCACCGAAGGAAGCCTCTATTATATGTTACATTCATTTTGTTTTATCGCCCACTCTTACCTCCATTGAGTCGCTCTAGGGAACAACACACAAAAGCCTAAGCTCTATTTTTGTCTATACAGAAAAATCAAATATCGCAGTGCTACCGTACTCACACTTTGGGTCTCATATATGTACAGCCAACCCTCAAGATAAACCTTGATTTTTTACATTGCTGCGGCAGAAAGTGGACAGTACTAAGGGAAGAGCAGCAAAACAGTAGATTAAAAGCTATACAATGATAAAAAAAGATAAAATAGAAAGTACACTTTACAACTAATACAAAAAAACACAAATATGTACATTTTATGTGTATTCATTCATATATATATATATATATAACCTGTATATATGTATCTGCATATGTACATAGTGGAAATAAAAATAGATATATATTTGAAAATACTACTGAACTGCTTTTTTCCCACCTATGTTCATGTGATGTCTTCATTTTACACCAAATTATGAAGGTATCAATAACAGTATCGATAAGGATCAGCATTGATAAGCAGTTTTAATATTGATATCGGTATCAGGTATCCTAACATTACCCAGCCCTACATACAAAGGATATTTACTGCGGAGATAGAACCCAAAGACCTTAAGAACAGTCAGACATTTTGAAGTAATGGTTACTATGAAAGCAAAGTGGCCCCTTATAGTCACACCACAGAGTGTGAACTTCTTTCTCTGTATTTAACCCATTCACCAAGTGAAACAGGGGCGACCAATAAAGCAGCACCTGGGGAGCGGTGTAGGGGAACGGTACCTTACTCAAGGGTACCTCAGTGGTGCCACTAGCAGTCCTGGGATTCAAACCCACAACCTTCTGATCCCAGAGGCAACTCCCTAACCACCAGACCAATAGCTGCCCTGGACGTTAGTAAAATAAGTTGCCGACTACGTGTAAATTTGGATGTTTTGCCATACTGTTGCTTTTAATTGGCAGCTGAGGCCACTTACACTGAAGTGTGGTTCTCGCTCCCATGCTGATGGGCTAGTGAGAGGATCTGATGGAGGCATGATGAGGTTCAGGATCTGTGCAGCATTCAGCACTGGCTGATATTTTGGTTGGGGTTGAGATAAAAGTCACAAAAGTCACTGTTTGAGAATCTTTTGCATTAGCATGTATTAGTTAGCATCTGTTTATCCAAGAGTGCAAGCCCATGTCAGTAGAGGATATTAAAAAAAATACATGGTCAAAATAACACGCACAGTTTGTGTGTGTGTGTGTGAAAGAGAAGCTTGGCAGGATGCTGTGGAGCGTAGCGGTGCCGTTTGCGGACGTGCTGATTGAAGATCCCAGCTGTGATGGACATCTCACACACACAGGCACACACACACACACACACACACACACACACACACACACACACTCTCTCACCCACGGCCAGAGGGCCGGTTGTCATGGGAAACTGGGTCGGAACAACACGCTGGCTCACTGGCCAAATATTTCAGTGCCGTTGGAAAGGGGAGCAGTGGGGGCGCGCAGGATTTGGGGGTAACTGAATTCTTTCCTGACACACACTAGACTTGGCTGAGTCTCCGGCCCTCGGGGGCCAAAACCTTTGAAATGGGGATAAAGGGCCCAAGATCAGCTTCCCAAGCGCACCTGCCAGTCACTCTCAAAGCCCCTCCTCTCGTTTAACATGTTGAAGCGGCTGTCCTCACAATAACCCGGCTCTCCTTGATGTGGTTAAAGAGCCTAATTTCCCCTCACGTTTTTTGGAAAACAAGAGTGTGTGAGTGGTGTGTAAACATTGTCTGAAAATGTACCGTTCTCTCTTTGCTCCATGCAAAAACTGAAATCCCTATTTTTTGTGATGTCACAAGAACCAGCTCATTCTCATGCATGTACCTACTCAGTCAACAGAGGTTTAGCATCGCTCGTTCACATCGTTTAGCGACGCCTATTCACGTTCGAAGGAGTGTTTCAGCATGGGCTGCTTAGTTAATGAGGCACAACAGGTTGAAGGCACAGTAGCAACTTTTTAATTTGTCTGTAAATTGTTTATTAATTGGAAAACGCTCATGCGAAACGAATTATGACCTGCATGGCACTTAAAACTACAAAAAAATTGAATGGATATAAATATTGGGTCCTACAAATGTTTATCGTTTTGTTGGATCTACTGCTTGCTCTTATATTAGTAATGTACTGAATCAATGCCATACAGTGATATAATGATCTTTATTTGAGGTGTGTGCTATAATGCTGTTATCCTTTTCAAACCTCTTTATATCCAAAACAGCATTTTGGATTGAAATACGTTCTGTATCATGTGTGCCAGTCTGTACAATGCAGGCCGATCAGCTCGTCCAAACATCCATTTATTCGGCCGGTTTAGTTTGTCATCATTTGTAAACGAAGAAACGGAAGCCTTTGAGAAAGCCCTCCGCGCCTGTGAGCTCTGAATGGAAGTAAATTGAGGGGTTGAGAGTGATCTAAGCCCTGAGAGGATATATAGAGAGACACTGAGAAAGAGAGAGAGAGAGAGAGAGACAGATCAAGAGCAAGAAAGAGAGCGAGTGCCGCTTCTAAGCCATGCTGGCAGCACATGAACTAGCCCCATTGCTGGCATGGGACAAAAGGAGACCAATAGGGCAAAAAAAATTATTCACTTCTCACCACAGCCACTATTTATTTTTCCCTGCTCCGCTGCCCCGCTGTTTGTTTTTGAGGCCGATGGATTGCTTTTTTTTTTTTCGGACTATTTTTAGTTGGCCCGACCGTGATTGAAACGCCGGCGGCGGAATGTTTCTCATCACGACTACAAAGCCGCGGACAGACGGGGACATCTCGCCCACTCTCCAGCAGAGACGGGCGGTCAACTTCGACTACTGTCAACATTCGGCAGACGACTCGTTCTGTGCACTGCGAGTTTGGGCTCTCTGTAGAAATTGAGATTGGGAATTTCTGGTTCCTGGCCCTTCCCCCTTCCTCTTTCCCCTTTCCCCCCTCGATTCTTTGGCGGAGACGGGGCCGCACCAAATCTGCCACTGGTTTCGAGCCGCCGTCTTTCCGTCCCTCCCTTTTTGTTTTATGAGGTAAAAATACTCGGAGATGCTGGGGCTGTGTTCATGTCCACTTGACCGTAAGTGGATTTGGCATGGAGCGGAATAAAGATAATGGTTGGCTTTGTGTGGGACTCCACACACAGAGGCTCCACACGTGTTTGGATGTTCCGCCGGCTTTCGGGACCTCAAGGTCTTTGGGCCTGAGCTGATGAAAAATGGCTCTTTCTGGGAGGCCTCGTGAGAAGTTTGTGGGCAAAATTATACATAATTGCTCCGAATTAGTTCCAAATTCAATATAGCCAGAGGAGGCAATAGATCTCTCTCTCACTCTCTTTCTGCATCTTCCATGTTCTTCTCTATTTATTGAATCTTTGAAATTTTGCATTGCCTTCCAGTGCAAATGTAGCAGTTTATAAACCTTTGGACTGTCATTTCTCAACCTCACTGACAATAGAAATGCACTTGAGCAAGGCAGATAGAAAGCAACTATTAAAAAAGGCAGATGTTACCGGAATACCTCTAAAATCTGCCTTGGAGGGTGTAAGCTTTGAAAGTTCCTGCACATATATGAAATATTTGCAGTCATCTCCATAAACATACTAAACAGATGAGGTTTTGTGCTTAATTGACTCGTGCCTCTGTGTCCAAAACTTGCCTCTCAGTTTTATATTGGACTAATGTAGCACTGTTCAACAACAATATGTGCACTCAACACATAAGCAAGCCTGTTTGATGACTTAATAGTTACAGTCTAAGCCAAATGGGTGATGATTAGGCATGCAGTGATGATCAATGGTGAGGCAGAAAGTTCTATCTCTCAATAAAAGCATTAGCTTCATAATTGGTTACGTTATTGGTGGAGTATAACCCCTTCCATTATGTCTTAGCTACTAGCCTTTCAGGCTAGACATCAAACCTGTCCTGGCTGATTTTGAGCACAATATAAACCATCATGACATACAAGATCCACTATCATAAAGTCATTAGAGAAAAGAACCAGCACTACTTCTTTCTTTTGGAATCTGGGACATTTTTAATATCTGTGTTTATAAGAGTCCATTCACACTCACATTATCAGCATACTTTACTGATAATGTTCGAGCTTTGATGCCCTCGAATGCTAGGATGCACACATTCACTCGTGACGTTAAAATACTGGTAATAAGAAGATGACGTCCTCAACATGAGTAGCCAACAGCCGTTGCATGGAAACAGCAATGCAGGCACTTCACTCTAGAATCATACAAAAAAATATATGTTTTCAATAAAAAAAACCCCAAAACTAATCTGTAAATAAAGACGTGTAGCACTGTCTGCCATTTTCTAGGTAATGCATCAGCTTCTGTTTACATTTTAGCCATCCTGTTCACCACATTCCTGTTTCATTATCGTTTATTTTCCAGTTAAAAGTGGGCTTTAGATATTAGATCTGCTGTCTAGACTTAGATAAGTCTCTTTATAGAAAACTACAGGCAGAACAGATGGATTTACTAAAGTCCCAGGTAATATAGGTAATGTATTATTTGAATGCTCAAGTTAGAAGCTATAAAACATGTTCTTGTGTCACACGGTCGTTCTTAAGTTATTATTTTTATTCCACCTGTAACATCACAGATAAGGAGGCCGGAAACAGACCAAAAGCATCAAACGCACAGCAAAACATATTGCACACTTCAAGACACTAAAGCTCGGGTCAGTATTATTTAAAAAAAGACAAGTGTCACTGTTTGTTGTGGTTTAATTAAGAATAATGAGCCCATGAATGCTGCTATGAGTTCAGCCGTACTTGCCCATAAATGGTCTGGTAAGAGCTACGGTGGCGACTCGCTAAAACCATGCGAGCACGCGTCACTTTTTCTCGCAGAAATGCGTCTAGTTACTGTTGTTTTGCTGTGTTTGATTTTTATCACTTAACACAACGCATTCTTTTTAGATCACATTCTGTCTACATATCACACAAGAAAACAGTGTGAAGAACAAGACTGTTTGCTCAGTAATGTTTTGTCAAATTCAAATTATAACCTCCTCATTTGTTTGCACACACTAATATAGTATTAAGTGAAAACTTAGAATCTGCCCTTTCAGCATACATGATCTCGTTTTAATGAGCTACAAGTGACAAATATGTCAGAAGGTGTTTAAACCGTAAGGGTCTTAATAGGGTCAAAACTATATGGAGGGTTAAACGCTATACAATCCTCAATTGATCGACAGTGCCAGCTGTGTGTTCCATATGACGTCATTCTCTCCGAGCCATCGACGTCACCGTGCTCGCTGCAATGTTATGCTTCCTAGGATTTTGTGGCTAAAGTCAGGGGACTCCCATCGCCCCCCTCTGCAGCCACAGGCAGGCCACGATGAGCTCGGCCGTGCAGCAATAAGCTCGAGTGGAGCCTCCCTCGTGGAGGCGAGGAGGAAAGAGAGGGTGATTTAGCTTTGATTTATGTTGGGTGGAAAGCACAAGAATCCATGGTGTTCCTCAAAATGACTCACTCCAACAGCAAGAAATATGGCTTTCTGGTGGGGCCTTATATCATGCTTAATACAGTTCTGTGGTTGAGGCCATTCATTCAGTGCTCTGGGCCTTTTATGTCCCTGTAGCTTCAAACCTCATCTTTTAGAAACACTGAAACCATTTCTCTGTAAAAGACACAATATTCTGCCCAAGTACTGGTTGAGATGGGAATGTGGTTGGCTTCTGAATATTGCATGCTTCTGTTTATAGATATAGAAAGAGTCCTGCAGGAAAATATCACATTTGCCCCTTTGCCCTAAGGGTTGCCAGTCCAGATGTTTGGTGTCCGAAGTCTAGAGCTAAGAAGCTAATGCGGCAAGTAATAGAGGCTTATACCCTAGCAGCAAGAATCATGCAAATCACATGTCTAAATCATTACACACTTGCCTGAAACCACAGGAGGGAGGCTCCACCAAAGCTTAGCCCTGCTAGGCTGAGCCCGTCGTGGCCTGCTTGTGGCTGGAGAGGGGGTGCCAGGAGTCCCCCTGACCTCACCCACAAAAAAAAGGAGCCAAAACAGCCCAGGGAGCACAGTGATGTCAACAACTAGGAGATGACAACGTCATGGGGAATGCAAAACTTGACACAATCAATGTGGTATCTAGTAAAAGTCTGGCTAGCTAAATGCTTAGCGTAAACACTAGCATTAACACATTTTTTAGCATTTTTAACACTATTCAGACCTGATTCAGCTCATATTTGGGGTGTTTTAATATCACAATGACTTTTTAATTTTACACTGACATGCTAAATTGCAAAACAACTGGCTAGAGTAAGGAAAATAACAGCCATGGCAGGTCGCAAATCAAATAGCTGTTTCCTTCTCTGTCCTTACATAACCGATGCCTTCCTACATTGCCTTCTTCTGGACAATGAATCCCTCTCAAATATTACTTTGTCAGAACCAACATTAGTTAGTCTGTCTAAGATTATTGAACAACTCAGTGCTGTTTGGGGCGAGTGTGTAATTATTTCCGCTTGCAGTTTGCTCAGTGCAGTTTGCTAGCTACATTAACCTCAAAGGTTCTGTGCAGATCGAGCACAGAAAAAAAAACGTCTTGATCACATTTGGTTGGAATTTGTTCTCTGATGCCCCTCAGTAGAACATTCATGCAAATCTACAGTTTTTTAGAGTCGACCAATTCAGGTCACTGGACTAGCATATTTGTTTTTATAGCGTTTCCATGATTCGGGCCTGCGTTCCAGTTTCTACAGCTGCTTCTGCCTCAGTAGTTCCATCTCAGGGACTTTTTGGGTTGGGATGGCGTCGCGTGTGTTTGATATAGCACCTGTCATTTTTTTATGGGAAATGGGTGGAGTGGCATTTTCTTCCTCTCTCCCTCTGTCTTCTTTCAGTCCGCTCCGATAAGGCGACTATTAGTCAAATGCGCGCCCACTTGTAACAGGAAGAGCCGTGTATCTATCACCTGGCCGCCATCAACATCAGAGACACAGGGATTCTATCGCATATGCTCCCACATTACCTTGGCAGAAGTCTTCCCTGTGAGAGAACACACTTGTTGGAAATGCTGGCTTGCCTGCGTGTAGCTGCAGCTGTGGTCTGGATCCTGAAGGCTTAACTCTGACTGTGTACTTTCCTGAATTACTTCAGTCAGATTCAGAACACTTTATTGATCCCGGAGGAAATTGTTTGTTATGACTGCACAGACACAAGAACAATGTAAAATATAAAGTCTAAATAGATCTATGTGAAAATCTGTAGAAAAAACTCAATACACTATGCTATCTACACAAATGCTGGATATTAATACTATAGATAAGTTACAGTTAAGTGAATTCCTAATGATACAAAAGGTGGTTGAGTATCTCATAGCACATAACAGAGATCAATAGTATAAAAGTAGTATTGACATAAGTAGTTTTATTGACATGGCAAGACATTGCATATAATGAAATGACTTAGTACCCCTTTGGAAAGCTTCAAACTGCACATGGTAAGACTATTGTGCATAACTTGATATCACACATAATGGTAATGGTTTAGCACCTGATAAGACCATTGCACAATATTGCACGTGGAAGACTATTACACATCGTAGTAAGATAATAACACACATAGTCACAGATACTCATGATAGCGATTTAGACCCAATAAGAAATTGGACAACACAGTAGCATCAGGCTATTGCATAGATTATTGTGTGGCTGTGTGACAGAGTTGTACAGTCTAATGGCGGTGGGAAGGCTGGATTTCCTGTGGCGTTTGGTGGAGCACTTTATGCTGGTGAGTCTGTGGCTAAAAGTATTCCTCAGTTCTGCCACAACACTGTGGAGTGGGTGATCAGCATTGTCCATGATGGACTGAAGTCTAGACCTATGTTCTCCTTTCAGCCACGGTGTCCTGTCACGCTGTCTGACACTTTGTGGTTCAGTTATGACCTTTCAGTGGACATTATTGTATTTTTATGATCAGTAAGTGGGTTCCTGTTTACTGTTTACTACTGTCAACCTCAAGACGCTCCTTGATCCACTAGAGATGGGCTGTGTGCTCTTTTAAATAAAGGCCTTTTAAGCAGTTCTTGGCTTAGATATAGGGTTCCTCTGTGACATTGCTGCAAAGAACCCTTTTTAGAGGTGAATAATAATGTGCTGGGTTGCTTGGCAATGTGCATGTGCTGTTACAGCATGATATATTGACATGGGCATGCTGCAGACATCATAAGTACTTGAAGAACCCTGGCCAATTGGCTGGAAGTGCCTGGAAGTACCTGGAAACAATATATAGTGCATCACACTGTCTAAATGAAGCCACATAGTAATGTGGAGCAAAAGAGCTGTTTATTCATGTCATTATCTTATTTATTTTTAAACACATTGTTTATTTTTTAGCCAATATGTTGAATATAACATCCACTATTAAATGGGAGTGCTGTATAAAGTAGGCCTTATCAATGGATTCCTATTCATTCGAATGGATGACCGTGGTCAAACCAGCATTAAAGCCCAACAGCAGTGACCTCCAAATCTGTTGTAAAATAAGTCATCAGTTGTTTTTTAGTTCTGGTCTGGATAGCAGGGCGTATATTCTTAACACGCAAGTGTAAAGGAAACTTTTTCTCTAGCACGTCTGATGACTGGTGAATTATTACCTGTTTATATTCCCTGATTAATGTGTAACATAAAGTCATTCCAAATATCTGTGCAACTCAACGATTACAACTAATTAACATTTAACTGATGAGTCAACAAATTCCTAACCGGATCATTTACAGAAGACCTTATTAACACAGATTATAAATGCAATAATAACACATTGCTTGCTTACAAATGACATATTTCTATTTAGTAGTAATTATTAAATGGCTTACTAATAGTTTATTCATTATTAAGAAGCCGGCCTGATAATAAAGTGTTACCAGCATTTCTAAAATAAATCCACTTAGGTGAAGACATATAGCTCCCAAAAACATAATTGTGTTTTTCCAGATTTACCACTATGTTACCATTATACATTACACTCTGAATGCCTATGTGTGTGTGTGTGTGTGTGTGTATATACATATGTACATATACACATACATATACAAGTTATATATACACAAATATTTGCCTACACATACAAATGTTTATATTTACATTTTTTGTTTTTGTGAAGTGTACGTTTGTTGTATTGTATAGCTTTTGCTGCTCTTACCTTTGTTCAGTCCACTTTCTACTGTTACAATTCAAATGTCCTACTTGTAGGATTAATAAAGGTTTATCTTATCATATTTTTGAATTATTTTTTAAAAGGTGTGCTGTTGTGAACCACATGATTTTCATATTGTTCAGCCTCTAGTACAAATAGCATATATTTCAGCCTTTTTACTATTTGTTAGGAAATGTCAGAAAAACATGATCACCATGAGAGACCTTGTGCTTTGCAAAGGGACACTATAAAGGCAGTGTTCCATTTTTGCTCTGTGATCCACCATCATTAATTATGGTTATGTATCATGCACGTATGACTGCTTGTTGTATTTGATCCATATGTAATCAGTCTCTCTCTCTTTCTCTCGCCAGTCTCACCCACTGTCTCTGTGTAACACCAGTGAAGATGAGCGGCAGGAGAACTCCTTTATCAGCATCGTTAAGCTGGAGAGTCCAGAAAGCAAAGTGCCTCAGTGCCAGCCTCTGCTGGACAAGGTAAGACCCATGGAATGCAGAGCCACGTACGCACACACACATCCTCCCCCACCAGCTGCCAACTCTGGAGACATGGGGATCATTTGTGTTTGCTCACTGACAAAGGATAAAGTTCATGGTGGTATTGAGCTGGCCCTGGCATTTTGGCATCATGGCTCACAGCATTAAGCAGTTCTGTGGCTTGTTGGAAAGAGAGAGAGAGACAATGAGAGAATGAGAGAGAGATAATGAGAGAATGCGAAAGAGATAGAGAGAGAGACATTGGGAGAATGAGAGAGAGAGAGAGACATTGAGAGAATGATAGAGAGAAAGACAGTGAGAGAATGCGAACGAGATAGCGCAAGAGGGACATTGAGAGAAGGAGAGAGAATAAGAGAGACAATGAGAGAATACGAAAGAGAGAGAGAGAGAGAGACAATGAGAGAATAAGAGAGAGAATGAGCGAGAGTGACAATGCGAGAATGAGGAGAGACGGAATGAGAGAATGAGAGAGAATGAGAGAGAGAGACATTGTGAGAATGAGAAAGAGAGAGAGAGACATTGAGAGAAGGAGAGAGAGAGAATAAGAGAGACAAGGAGAGAATTTGAAAGAGAGAGAGAGACAATGAGAGAATAAGAGAGAGAGAGAGAATGAGCGAGAGAGACAATGCGAGAACGAGAGAGAGACATTGTGAGAATGAGAGAGAATGAGAGAGAGAGACATTGTGAGACTGAGAAAGAGACAATGAAAGAATGCAAAGAGAGGGAGAGAGAGAGAGACATTGAGAGAAGGAGAGAGAGAGAATTCCAATAAGAAGTAACACATGTGAAAAGGAGAACTTATTTTTTAACATGTCTACATAATTCAATCACTAAGATGCAAACAGATTATTTTGGAGTGGTTTGAACCATTCTGAAGAAAAATGGCTTCCTTACAGAAACGTATTCCATGAAATAAATATGCTGCCTGTTATAAATATGCTGCCTGATGCCTGAGGCGTTGTTTTATGATAGTGTAATGGCAGAAGCCTTAGGCCCCTATCCCCTGCAGTTTGCTTATATTCATTTTATCAATTTGTTGATCATGGGCCAAGTACTGATACATTTTTTTACAAAAATCAATTGTTGTTGTTGTATCATCTCCATAATGGGAGAGAGAGCAGGTGGTTGAGTTGCCTTAAAATTGTGTGTCGGGGAGACAGTCTGTGACGTTATGGGTAAAGTGTCTAGAAAGTGATGCAATGTGAAGAAACAAACGCAGAGAAACAAATACGCGGAGAACATACTCATGAACAGACTTAAAGACACTAAAGCTAAGGTCAGTTAAAGAAAAAGACGTGGGTCTCTGTTTGTTAAGGTTTAATGAAATGTAATTAAATGTAAATGAGGATACAGTTCAGCCGCCCTTACCCATAAACAGTTTGTTAAGAGATGCTTTAATCCCCCACTCTGTGGTTCAGCTAAAAGACACTATCCACTGAAAGAATGAGAATCAGAAGATCTATGGTGCAAATACATGGCGCGAGTACATTTTTTTTTCTTAGCATCACAGTATTGTAAAGTAAAAAAATTGTTGAATAATGACTTTTTTCAACTGCGGAATTTCAGATTTTTCTGTGTAGTTTAAAACATTATGTTATAAAACACAAAAAGCTTACATATCTAGGGATAATTTTTTTTACATTTATACACTTTTTTAATACATTTTTTGGCCATTTTCATGCACTTTCATAATATATTTGAAGCCATCTCCTTGGTGTTGAAAGTGCATTTTTCTGCATTAGTAACTTGCTCCGATTGAAGATCATTTTGGGTATGTTTCTCTAAATTGCAGCCATGTTGTTTGGTTATGAATCCTGAGACATACACTGCATGAATAAAAGTATTGGGATGCTTGACCATTATACCAACAGATAAACAGATACTTATGACACTGCATTCAGATACAGAGACTTTAATATGGAGTTGTTCCCCTCTTTGCAGCGATAAAAGCTTCCGCTCTTCTTGGAAGTCTTTCCACAAGATTTTGAAGTTTCTGTGTGAATTTGTTCCCATTCATTCTGTAGAGCATTTATGAGGTCAGGCACTGATGTTGGATCCCAACGGTGTTGGATGGGGTTGAGGTCAGGGCTCTGTGCGGTCCAGTCAAGTTCTTCCACACCAAACTGATCCAACCATGTCTTTATGGACCTTGTTTTATGCACTGCAGCACAGTCCTGCTGGAACAGAAAAGATTCTTCCCCAAACCGTGTCCACAAAGTTGGAAGCATGGCGTTGTCCAAAATGTCTTGGTATACTGAAGCATTAAGATTGTCCTTTACTGGAAGTAAGGGGGCTAGCCCAAACCCTGAATAATAATAATTAATAATAATCCCAGTGCTTTTGTCTATTTAGTGTATTATTCAGTACCTACTATAAATCATTGTTAATTATTAAACTGTTATGTAAGTTCCTGAGGGTGAGGATTTGCAACATGGACACATACAGGCCCTGCGGTCACTCTGAACCCGAAAAGCTGATCAGTGCACGTGTGCAGACCAGCCTTCGACATTACTGAACTTGACATTACAGAATCTTCAGTATCTTCTGATCTCCAAGACCCCAAAAGGAACACATTTCCACACGAGACCATGTGTTGCAACCTCCAGCTTCTTGGATGAGCCTCTGTCGCAAATGAAGTGCATTGCAAAAACATCCCTCCTCCCCAAATGCTTTTCTTATTTTGGCTTTTACACCAGGCTTTAATGTGTCATGGGCCTCGCTTGCTCCACACCGAGGATGTAACAAACCCTTACTCAGCTGCAGACCAGGATTCCCCCAGTCTGCACAGCCAGAGTTGCATTAACAAAGCTCTCGTTTCTTTATAGGCCCAAAGCTCAGTCGTCAGATGACTGCTCAGTTGGAGGCCAGCCTTGAACTACATGCATTTCCGCAAGAAAGTGTGATTCCGTGGTTGATTTACTCCGGCGAATGTGTCTCCCACTGTGTGCCAGCTACCTTTTATAGCAGGTTTGAAGCCCCCCAGTTGGGTGGAAATGGAGTGATAGAGTGCCATTAAATCCTTTAGAGTGCTATTTATGATCCAGAACATCTGATTATCTGACACCAGTAACTTTTATCAGTACATTTTGTAACTGAATCCAATCAAATCCAAAGTGCAGTGTTCCATCATCTAGTATTAAATGGACAGATCCTCAATAAGGCCCTTGAAAACACTGAAGAAACAGGTGCCCACACACTTTTGGACATTTAAAGGTTTTAGGAACAATTAGAAGTTAATAAATGATCCAAAAATTTCACCTCCCTCCAGATTTTTTTTGTATGAGGCACTGACTGTATTTGTTTTATTATAGTGAAATGAGTTTCATTCTTCTATCTCATTTAGTATAGGACTTTTTCTGTAAAGCCCTTCTGAATCCATCTTAAACGTCTTAATTTCACGACATCCTGCGCAACGTTGTGAAGCACTAGTGTATTAGAATCATTTTACATGCAACAGAATTGGTTTTATGTTTTTGAAAACGTTATGTCCTGCTCCCAACAAACAGTCCAGTCTACACCAGCCCAGGAATGAGAGGAGCTCCAAATATTTACCCAAAGGACCTCATCGTCACCCGGATAGTCCAAACATCCCCTTGGGTTTCGATTTCGGAGATCCGTCTCTCTTAACGAACACGTAATGTGTTTATACATCCCGCCGCATCGTAATTATGAAGGCTGGCCTCGGACGGAGTGCGAGGAAATAGTTCTCTTTCTTTATCTTAGTTTTCTTTCACACCAGGCACCAGAGGACTTAAGGCTGGTAAATAGGAGCTGGAGAGTGCGTTTCTTTCTAAATGCTGGGGACGGAATAGAGGAGGCAGTGGGTGCAGCGTATACGCCCATGTCTGAACTTGCTGGCCCCTGGTGTGGCAGCTTTCTTTATGTCGGCCCCCTTTAAAGATGCAGCAGCCCTTCATTGAGCCATTCCTGACCCTGTTTACTTTTGAAATGGAAATAAGGACAAGAGGGAAGAGCGAAAAGTATGCGTACGTGTGCCTGTGTGTGCGCGCAAGCGAGGAAGGGAGTGACTTTCTGTAGGCTCTGTCCCAATTGTGTGTGTGTTTGTAAGGGTTGGGACCTGTTGTTTGATGTCGGAGAGTTCTTGATAAAGTGGGACCTCATGATTGAGGTTATTGTCGGACGTGTTTCTCCTATCTAGAGATTGTGGGGGGCGGTGTGAGAGAGAGAATGAGATTTCTTGCGCGTGTGTGTGTGTGTGTGTGTGTGTGTGTGCTTTTGTACGTTTACAAGACCACAAATGACAAAAAGGAAAAAAAAAACTCACGATGTGAGGACCAGCAAGATTATCCTAATTTTGCAACCAATAAAATATTCGTTTTGGTTGTGGAGGTTAGGATAAGGGCTGGCTAGGGCGTTTTATCTAGTTTCTTATGGAAAAACAAGTTCCCCTCAGTGTCATTGAAGTCCCTGTTGGTGTAACGTATGGATAAAAGTAATGGGACGCCTGACAGTTGTGATTATATTATGTACATTTTTCAGTTAAGTATTTTGTAACCTTTGAAATATGTTATACACTAATGATTCCGTGATTAACTTTCAAAGACATTGGGGCAGTTTGTTCAATTACTGATAGTCACTACTCTGCATATGCAGCATATATATGATCCCACATCCTGACACACTAGAAAAACAAGTGTGAGTTCATTAATTGATATTTATTTGACTGCGGTGTATTATGGACAGTGGTATGAATATACGAGAGTGTATGTGTGTATGTGTGTGTCCATACTGATGTAGGGGATGTGCCTCTGTGGGAGTGCAGGCAGAGGAAGTGTTTGAGCAGGGGATATCCGCCCTGGAGAAATAAATCTTTCTTTCTGGACACTGTTTTACTGGCTTTTCTCTCTCTCTCTCTCTCTCTCTCTCTCTGTCTGTCTGTCTGTCTCTGTCTCTCTCTCTCTCTCTGTCTCTCTCTCTCTCTCTCTCTCTCTGTCTGTCTGTCTCTCTCTCTCTCTCTCTGTCTGTCTCTCTCTCTGTCTCTCTCTGTCTGTCTGTCTGTCTCTCTCTCTCT
>JBBPCY010000082.1:10048046-10060749 GCA_037974405.1 Brachyalestes nurse
TGTGTGTGTGTGTGTGTGTGTGTGTGTGTGTGTGTGTGTGTGTGTGTGTGTGTGTGTGTGTGTGTGTGTGTGGTAAGATCCAATGCAGGAACAAAACACCTATTCTGCAATCTAGATGGCCTCAAACCTATTATAACTTGTTAAATCAATGCAAACAGAAGGCTGTTCATTTAACCCTGTCAGGGCTGTGCAGTATAACATTCATTGTATAAACCATGTTAGCAGCCGAAGCCAGATACTGTCAAAAGCCTGCAATTAATGCATTGTGTTTAGGAGTAGGCCCACAGCAATTGCAAACAATTTATTATAAATAGCAGTGCTCACCAAACAGGGGCTCTAACAAACCACTAGGTTTGTTCTCCAACAATCTACGAGTTTCATTAAAGAGCATTTTGTGTTAAGTATTTTATTATTTTAAGTATTATTATTTTGTATTTCTATTATCATATTTTCATTTTGTCAGTATAATTTGGTGTTAAGTATTCATTTTGTATTTGCATTAATATTATATCATTATCATTTTGTATTAAGTATTTTATACATATTTATACATATGAATGTTGTATTAAGTCTCATATCATTGTATCATTTTGTAAGTGTCATTTAGTATGAAGTATTTAATTATGTATCATATTGTTTTATCTTTTGTATCATTTTGCGAGCCAAACATGGGCATTTCTGAAAGGCACTAATCCCAATAAACTTTAAACTCCACTCACTTTACTGCTGAAAGTAATCAGTGGTTATATTGATCCATGGCTTGCATAATATTCTCACCTCACCTAGTAGGAATCTGTCTCTGTGTGTACCTGTGAGGTTGTTTTTGTTGCAAGGAAGACTTCCTTTGCAAGTTAAATCCCTCATAACAGCACAAACGTGATTCATTTTGTTTCTGAAGCTGTGGCTTCCGTATGAAATTAGTCTAGCAAGTTGCAGTTTACAGTGTTTTATCAATGCCCCTCCCTAAAAACACACTCAGTGATGCGTGTTACTGAAACACAGCGCTCTCATTAGAGAAAACCAGTCTGTAAATTGGTCGTGAGTCTAATGAGAGGGCCAGACTTCGGTGGGTGCCACATACAGAGTAGTCTGCTCTTGTGCAGACTCTGCTACAAATCTGATGTTGGAGATTCCTGTGGTTTTGCTAATAACATTTTTAAAACTCCCAAACTCAGTGTTTGTTTGTGACCATTTTTTCCACGTGGTCACAGACCGGGCCACATCCACTGCGCTGGTTTGACGCTCTACTGGAACTACCGTAGTACGGCGAGGTCCGTCCTGTGCACCGATACGTCAACGAGGTTTAATTGAGCTACAGAATTCCACTCATAGATTTCTTGGCCCTCTTTTAAAGGTCACCGGCTTTGTGCAAATTTCACAATCCACCATTCTTTCAAAATGCAGTCACATGGCATCGACAGTTAACACATTCTTTTAAGGGACATCAGGGCTGCTTGGGGGGGGGTGTTTACTAGAGGTTTCCTTCTTAGGTTAATAAAACCTGAAACAGTAATGCAGGAAATGTGAAAACTGAATTTAAAAAAAAAAGAAAAGAATTGGCACATGTTCAAATGCAGTTAAAGCTAATAATATTGCAATTTTGTGCAATGTTCTTTTCGGGTTCTAAAACATGATGTGCAATAGTCTTATGTGAATATTACAACTTATGTCAATATTACTGATCTACAACTGATCTGTACGTAGTACAGTAAATTACTCCTAACTACCGTCTGTCAGTAGGATTCATTTAACTGTAAGCAAGTTATCTATCATAGTTTATTTCATATTGAGGTTTTTCCCTACAGAGGTTCGGATGTATTATGTATGTATCTTGTCTGTTTGTCATAAGCAGTTTCCTCCGAGATCAATAAAGTTTGAAACCGCTCTTTCCACTAAAGAAGGGGTGGGAGTGAAGTATTTGTGGTGTGAAATATAGACGAAATGCTAAAATAATTTGTGAAAGCGGAATTTGACATTTACACACACACACACTCATCCCTCAACTGCTCCGAAGTGTGTTGTTGCTGACCTTACACTCATTCTCTCACACACACGCGCGCGCTGATCTTACACACAAACATGCACACTCTATCTCTCTCTCTCTCTCTCACACACACACACACACACACATTCTCTCTCCCTCGCTCACACGCACACGCTCACTCACTCCTCAACTGCTCCGAAGTGTGTTATGTTGCTGGTCTTACGCTCCGTGTCAGTGGGGGGGGTCTATTGTGTTCTTGTGGTTGGGGGGTGGGGGAGGCGCCGTCACGTACACCACGCCCGCGAGAATCCTTCGTTCCAAACACTCGGAGAGCACCGTGCACGTGTTCAGGGTCCACACACACACCCACACACACACCCCCACACACACACACACCAGCAGCACTATAACCGGAAAACCGGACAGGAGCTGGCGTGGACAGCGTGTGTGTCGAGTAGCAGGTAGTTTCAGATCGTTTCTTTTTCATTCGCAGCGTTTTAGCTCTCCGTGCTTTTCTCAGTTTGCACAGTCTATCACTTGTCTACATTTACAGATCGACTGTGTGAAACACGTGTAACTATTGCTGAATGTGTTTATACGGGTTGTTAAGGACACGCTGTTACTTTGATTCTCTTTGAGAGAAGCTCTTCATGCACAGGTAGGCTAGCTGAGCCTCTTCTCCTCATGTTTCTCACCTTTTGATAAAGTAAAATGCTAGTTTTTTTCTAGAGTCTTCAGGGTTTAATCAGAAAGGGTATGTGCTTGTGTGTATGAGGAAGAAAGAAGTGGTCACGAGTGGGTGTCGGGAAGTCCCAGGCTCAGTTCTCTGCACTGTTTTGGTTTTGTTGTGGTGTGTATGAGGGCCTTAGGGCTGGTCTGAGATCAGTTTTGGGGCCTGGGTGATGTATAGCGTTTGTACTGTTGGACAATGTGCAATTGTTTTTTTTTTTTTTAGTCTGATGATGTTTAACGTAGAATAGAGAATAGCATAGAATATCTTTATTGACATTCCAAAGCACAGGAACGTATACTGCAGCTCTAGTTGCTTATCTCTATTTAAACATGCTTATAAAATATGTAAAATAAATAAAGTGTGCTATCGAGTGAAGAATGTATCGGCTGTTCTGGAATAGACCGGTATTTGAGGAGATGAATAAACGAATAAACGACTAAGAACTAGCTGCATGCATGTGATTGATAAATAGATACATAACTAGAACGAACAGTATAGGTACCAATAGCAGCATGTCAGTATTAAGAATAAATGATTAGACATAGTGAACTGAATTGCACTAAATAACATTCACATAGCTTCAAGAATGCCAATGTCCTACCTGTGGGACTAATAAAGGCTTCTCTTATCTTATGTTATAGCCATATAGTTACTAATGGGTATTGAATGCTTGATACAATGTTGTTTTCCATTTTATTTATTTATTTTCTATGTGTTGCTCATAATATCCACGCTTGACAGTTACTCAGTGCTTTAGGCCTCTTTGAAAGAACACATTAAAATCATAATACGTAATAATTCTTGGTAGTATTCTGTTTTTCTAACTTTAACACATTATGTAGTTCTCTTTTAGTGTCATTTTAAACACCAAAAGTTGACTTTTTATTTCCTTTATTTTAATTGACCCTGTTTGTTCATGTCACCGGTTATATTAAGTCATTTTTTCCCGTAATCTTTCAAGTTTTTAAGTTTCAAGTTTCTAGATATAATAACTTTACCTGACTTGAAAACATCTCGTGAGCTTTGATTACATCAGCAGAGAGTGTGGAAAAACAGTTTCAGCTAATATCACGTTTCACCTCTTACAGAGCGAAGAAGTCTAGTTCAGAGATTAGTCCTGATAAAGTTTCACTGGGAAATACGCCACACTACCGAAAATAAATGTCTGAAGAGTTTGAGAGAGAGGAGAAGGTGCAGCAGAACAGGGTATGTCAGGTTCGCAGGGACAGAGAAGCAGTACTGTTAGCGTGGGGTTCGGTATCTTTATTAATGCAGACTTGAGACTGTGGTGTATTTGGGAAGTACAGTGATTGTTATGAGCCCTATTTATTTATTTATTTTTTTTGGATTACATGTTTCTGTGAAATGAGGATCTAAAATGTTACATTGGAACTTCAGAAGTTCCCTCGGAGCCCAGCAAAGTAAAGGAAGCTTGTAACAAACCCTTTTATTGTGCTGTTTTGTAGCAGTGCCTCTTGAGGTCAGGGCTCATGTGGCGTTTTCAGTTTCCCTTTCTTGTAAATCAGGGCTCATCCTATTAGTGCCTTTAAGGAGCGTATAGCTCAAGATCAAGGTCGGCTCGGCAGGTTGGGGCGGTGGAAAGCAGTGCATGTCTCAATGTGCGTGTCTGCTCCTGTGTTGCACAGATGCAGACACACACACACACACACACACACAGACTGTAAATAGCTTAGAGAGTACGGTTAATTAGACAGCCAGACCTTCTTTTCTTACTCAGGTGTGTCTGGTGTGCTTAATGTTGGCTGTTGACTGACTAGGTAGTTCACAGTCACAACACCGATAACTTTCTCCACTCTGTGTATGTTTAAGACTACTTGGGCCTTCTTCATATTTTCTAAGCACCTTCCAAGTGGCAGGTTGGAAGTTTGAATGTTTTTTTCTTTAATCCAAGGGAGGTTGACGGTAAGCAGATGAAACCCGAAATGCCACGCATTCCCAGAGAAAATGGGCTCCACCGCCCAAGGGCTGCCTTAAAAAAATTCTCTGAAACATTTCCGAATCTGGTCGATCTATCACGCTTAGGATTGTAAAGCAGACTATCCCTGACCAGCACCAGTTTACAGTGAGAGCCTCACACAGAATGAATCTGAATCTGTCAGTGTCCTACATCACAGTGGGTTAAGTTTCTGTTTGGAGATGGACATTTGATGTCAAGGATGGACTTGATTAAACTAGTATTGGAGGAGACCCAGCCTGTATTCTTATTTTATACTGCATCACGCTTAATTATTTGCACGGTGGTGGGTTCGGGGCCCTAGATGAACTTGTTGAGAAGCTAAACTAAGCCTTACAGGTTTCCTGCATCCAGTTCAAGTAAAAAAAAAATTGTTCTGACTGACCAAGGCTTGTCTTGGTTCCTCCTGAGGTTTTCCTTGCCTCTGTCGCTCTTGGCTGACTAGGGGCTTGAACCTGGGCTCTGTAAAGCTGCTTTGTGATAAAATTGGTTGTAAAAAGCACTATATAAATCAAATGTACTTTGAACTGAATTGAACTGAAAGACTTTAAACATTCTGGTGAAGCGAAACCAACATAATTTTCATTGTGAGCAAATGTTGATTTCAGTGTGTGTGTGTGTGTGTGTGTGTTGCTGAACGTCAGACACTGTACTGTGTTTTTCTGACTGCCTATTCTTATGCTTTCAACAGGAGCTGTAGCAAAGCCACAGCAGGAGCGTGGGAGAGGGGAGGAGAGAGAGGAGGAGTGCGGGAGGAGCTGGAGCCGAGACCTGATGAACACGACAGACGCCAATAACATGGTAGGAGTGTGTTTTAGATACGCAGGGGTGAATGTGGCACACACAACCTGTGTTGAGTATCTGTGGTGGATGTGTGTGGTGCATACGTGTGCAGAAACTACTGTAAAGCATCATATTACTAACCACAGTGTAATATCGTTGTCATGAAAGCCCACATAGTGTACACATCGGGAGTCAGATTGATCTACACATGATCTATTCCAAAACTACGCTTAGCTTTAGGCTAAACCCTAAAATCATGAGATTCTTTAAATATGAAGACGCTTAGCCTGTTCTATATCTGTAGTCATCTGAGTGGTGGTGTGAGAAGCATCTAGGCTGTGTTTACTAATTCATACTGAACACTGTCACATGTGAAGCATGGAGAGCATGCATTATACAGATACATTTTTGAACTTTTTGGTATATGCCAAAAGAGATATTTACATTAGACCGTTTCAGCTTATATAGTGGGCTGCTTTCAACTAGCCATGTGCTCCTCCCCCATTCGAGGGCAACTGCTGTTCAAAGCTTGTTGTTGTTGCTGCTGTTGTGGACTAGACACTCTCAAGCTACTCTTCCAGCAAAAACTGCATCTATTGACTCTTAACTGTACCAACTCCATCAGCCATAGACTCCCAGTCTGTCCCAACGGTGATAAGTTTGTACACAAAGGCCTTCCATCGTTAGTTTTCTCAATAGACTTTTTCCTCACTCCCTCTGGATCAACCAGAAGACTCTTTTAAGTCTTGACTCCTTCCTTCAGCTTTAGGATGTTTTACCTCACCTCTGTTACCCTTTGAATTGAACAGAAAAGTGTGTGTTGAATTTGGATGCCAACATTGACCTGTCTTCTGTCCACATGCAGAACTCATGAGTTCTTTTACATTTTTTAATGTAGACGGGATAAAATGTTGGACAGGAGCAGATTTAGATACATACTTTGATTTAGCTCTCCATGCCAATGCACAGGATTTTGCTGAATACACCTACCTAGGTTCCTAAACGGTCCTTCACTTTGTTGTGTTTGCAGCAGCAAAATGCAATAGTACGATGTTTAAAGAACATCATACTATTGCATTTTGCTATTGCATTTCTTCACTCTTGATCACATTTTTAAAATGATTATTTTTGACAACCATCCATCAAGAGATTATTTAGGGTCGTAGAAGTCAAGGCCATTTACATTTTTTTTCTCTATTCCTATGTGTTGGTTCAGAGCAAAAATGTGGATCTGAGTGGAACCCTAAGGACAAGTTTGTTAACCAGCTTTAGCAAAGCAGAAGTGGTTCTAAATGGCATTACTCCAGAGAGCTCTTTTTATCACCTCATATTTTTAAGGGCGTGACTCAGTCCAGTGAGTTGTAATGGAGGAATTGTGAAAGAACAAAACTGTTTACTATGTTCGTCCTCACAATTGTATGCTGCCTCCTTTTTTTTTTATTAATATATACAAGTTGTAGTTTCTTACTTTATGCTTATTTCCTTTAAAAGGACTTGCATGAACTGTGAGCTGAGGCCTATGTACATGGTGTGCTGGCAGCAGCAGCAGTGTATTCTGGCACCATGCCGAGGGCAGGAATACCTGCTGGGCACGAGCACACATCAAGGCCTTTACTATCACTTTGCAGAAGGGAAAAAAGACTTGTGTTTATTATGAGATTACTATAGGTTGAGAATTCACACGAGCCCTGTATAGTGAATTTCCTGGGCACTGACTGCACGTTTCCTACCGTATAGAGCATGGTACTGTATATTACATTTGTAGTTTCAGGTTTTCATTATGTCAAGGGGATCAGCCTGACCAGGGGGCTGTGTGTGTACCGAGCAGCCTTAACATTTAAAATCACCTGTCTAAAATAGTGTAGATCCACTGTCAAGACGGTTCTAGTTCTGACCTGTCAAGGCATGGACTCCACAGGACCTCTGAAGGTGTGCTATTGTATCTGGCACCAAGATGTCAGCAGCAGATCCTTTAAGTCCTGTAATGTGGGGCGGGACCTCCATGGATCTGACTAGTTTGTCCAACACATTCCAAGATTGAGATCTGAGTAATCTGGGTGCCAAGTTAACACCAACTCTTTGTCATGTTCCTCAAACCATTCCTGAGCATTTTTTGCAGTGTGACAGGGCACATTATCCTACTGAAAGAGGCCACTGGGGAATAGAGTTGCCAAGAGTTGGGTGTTCTTGGTCTGCAACAGTGATTAGGTACGTGGTTTGTGTGAAACATCCACATGAATGCCAGGGTCTGTGGTTTCCTAGCAGAACACTGTCCGGAGCATCACACTGCCTCGGGTTTCTTGCTTTTTTCTTATACTGCATCCCGCTGCCATTTTTTCCTCAGGTAAGTGATGCACATGCATTTGGATGTAAAAAAACAAATGTTACTGATCTGATCAGTCCACCTTCAGTTGCTCCATGGTCCAGTTCTGATGCTCACATTCCCATTGTAGGCACTTTCAACAGTGGACAGGGGTTAGTATGGGCACTCTGACTGGTCTGTGGCCACGCAGGTCCATACACAGCAAACTGCGACACACTCTGTCATGGCCAGCGTGAATGTTTCAGCAGTATATGCTACAGTACCTCTTCTGTAGGATCAGACCAGATGGGCAAGCATTTTGTATACATGAGTGCCGCTGAACCTTGAGCTCCCATGACCCTTTTGTCGGTTCACTGATTGTCCTTCCTTGGTTCACATTTGGTAGGTACTAACCCCTCAGACTCAGTTTTTCCAGTGACTTCAAGACCTGCCTGTTCACTTTGGGCCTCATATCCCACCCATTGTTAAATTCCATTATAACAAGATAATCAGTGGTTTTAACGTGGTGACTGGTAAGTATATAGTCTTGTTGCAGTTTAGTCTTTGGCAAAGTGCTCATATAATCACTAAGCTAAGTAAGGAGATGTAAGGAAGTCTTTGAAGCATGTGTGTGTACACGGAGAGGAAAAGGTGGAACTCCTCCTCAGTGCATCCGCTCTTAAAAGCTCACGGATGCTGCCATTTTGGCATTCAGAGCATCCCGTAAATGCTTTCCTTGTGCACCGAGGGAACTTTTTAATTTCCTGGAGTTGTAGTATTTTCCCCCTCTTGCTAAAAATATCTCCAAAGTGAAAGTACGCAAGACTTCTGCAAGCAGGGACACAGTGGAATCTGGTCTATGGAAGAACTGGAAGGCTGTAATGATGCTTGAGTGTTTTTAAAAAAATTTTATAATTGATTATATATCTGATCCAGTATCGGCAAGATTAGATTTTTCTGGCTTGTGAGTAACAACTTCCTTCTGCTGTTGCACTGATTTGTACAGAATGTACAATGCCCTCTTGTGGTTGCTAGGACCATGAACTCATGTTCTATAACAGAGTATATAAATCAGATTCTAGATTAAGCTATGGCAGTATATAGACCTGCCCTAAGACATATGGAGCTTATGGCATTTTTGCTTCATATAACCACTGTATACTTTGCAGTCCTAATGGTCTTACTGTCTCTATGCTCGTTTTTCCTTTGGAACATTTTATACTCCAGTAAATCTTTCCGCTCACTAGGGGTTTAACAGTACATCATTTATGAGGTAAAAATGTCTACAAACCCTTATTAGAATACAATATTATGAATTTTTATGTGTATACAATTATTTGAGACTGTTTACCCTAGGAAAATATAGTTCACATCATCTTAGTTGTAGTGTGAGCAGTACAAACCTACTTTATCTACCTATACCTGAAATGTCAACATACCACATATCAAGAAAGCATAATTAAAGCAAAGGAGGGATAGTCAGAAGGGAATGTCCGATACATTTTCCGATTTCCATGCAGCTTTGAATGTTTATTTTTCTTTAATATTTACATTTACGGCATTTAGTAGATGCTTTTATCCGAAGCAACTTCCATTCCCTAACTACAGGGGGCAGTCTCCCTGGAGCAACTTGGGGTTAAGGGTATTGCTCAGGAACCCAGTGGTGGTTTGCTGAAGGTAGGATTCGAACCCATGGCCTTATGGACCAGAGGCAAGTATCTTACCACCACGGCTCTTACACTGGGTAGTTGTCAGCTCCATTACCGCAGGTCCAGCAGATGCAGACGGAAACGTCATTGCTCAGTCCTCTCCTCGAGATGGCTCTTGACGCTAAGTGGCTATGGTTGGTCAAGTTCCCCACTCTTTATGATGTCATGTTCCGTTTAGGACGCTCATTGCGTCCCTGCGGCGATCATTAAATACTTAGCACATTCTGTAAACAAAGCAGCATCTGTGGCCGGGCCTCTTGCCGCCGCTGCTTAAGGCCTGTGCTAACTGCTGCCAGGCTGCACCCCTGACACTTTCCAGAGCAGGGAGGTCCAAAATAAAGCCAGTGCTAACTTCCACTGTGCAGAATATAACCTTTTTTCCTGAGCTAAAGTAGAAGTCGAATGCTAATGCACATCTGAAGCTGTGCAGTATCTTCATCATTAGAGTTTCGTGATGCATACGCATCACAATGCATCATTTTACTGATAATTACGATCAAGGAAAATAAATTGAGTCCGTTGTGTGTTTATATAAGGAATTTAATTCCATTTACGAATTTAAATGTCAGTTTGGCGTAATAAAGAGCGAAGAATGTGTGTAAAACACCTGCCTGTGAACATGAACACAAAAGCACAGGTTCGAACCCCCACTTTCTACCACTGTGTCCCTAAGCAAGACACTTAACCCTCAGTGTCTCCAGGGGGACTGTCCCTGTAACTAGTGATTGTAAGCTGCTCTGGATAAGAGTGCGGCCAAATGCCCCCTTTACCCTTTAATGTTCTTTATATTGCGTCTGTGGCTGGAATACACATTGTGTTCCTGTAGTCTACTTAAAAATAGTGTACCCGCATCACTAGAGAGTAGACAATATGAAACTATTTGCATCATGTGATCCCATCCAGTTCGTATTTTTCAATATTTTTTGTATTTCTAAATTTTCTTATGGCCAGTTATCCAGTACCTGGTTAAAATTATTTGGTAAATATGAATCTAATATGGGAGTTATATATTAAGTAACTGAGGTGTGGCACCGTATGCATACCCTTTCCAGTTTAGGGGGGTAAATATGATCATCCCTTTTTGTCTGGCTCGTTCATGTGAATCCAGAAATCCACAAGGAGCGAAGGACATGGTGCCTGCTCGGAGTTCTGGTCGGGTTGACACGCTGAATAGAGCTCGTTGGTCCCATTGCTCAGCGGCTTTAATTCTTGTTCAGCAGCAGGACAATATGCCCAGCGAGGCACTGTTAAAAGGCCTCGTTTTCTGTCCGGGCCTGACCCCACTGCTTACCTCTGGAGCAGAGCGTGGGCGCTCACCGTGAGAATCCCCTGCGTTACGAGTTAAATAGCGCTTGTAAATATTTATAGTAATACCTCAAACACAAGGTTTGCTGTTTTAGTTTTGCTCTGAAGCCATGAGGCTTATATACCTAACAAGTTTATAAATGCATTATTATGTATTACACACTCATTCCAAAACAAGTTGTCAAGTAACCACAAATAAACTTTTGTATATAACTCTTTGCGAAAGTTATTTATAAATATTTTTTGAAAGATGTTGCTAAAATGATTCATTGCTGCTATCTTGAAGCCAGATTGTGTTTTAATATCCTTTTGAATTGCTTTCACTCTGGTGAATGTAATCCAGTGTCGTTATTGTTATAATTATTATTATAGCTATTATAGCTGTCCGCAGTGTGGAATATGTCATTCTAGTAAGTACAGTTACTTCGTAAAAGAGCTCTGTGTTTTCATACACAACAGGTGAATATTTCACCAAACACATGTACCTCAGTTCTGGGAATTGCTCTTAAATTCTGTTCAATGCAAAATCCGTGTGTGTTTATGATGTGTGCTTGCTCACGTGCGTATGAGGGTGCAGTTGTCCTCGTCCCCACACAGTCATTTTAATCTTTTC
This sequence comes from Brachyalestes nurse, assembly GCA_037974405.1. Taxonomy (NCBI): domain Eukaryota; kingdom Metazoa; phylum Chordata; class Actinopteri; order Characiformes; family Alestidae; genus Brachyalestes; species Brachyalestes nurse. The sequence goes on from JBBPCY010000082.1 coordinate 10,059,451, forward strand.
CTGTATGGCTTCGTTTAATCCTTGTCCTCTCCGCTCGACTCTGGCTTTGCCCTATTCTGAAACAAAATGGGCCATATTCTCCTTTTCTCAGGGTAGACCTCGCTTTCTCTGGGACATCCCGAGTCCTCGCCAGGCCCACAGCCTGGGGCAGCAGCTCTGGCGTGTCAGTAGAGCCAGACAGGGGTGTGGAGGTCAACATGGAACATGTAAACACTCTGTATAACATCACCTAAACCTGCCTTTTGTGGAAGGGAATTAAAGTAAAGAGGCCAGTAGTTTTGTACTGACTACAAGGGTAATGTAATGCAAACATATTTTTAAAAAGTTAAGATGCTGCGTAAAATATTAATAAAAACCAAACACGATAACTTGCAAACCATGCAGAGCCTTGCGAACTAAAACCTCGCATCAGATGATGAAGCTGAGAAATGCTTACCTTTTGAAAAATTATGCTCAATTTGAAATGATGCCAGCAAAAAGTTGGGACAGGCATGTTTGCCACCTCTTCTTTTAACATAAATGAAGGTACCTGCTAGCCCACCCTAGCATGCCCTCTGCAGCCATAGTTTTTGAAATAATGCAACTATTGACACTACAGAGCCAAAGCGTAAAGAAGTGAGTTAATTCCCTTAGATGAAAAAACACTTCCTGTTGTAGGGGATGCTGCATTTGACACATATTGTAGCATGCATAATGAAACAATTATCATTTTTTAAATTGTAAATTGTCAGCCATATTTTTGTCCTGAATCATTTTCAGTGGTAGATTTTCATTTCATCCTAGTTCATTCAGTAGTTTATATGGTGTCTGGCGCTTCTTGTCATACCATTATGTTTCAAAACAGACCGAAATACAGGCATTATTCAGGTAATGCGTCATGATTTAGGCAGCTATATTAGCCTCACAGCTGCACAAGACTAACTCCCTTGCAAGGCTCTTGGTCAGTCCTCTGCAATGAACAGTCAAAAAGAGAATTTTTGCTAAACTACTCCTTAAGAGGAGCTGTTGATGTGGGGTTGGTTAATGCCAAACCCAGAATCAGGTCAGAGTTACATGGGGTGTGTGGAACTTGCACTTTGTATCACACAGGGTGCAGAGGCCGTGTTTTTCTTTGTGTCCTGGTCTGACTGCGGGCAAGCGTACATACAGCTTCGGAAAAAAATAAGATCACTGCAATTTATTTTTAAATCAGCATCTATGAGTATGACAACCATTCCATGCCTGTCTGTTAAATTCCTACACAAGCACCTCATTCTGCTTTATGAGGGACTGATTAGTGATCACCTGAATCACATCTTA
>JBBPCY010000082.1:10060849-10074504 GCA_037974405.1 Brachyalestes nurse
TCTGTGTGTGTGTGTGTGTGTGTGTGTGTGTGTGTGTGTGTGTGTGTGTGTGTGTGTGTGTGTGTGTGTGTTTTGTCTCTTTCTCTTCATGGCTGTATGTATGAGCCCGAGTTTAAGATCGAGAGCAGTCTGTCTGTGAGCAGTCAGTCTTTGAAACTCTGTCACCATACTGTGTGACCAGTCCTCATTCAGAGTGAACAATTTTACCTCATTTTGATATTACATCCCGTCTCAGGGCAGTAAGATTTAATCCACACTTTCAGCCTCTTGAGTAGTTAACTAGTTCTGACAGTCAAGAATGCTTTACCTGTGACTGCATAGCAATTACATAGCATTACTAATACTTGGGTACTTAGTAAGTAAGCCTGAGGGGATCACAAAAATCTCACCAAATATCGAAACCAACTTTTTTAACAAGTTTCTGTTAATCAGTTGGTTTCTACCATCAAAGGCTTTAGTTGCTATTTAAGTACACTAGGTGGCATTATGATTGTTTCTCACTAGATTTGGGAGAAGAAATCATCTAGCTGTTCTCTCACAACAGCACAGGGTCAAGGTAGGATGAAGCTCCACAACACACATATTTTATTCTGTGTTCAAACTCCGATACAGTAGTGATGGTATGACCCTGCTTATTTTCCAGTGCTGACATTGGAACCTTGAGTATTGTCCGTTACTAATACAGATCATTCGTCCATTATCAGAGCCGCTTTTCCTAACTTGTTCACCCTGATCCATCCATGGTCATGACAATTATCAGTATTAAGGGAAGTGAACTACAAAGAGAAGCAAGATTTCAGCTCTACTTTTTACACAGCCGTGCTCTCCTGGCCATCATGGGAATGAGAGCCTGGACAGAGCTGGGGAAAGATGGATGTGTGGGAGGGAGTGAAGGAGGATGTGGAAAAAAGAGTGATGGATTTGTCAGGGGATGGAGTGATGGCCTGAAGATCCATTCTGGACCTCTGAGAGGCGGGTATTAAATCTCATGTGCTCGCTCTCTCTCTTTCCCTCTCTCTCACTTGCAATCCCTAACTCTATAATTTATTGGTTCTGTCTAGAACATCTAGGCACAAGTATCTCCTAGAATACCAAATGAGAGTTGTGAGGAGAAGGAGGATTTGTAGGTGTTTTAGCATACGTTTCCTAACTCTGCTTTTTCGTTGCAATCTTTGCACTGATAAATGCATAGTATGTTGGGCACAGACAGGGATGGGCAATGACATGTTATTGTGATCATGAAAAATGATCACAGTATGCTTTTCTTAGTAATGCAGATACTAAATTCAGTGTAGATTCTTAGTAATTATTGATACTAAATACTGACTGCTGGTTATAAAGTGCGTAGTAGCAAGTAGCTGTTTGAATGTGTCACTATATTCGTTTTTCATAGTTTTAAATGTGGTACTGCTATTGCATTAGCTAGTGCATTTTGTCTGTTCCAACTTGTCCACAGTCCTGCTGTTATAGGCTAATACCATTTTGCCATATCTTCCACCCTCAAACGCAAAAGAAGAATTGATAGATGCATTGGCCTGTGCTGATTGAAAGATCAAATACTGAGACTGGGATTTATTAAGTGGATAATAACTGATCAAGTCAAGTGGGTGTTTGTCATTTCAGTCATATACACAGTACACAGTAAAATGAATCCGCGTCCCTCTAGGGCCAGGATGCAACACAAAGAACAGAACAGAATAGAACAGAACACGGTAAGACTGTACACGTGCGGGCAGGACAGGAATACTATTTTGTGTCTGGATCATTAAATGGAAAAAAAGATGCAAAGATTGACGTAGCCAGTGACGAAAATAACAGCAACTGAATTGTACAGTAAATAAGTAATGCAGGGTATTTACAGTGGCAGTTGAGTAGGTTTTCTTTGTTTATGGCAGAACAGTTTAGTGTGTGTGTAGTGTGATTAGGAGGCAGGAAGCGGTTCAGAATGTGTGTGTGTGTGTCAGAGAAATGCACAGTTGGTTATTAAGTTCTGGTTTAGGAGGTGGATGGGAAAGAAGCTGTTCCATATCCTGGTAGTGAAGGCCTGGTTACTGCGAAACCTTCTGCCAGACGGAAGAAGGGAAAATGAGGGTGAGGGAGGGATGTGTGGGATCTTCCACAATGCTCTGCTTCAAGGGATGCAGTGTAAAGGTCTGCTACAGAAGGGCGAGAGACCCCAATGACCCCAATGTACTGCGTACGCTAATGATCTTCTCAGCATACTTTTCTCTGTAGGGTATTGTGATCAGATGCGGCACAAATTCCCTACAATGCCTGGATGTAACTACAGAGAATGCTCTCTATAGTCCTTCTGTAGAATATTGTGAGAATTGGGGCAGGGATGTGCGCTGTCCTCATTCACAGCAGGATGTAGAGATGCTGCTGGATCGTCTAGGTGATGGAGCTGGTGTTAATAGTCCATGTGAACGTTTTGCTCTGGATGATCTCCACTGTGGAGCCGTTGATGTTGAAAGTGACCACACGAAATTCTTCCTCTGCATTCACTCAGGGACACAGCGCCCGGGGAGCAGTGTGTGGGGACAGTTCCTTGCTCAAGGGTACCTCAGAGGTGCTTAGCAGTCTTGGGAATTGAACCGGCGACTTCCTGATCGCCCTAACCACTAGGCTACCAGCTGCCCATGATGTAGATAGAATTTAATGGCTTAATGTGGAATTGCTTTGTACCTCATTATAAAGGGAGGGAAAAAAGGTTATGACTTTGAAGGGAATTGCTGGGATGTTCAGTGCTGAGTGATCACATTGTGCCCTCCTGAAGTCAACATCCATCTCTCTTGTTGTGCCCGCATTCAGAGACAGGTTGTTGGCTCTGCACCAGTCCATTAGCTGTACCTCCTCTCTGTACGCCATCTCGTCATTCCCGCTGATCAAACCCACCATGGCTCCTGGCTTTAGAGTCATAGAAACAGTCCAAGCTTTCTGTTAAACACAGTCTGGTGTAGCACCACAACCTCTACTGCTTATTACAGATTGGTGGCTCATTTTTGCAAAATGAGAAATATCAGAATGAAGCTTTTCACCTTCTTTTACTTCTTCAGCTCTTGATATGCGCATGGGAGCCAACTTCCTTCCTAGTATAAACACAATGACTTGATTGCAAATCCTGCGTCATGCCTGTTGTAGATGGAACTTAATGGCTTAATGTGGAATTGCTTTGTACCTCATTCTAAAGTGTTTCGGGGGAAAAAAAATATTTAAAGAGAATTGCTTGTGGTGATCCATTTGCTAATTGACCACTTGTATGGAAGACTTCAAGATTCTGCCGTCTCTTGCACATTGGCTTCCTACCAAGTGTAAATGAAAAGGCTGGAATTCCATTCATCAACTTAATGGAACCTTTGGAAAGAGGCAGACTGTTTATCACTGAGGGAGAAAGAAAGAAAAAGGAAAGGAGAGAATGAGTTAAAGTTCAATGGCTGAAGATTGTATGAAGAGAGAAAGAGGCATGATATCCATTAAAGGCTTTAAAAGAAGTTCCTCATCGAAGATCCAAAGACGGAGTTTCCTCAGAGCCGTTTGTCAACTCTCCTGGCTGAAGCAATTTAGCGCCTCGGCGAATGAACAACTCCGGATTGTGGAAAGCATTTGCCCAAGCTGAGAAAGCATAACCTGGGTCATTTAGTATTTCAGACCTTAGTGTCAACCTTATTTGGTTAGTTCTTAATGACCAGTTGTCTAATGTGGTGATGGCCTTTCACATGCTCTGACCTGCTGTAAGGACCAGCCACTGGTTGGGCTTGTTTTTCAAGCATATTGAACATGGAAGAATTTGGAGGACGGGGCAGCACCTTGGAACTCTTTATCGTGTTCCTCAAACCATCCCCAAACAAGGTGTGCATAGCTGTGCACTTGTTTTAGGTGCTTTTGGTGCACTGAGGTTAGCATGGGCTCTCTGGGTGGTCTGCAACTGAGCAGCCACATACACAACATGGTGGTCTTTACGCTAATGTTGTTCTGTGAGAGGTCTTAATAATGTGACTTGGCAGTGAAGGTCACCCTGTAAAAGTATTCTTTACTACTGTCTGTCTCTTTATATTCTTCTTTCTTCTGTAACCACGCCAAGCTAATGCGGATTTGTAGTATAGAATTAGCACACAGACTGGCCCTAATGTAGTGGCTAATCACAATAGTGGCAGATGTTTGCTGAGAGTGTTCATTGATGTTCTTTTATGGCACTTTCAGAGACTTCAGTGGTGAAGTGTTGATATTTGAGTGTCTTGTACACTTGCATTTTAGACCTATGGCAAAAAACATTTTCTAGAAAGGATTTATTCAATCTTGAAACTGTGCTCACAGCTTGGCTCATGGTGGCTTTCTTCACTTCTATACTATGCTCTCGGTAGTGTTCCTGGACTGACTGTCTCTCAGTCTGTCAAATAGCATGTCTTCTGAAAGTAGAGTCAGGGGCCAGGCTTGTTATGTCTTGGCTTTGCTGGAATGCGCAGATGGATTCTACATTCCCAAGCCAAAATGGAACTGTCAATCTCCCACCTTCTTCTTGTTTTCATTTTCCTCCTGTTTTTTGCCAGTGGCAAAAATGGCTATGAAGATCAAAGCTGGAGCATGTTATGAAATGTATGGTCATATGCAAAGGAAATATGATCACATGAGTTACATGGCCCTGGCAGTTTAAAACCGTTCTGACTGACTTTGAAGGCCAGCTGGATGCTCTTGAGTAATCAGGCATGCCTACTTTTTGCTAGTGCTAAAGTAGGGGAATAAATAATAACTGGAGTTCGTTTGAGTGCTATAACTTGGTCACTGTATGGTGAAAGCTTTCCTGCATTAGTTTGTCTGTCCAAGAACCTAATCAGCAGTTGATCTGGGCTTGTTTTTGTTTTTTTGTTTTGTGCTTGTTTTGATTTTTTTTCTCAGCCTTGCCCAATATTTAATATTTCTCTGACTGGCAGATTATTTGTTCTAAATTGTATCACACTGTGTCAAAATCATGAAATAATCCCAGTTGCCCTGTTACCTTTACTTTTTGTTAAACAGTATGGCTACACGGCACAGATTGTTAATGCAATGTTGGTCCCTGCAATACTGATCACAAAAGGCTGCAACAAGCCTCTAACCAATCAGTGTTTTTGACAAGATGACCAGTCACAGCTCTAGGTGAGTGTGACTGGGTCTTCTGGTGAATCAAAGACAGTGATTCACCAAGGTGTTTTTTTTCATGATGTTTGTTTGTCTCTTAGAACTAAACAGGTTGCACAGAAATGTTCTAGGAAAAAAAATAGGAAACAAAATCACTGGGTAAAGGCCCAACCCTTCCTAAAAATACTCAATCGGCAACTATTCACCTTCATTGCGCACCAACCTAATTGTCTTCCACCTGTGATCAGCTGTAATCGTTTTGATTAGCTCAGCATTAAAACAACTATCCCTGGGTCATTCCAGCGCTTGGTAGTGCAACTGAAAGCAAACAGTTAACTATAGTGGCAAGGCACTGTTAAAAGATAAAGTTGAGGATGGACAAAGAGAGTTCCTTGTGTGCCTGTGACAACAATATCACAAGTGCTTCACAAATGTTGCTCCTGGGGAGGTGTTGCAAGAAGAAAGCGCCTCCTCAAGTAAGACGAGATTGACTGAGCCTTGCCAAAACGAAGATTCTGAAGCCAAAAGGAAAAAGGTGTTGTGGTCAGATGAGACCAAAATCAAATATTGCCTCAACACCAAATGGTACATCTGGTGGGAAGCCAATACAACTCACAGTCCAACACCATTGCTACAGTAAGGCATGGAGGTGACAGCATCCTGCTGTGGGTGTCTTTCTCTACAGTAGGGACTGGGGCACTTGTCAACATAGAAGGAAAATGGATGGGGCAGAATACTGTCAAATTTGTTAGGCCAAACAAAGAAGTGTAAATTAGTTTGTGAAACAACAAAAAATGCCTGTTTTAGCTCCTTAATTTACACACATGGACTGAATGGAGGGTCAATGTACAAAAAATTAAATACTTCAAACCTTTTAACCTTTCAGAAAAGTGATTTTATATTTAAATATAGGCATTGCAATACCTAGCAGTATAATCTCAATACTGATACTTTGTCCATATCGTGCAGCCCTATAAAGCAATGTTTTGGTGCACATTTCAGATTCACTTTTGTTCATATAATGTATTTGTAACTTACTATATAGGTAACAATGTAGTTTAGCATGAAAACCGAACATATGATGTTAACAGTAAGGTACTGTCAGTTATTTCATAAAGTCAGTGGTTAAGCATCATTTCTGAAATGTCTCTCATAGGCTTACTCTGTGGCTACGAACACCCATAAATTCCACCGAGCCGTACATCGGAATTCAAACCACAAAAGACTGGTTGGAGAATCCAATGGGGTGATGGTTTGTTAACAGTTGTTGTTAGACCATGTTTGGCACCGAGAAACAGTAGAAAACGAGGCAAGCGCCTCCAGAGATGATTGGATGAACAATCTCTTTCAGTTCATCCATTTTTATGGTGTCGCTGTACAATATGAACACACTTACAGCACATTTCATGTAGGAGGAGGCCAATTATTTCTGCTATTATCACTAGCTAGTTGGCAATATCCAGCCCTAAATTTAAATCTGTTCACCTAAATCAGCATACAATTATAGTGGAATGCACTTGAGTGATTGAATACAACCATCACAAGCTGCAATTCTTGAGTCATGTTTGATTCTCTAGTGTCTATCTGTACGGTCATACTGTGTTAAAGGTCAGTATTGATTTGAACTCTCAGTTAGGGAATCTGACTGTGCGGCAGACTCTCCGTTGGCGCGGCCCAGTCCTCTGAACCCAACAGGTAACGTCTGTCCAGCTGTACCGGGAGCTCTGTTGATCTATTTCTCCAGGCTCAGCGGGTAGTGTCTGGCATGTCTGGCGGCGCTGAGAACTCCATGTTGCCATGCCGTCTCCAAGCTGGCGGGACGCTGGCATTGATGAATGCTGGGGGCTCAGTAGCCGCCGTAGGGGCCGAGGAAGAGGAAAAGAGGAGACTGATTATGGGAAGGAGAGCATGGCTGTCACCCATATGACACTGAATCTAGAATGATTTTAAAAAAGAACTTGCATCATAGTGTACCACTGATCTGTTAAACTGCATTAAAAGTGAAGTATTTGTTACAAAATGCACCGTTAAACTAAAGCTATGATGTCGGAAGTTCAGGGTTTGTGACGACAGACAGTACAAAACTAAAAAGTGGGTTGGCTTTTTTTTTTATTATTATTATTATTAAGAGGCCAGACCAGTGGTTAGGTAATGCAGGAATGCTGAGTCACTGTTTGTTCTCATTTATAATGGAAGAGTGACCAGGACTGCTAAAACCTGTGCTTAACCTGCCCACTAAATCACTTAGGAAGAGTAGTCTAGAATTCTGTAATCATCTTAGAAACAAATGATATTGCAAAATCACCATTGTGTGCTCGTTCCCTGACCCTGTTTGCTGTTTAGTTGAAGCCTAATAAAATGGCGAGAATCTCTCCTGAGACGGAGTCTAATTAGAGCTACAGCAGAAGAGGTTAGAAGAGGCCTTTAGAAGGTCATGCTCCTCCTGTCCCCTCTGGTTGCCCCTCTCCTGCCATCTGGATGTCTGTATCTGTCTCTGCCCCTCACATCTGGTGTTTGGGTGTGGTTGACGTGGGGGTACACTGTATAGAACCAGTTTTTTAAGATTTAATTTTTTTAAAGAACCAAGTATAAAAGTATCCAACATGGGAAAGAACTGTTTTTAATGCTTGTTTACTTTCTGCTTTTTGTACTTCTTTGTTGTTTATCTACTTTGCATTTTTTTTACTTTCTACTTTACTTTTACTTTTTGTACGGTGTCCTCGGGTGCTAGAAAGGCGCTTATGTATTATTATTATTATTATTATTTTTTATTATTATTATTATTTATTTTTTGTTGTTGTTGTTGTTGTGTTTTGTTTTGTTTTTTTTGTTTTTTTTTTAACACAAATGGCTTTACACAAATGGATGCCTGGTCTCCTCCTGTTTTCCTCACCAATAAAGCACAGAACTCACAAAATGGACCGAAGAAGCTTAACTTTAGACATAACAGTGCCTCAGTATGGACCCTTTTTACTTTTACTGAACTCGATTAGCCTGCAGCATAGGCTGCTTAGCTTTACACCCTTCAGGTGAATGTTTTTCTGCTGCTTTAATGAATTATGCACTATCCTTGAATCCTTTAGTCAGCATATACTAAGGTTTGTGCCTCACTGTTTGTGAGTGTCTTTGTTCCCAAGACACATTCATGCATACAAGCATTAAACCACCTGCTGGTGTCCTGTCAGACCTTTGACTCTAACCACGAGGTGCTAAATAATCTGGTTGCCTCTCCCTAGGAAATCCTGACTGATGACTGGTATTTGTCTAATTGCCACTTTTAGTCATTAAATTACATCTTCCAGTGCCAGACATTAACAGGAACATAGAGATGCTTCCCCAGACCAGTATCACTGTTTCCCTTTTATACTTGGCACAGAGTTTGCTAATCCATGGATCATGTTACTTAGATCTTTAGAAATTCTGTTTTGGAGGACCATCACACTGATGTAGCAATGATGCTGCTGCTTTTCAGTGTCCTCATGAACATTTTGAAACATTTCTGCTGCAGATATTTAATTTGAACATATCAGACATGCTTGCTTTTAACTTTGACTTATATTTCTTTTAACTCTCATGACCCTAAGGTAAAGAGAAAGTGACCATTCTGTCATATGTGAAAAAACCACAGCACACAGTGTGAGCAGCACAAAATTCTTCCTCTGTATTTAACCCATTCACCAAGTAAAGCAGCGAGCAGCCAGGAACACCTGGGGAGTAGATGGTGGGGACGGTATCTTACTCAAGGGTACCTCAGAGGTGACACTAGCAGTCTTGGGATTCGAACCCACAACTTTCTGTTCGCAGGGCGAATGCCCTAGGTAAAGGGGGATTTGGTAGATGCCCTTGTCCAGAGTCACTTACAATCATTAGCAAGGACAGTCCCCTGGAGCAACTGAGGGTTAAGTGCCTTGCCCAAGAACAAAATGGTAGAAAGTGGGGGTTTGAAACGGCAACGTTGTGGTCATCAGGTTCACAGGAAAGTGTTTAGTGTTTTACCCACTTAGGCTACTACCACCCCCCCTGCTGTCCAGGTCTTAGTGTTTACAGTTTGGTGACTTAAGAATTTTGCTTACGTACACTGTCAGTAAATCTGAAACATACTTTCAAATTTTACATTTACATGTTATATTGCCATTTTATATTTTTTGCCATTTTGGCAGTGTTTTAGGATTTAGTTTGGCCAGCATTGTGGCAGCATAACCCACTCCACTCCAAGCCTTTTTCAAAGGGGCCACTGTCATTTTGCCAGTCCTGCTTCTATTCAAAGCAAACGTCTTGATATTTTGCCCATTTTGCTTTTCTCCAATTAGCATGAAAGGTCACAGATTTAAAGTGTTATGGGTGCTTGAATTTACTTACAGGTTCTTTTGCTGAGAGTAATCCAAACCACTCTCCAGCAGCTGAGCTCACTGACTTCTGTAACCAAGAATAAAACAACAGCATTGATGTCAGTCAAGGCCTTGCTCTAACTGGTGTAGAACTAAATTGCGTTTTCCTTTTAAATCTGATGAGAGGCCAAAGCGATTGCTTTTTCGGCTGTCTTGAGAGTGAATGATGAAAGAGCAAACAAATTAAATCTGATAATTATCTCTAAGGGGGTTGTGCTTCTGCAAGGCCTGAGCCTTAGGCTGTGGGTGGGTGTGTGTTTGTTTCGGATCATTTTGACCTCAGAGGTAGTAGTGGGCGGTATGGCCGATTCCTGATGACTTCCGCAAACATCACAGCAAATTAAATATAGAACCCTACAAACAGCATATTCTTTTTTGTTTTTAATTAACAGTGGCTTATATTACTACAAATAACTATGTCCAACTAAAGTCACATTTTTATTGCGCAAACTAGCAAAAGCCGAACTGCTTCTGAACGTCTGACAATCTTTTACAAACAAAAGCATTTAAAGACAAAGCATGCTGGACTACTTGTAGACTGGGTATAATCTGCTTCAGCATTAGATGGTGTGTCCTTACAGACACAAACTGAAATTGCGTGTCATTTTGATCCAGCTTTCGCTTTTTTATAACGATATCTAATCATGGGAAAATGCTGATTCCACCGAGGTCTGAGCATGTTTCTGACTCTTGTGTTTTACAGACCACACCGGTTGACCATAATAACAAGCGATCTTGATACTCAAACAGGTTGGTGGTGCCTCCACCCCTGGCCTCAACAGTGACGAAAACGTTGCAATTTATGTTCTCTTGCTCCGTTGCCACCTCTAGTGGTTAGGGAGTTGCCCTGAGATCAGAAGGTTGTGGGTTCGAATCCCAGCACTGCTAGAGTTGTCTCTAAGGTTCCCTTGAGCAAGGTACCGTCCCCCACACTGCTCCCCGGGCACCCCTAGTTGGTGGCAGCCCCTTACTTCACTTGGTGAATGGGTTAAATGCAGAGTAAGAATTTCACACTGGTGTGTTCATCCGGGACTATGAGGGGCCACTTTACTTTTCCCCCTCTCTGTGCTAGTTTTTATGTAGCTTGCTTACTAGTATCTGTGTCCTTGTAGGTACATGTTTGTTAGTCTTCTGCCACTACCAACGCATTACAGGCAAGCGTTTGTACTGTTTGTGAATTGTCCAAATGTATGCCCCGGCCTCAGGCATGTTTGGTATTTATGGGTGCCATACCAGCATGAAGTTAAAAACAAAACCCATAACCTACGACACATATTTTCTACGGGTCTACCATCAACTACTAATCAGAGGGCTGTAGACTGTAGACAACTTTTACACGTAGCAGGCTTAGCCTTCAATGTGCTACTTCTTTCTGCTGCTGCCCAGTGCAAAGATCAAGTGTCTCTGGGCTCAGTGTTTGGCCCATTTACTTTTTATCCTTGATTTTGAAACAAGCAGGCCACTTTCAGGATTATTTTGTTCGTAGAGCATTATGTCTGGCTTTGGTGAAGTGTTGTCTCAGGTGAACAGAGCCCCTGTTTGTTGGAATGCCGCTACACACTCCTGCCCATTTCTCTTCGGCACCTTTCTCCAATGCCAAGGGGAGGTCTTTCACCCCATCCTGTGATGAAGTGGACGATTGCTCAAGGTCGTTCTCGGTCAATGTTTAATCTGCTACGTGATGGCTGTGAACACGTTGCCTTGTGATGGCAGATTACCGTCTGGCCTGAAATGTGGTCACACAATGAACAATACACCACAGAAATGTTCACAGAGTCCGCACCGGCACAGTCCAAGGTTTTTGCGGGTGTGTACGTGGACATAACATAGTTCTCAAAGGTTTACTTTGCATTGCTTAACGTTATTTTCGTATGATGCATCTGCTTCAGCTACAATCGATGATGGTGTTGCTTATTTGCTAAAGATCATTTCTTTTGTTCCTTTAATGGTAGTTTTTTCTGACACTGTAGACTGAAACTAGAACATCATCATCCTGCTGCTGCAGTTGCTCTGTGTTTGAGGAAGCGTGCAGCGAGTGCTTAAATGTTTAAACATCACATGGAACGTGCGAGTGAGATATTTATTGTGACGTGCTTAGATGTGCAGCTATGCTATCACACGCGTGTGTGTGTGTGTACTTGTGCACAGTTGTCTAAACATAAAATTACCAAAGAGCACCCACTCATTGTGCTCGTCTGTTTCTATTTCTGCTAATACAGTGCGTACTGCTTTATTGCAGGGTGAGGAGGGGCCTCCCAGTCTGGAGTATATCCAGGCCAAGGACCTGTTCCCACAGAAAGAGCTGGTCAAAGAGGACGACAGTCTGCAGGTGAGCTCTTCTTTTTCTTGTCAAGTGGTTAACCCCAACCAACACTGCCACCGTTTTCCCAGGCTGCCGTGCTCGTCTCTGAGGATGTTTTGCATTTCTTTGCGTTGAATGCCTTTTTAACGGCCGCATTCACGATCCAGTCTTCGCTCACATTTCAGTCACAAGCTCCTGCCGGGAACAAACACATGAACTGACCTTGGAGTGCCGCGTATGTTGTGTAGTTTGACATCAGATATTCGCAGAGATGGGCAGTAGTCCTCAGCAGAAGAGCTCTAAAAGCCATCAGTGGACAATAGAGGTGCAGGAAATAAACAAAATGGTGACATTTTATTTATATTATTTCTTTTTATACATGTACCTTTTGCATTGAGATTTGCAGCACAGTATGTGTTTTGTTTTTTGGGTTTTTTTGAGGGCCGTATTGATACATTTTTGTTTTCAGTTAGTATGCCACACATGTATCCACTTTAAAACAATGTTTAACAACACTGGAATGGGGAAAAACAAAGAAAAACCTGGCAAAAACCTTAAATATCACTGTCTGTGCAGTTTTTCAGTGCAAGTTCATGGAATCACGACTAATCGCCCTGTGACATGTGACACTTCTCTCAGACTAATGATAAGGAACATAAGAGAGAAGCCAGCAGACCATGTACACCCATTAATGCTAATGGTATTCAGGTAATGGCAGTGGGCCCTTTAGCAGGATAATGCACCCTGACACTCTCAATCCATTTGAGCATCTGTGGGATATACTGGGCAAATTATGCCAGTCCATGGAGGTCCCGCCTTGTAATTTCCGGGACTTGAAGAATCTGCTGCTTGCTGCCAGATAACACAGCACACCTTCAGAGATCTTGTGGTGTCTGTACTTGGATGGGTCAGAGCTGTGCGGTCTGAGAAGAACAATCTGATTCAAAGACCAGTTTAGAAGTGTCTTATTTACAATGGTTGTCCTCATGGGCTTATTTAATCTTCATAGAACACAGTTCTCACTGTGAAATAATGTCCATTGCTAAAAATTTCTTAAAATTTGTGCCGTTACTGATGTTCGGAAGCTGTTGTGTAGCTGTTGTGGGCTCAATGAGAAACTTAGATGTGGAACAGATGTGAGAAATGTCTCATAAGTTAGTGTTCAGAATGAAATTTCTCTTTTAACCTTACGATATTTTTCTATTAACCTACACCCTGAACCAGATGTACCTCTACCTTATGTCATATAAACTGACACACACATCAGTGGCCTGTGAACATCCTGTCTGCCTCCAGGCAATCTTTAGACAGTCTTCTATCAGCTCATTCTAGAGAAAGCTTATACTACTCAGCCAATTACACAGTCAGGATTAGGCAGCCAGACGGAGAAAGTTAGAAGAGATTGAAAAATTGAGGTGGAAGGATGCAGATTGGGGCTTTGGCTGTTGAAGAGAGAAAAGTGAGTTTCTGATGAAGTCTGTAAGAGCGAAATACCAATCATTAGCTAGAGAAGAGAGTCTCCATTAGATCCAAGCAGTGATGTAATGGCTTAGCAGTGGAGCTGCAATGCTTTGCATTCCGAAGCAGAGCTATGGAGCATGCAAGCCACTCTCAGCCCTCAGATCCTGATACTCTCAGCAACACACTGTTATATTACATATTGGTACACTATATGGACAGAAGTATTGAGACACACCTGTTCAGAGTTTGGTCTAGGCTCCTTACTTCCAGTGAAGGGCTTAATCTTAATGCTTCAGTATACTTAGACATTTTGGACAACGTCATGCTTCCAACTTTGTGGACACAGTTTGGGGAAGAACCTTTTCTATTCCAGCAGGACTGTGTCCCAG
>JBBPCY010000082.1:10075480-10086804 GCA_037974405.1 Brachyalestes nurse
AGTATAAAAACACTGCTGTAATCAACACTCTCCTCTCACAATGAGACCAGTTGGATGGTAAAACACTACTAGAAGTAGTCAAAGGTAATTATTGCCATTTTTGTTTTCTTTAAATCATATAAGTGCTGCATCATTTCTCTTTCTCTTAAACATTTTTGCAGTGGTCTCTTTTTTTTTTCCAGAGCTCTGTAAAAATATTCTCACCATCACTGAATGTTTGCCACATTTTTATAATAACGTCATTAAAAAAAAGTTATAGTATATCTGCCAGTTATTTCTGATTGGTGCTATAACATCCTTAGATTGGTGCGTCATGTGATGTTTGTTTGTTTATTTGAGCCTGAGCTGTTTCTGGCATCATTTGGGAGCTACACAAGTAACAAAAGTAGCTCATTATTTAAAATGGGCACTTTTGGCTTGTACTTATACACTCACAGTGTTGGCTGTAACACTTTATCACTTTAACGTTTACAGTGAACCAAAAGACATTTTAATTTGCTCATTGCAATTATTTAAAACTACAGTTTCATGATTCTACCTACATGTGGCCGAATGTAAAAGAATTACTCTTCACTTGTTTTAGAAACACTAATGAAATGAAAATGTCTTTGTAAGGTTAGCATATTTCAGTAAAGAATCAAGACCTTAAACTTGGAGTATTGCATTGTTTACCATTCTGTAGTACTGAAAAAGCTTCTGGCCGTCTATCGTCGTGTCTGTATCTCTGTTGTCTGCAGTCTCCAGCCTCTCACCTGATCCCCTTTGAAGCTTTTGGGGCTTTCGTGGCTGCTCAGGCATCCTCTATTTAGACTCTGGCTCCATTAAAAATGGATGTGCTTATTTTCCGCAGATCGGTATTACCACCAGGGTCACCGAAACAGTGGCACAAATGAGACCGCAGCTGCTCTTAGAAGTGGAGACAACAACGTTGCCTGCATTTTATATTTGGTTTTATGACCTATGAATCCTTGTCAGTATACTTCTTGGATCTTTATTCTTATGCAGGACTTTCTTATGCGGGGAAATGGAGCAGAACGAGATTGCGCCAATCTGTCGTTTTAGAGCACACCTTTGTCCTTCTGTATATTTTTACAGACTCCATTAACAGTCAGTTGTGCGGAACGGGCCATAAATAACTCTTCAGAACACACTGGTCCAGTTCTGAGGATAAATCTCTGTAATGCAAGACTGTCTTCCTGTCTCTCAGAGGCCAGAACAGTCACTCTTTTTCTATGCTCTCAGGAATAGGGTTGTCATGGTACCAGAAATTTTAGTTCTGTGCTGATACCATTTGTAGTATTGTATTACTTAACATTACAAAAAAAGTCGGGATGCGATGAATTGCAAACCCATATTTAATTGAAAATAGAACTAAGACATCGTATGCTGAAACCAAGGAAGTTTTGATTCAAATGGCAAATGCTTATTTCGAATTTAATGCCAGCAACACAATTCAAAACAAGGCGCTACGGGGCAATGATAGACTGGAAAAGTTGTCATGGGAAATACAAAAGGTGAATTGGCAGCGGGTCAGTAAGTTGATTGGTTATAAGAGCCTCCCAGAGAGGCAGAGTTTCTCAGAAATGAAGATAGGGAGGGGTTCATCACTCTGAACACTTCGTGGGCATATAAAGGAAAGTAAAGTGACCCCTTGTAGTCATATGTGAAGACACCACAGTACAGCACACAGTGTGAACAATGTGTAGTTCTTTCTCTGCATTTAACCCATTCCACCAACAAGGGGGCGCCTAGGGAGCAGTGTGTGGGATTTGAACCCACAACCATCTGATTGCAGGAGCAACTCCCTAACCACTAGGCCACCAGCTGCCCCAAATAGGGGAACAATTAAAAAAATAACATTCTTCAACATGAAATTACAACGAATTTGAAGATGTCGTCATCCACAGTACAGATGCAGAGCATCTGTAGAAATCAAAGTATGCAAGAGACAAGGCCAAAAAACAATATTGTGCTGGCCATGATCCTTGCATTGAAGCAGACATGGTTCTGCAGTGGAAATCACTGCATGGGCTCAGGAACAATTCCAGAAACCACTGTCTGGAAACAGTTCAATACCACGCGAAGAAGAAACCGTATTATAAATATGATCCAGAAACGCTGCTTCTCTGGGCCCATTTTTGTACCATTTTTTGTTGGTTCTTTCATCAGGACATGTTCACATAATAGAAAAGGGCTCCTTATGTTTTCAATTGATCATAAAAGAGGGGGGGGTGGTAATAACAGTAAAAGAATTCTGACTTCGACATATTAAGTCTCCAGTAGATATCTTCGGTGGACCTTGTATCTCCATTTCTGTGTGGGTTTTTTTTTCTAATTTATTTTTTTATTTTTTATTCATATTTTAAATTCAGCAGCCCCCTACAGTTTGTGGAAAATTCATGATATTCTAACCAGTAGTGCTGCTCCCAAACACCCCATCCCACTTTCCCACAAATGTACATTCCCACAATTTGTACATTTCTGTTCCAATAGAAAAAGCACACACACTGCAGCAGGTTCGTTGTATTGAGACTCTTCACCAGACTCACTGTTAAAGCATCCTCCAGTACCTCAGTAACAGGCAGAAAATTGCTTGTCTGGCCCAGCTCCACTGAGGGTTTGCCACACGAGATTTTAAAGCTCATCAGCTCTTTTGCTCATTTTTGAAGTGCTTTGCCACAGTGCTCTTGGCCAATTCTCCCTCATTTTATTTCATTTCATATCCCTTTCTGTTTTCTTTCTTTCTGTTCTTCTTTGTCCTTTTTAGATTCACATGCATCTAAATATGCATGGATCAAAACCTGTCAGTATGTGCCTTTTTGGCACAACTAGGAGCTCTTGAAAAAGCATCCAGTCACGTACAATTTTTACCAGCCGACTATGTATCGCCTTTCTAAACTACATCTAAAATCTATGGTGTGTTGGTGTGTATTGACTGATATTGTTATCTTCCAGTGTTTTTAGAATGTTAGTAGGAAAGGGGCAGCATACCCGCCACTGGCCAGGCACATAAAGGGATATGGTGGTACTGCACCAAAGCTGTTTGCTTTGCGTTCATGACTTTTAAACTGGAAGGCTTCTTTTGTTTTGCTCATTCATGGAAACGAAACCAAACTGCAAATTGGACCATTAATCTCCTACAAAAAGTTTTGCATATTATGCAAAACGTACTTCTTGCCAAATAGTCCTTGTTTTTCTGTTGCCTGATTAAAATTGGATAGGAATCTGCCTCTAGCTGGTAATACAACACAGCCGGATTGCATAATATGCAACTTGGTGACGTTAATTAAATGTGCAGAGTCAGAGGAACCATTAATGTTTTGGGTCCTGTATCACGGCTCCAGCTGAGAGTTACTGGTGTTCTGATGAATTTAGGTGTTCATGTAATCAAGCCAAAGGTCATGTAATCAAACAAAGGTCTAATTATTATTGTCTTTAAGGTGTTTATTAAGGTGTTGGTGAATTGGTACTTAAATGGGCGGTTATAAATTGTTTTAGTTACAAAAAGGATTATATAATAAAATTAATATAATTACAATAAACCCTTGAAATTTGTGGGGGTTACGTTACAAGAGCCTGTGGATTTAGAAAAACCACGAATTTGTGATGTGGTAAACAAATCGCCTATAAATGCCTATTTTTATAGTCTAAACCCTAAACATGCCCCCAAATATGCTCCCAAAACACTTTTCATTTAACTCTTAATACATTACCCTTAAAGAAAATGTAAATGGAAACTCCACGTGGGAAACTGTTCTGATGTGGGAAAGCTGGACTGCAGCTGCCAGAGATGCGTCACAGGGCAGCAGCCAATAAGCAGCAAGGAGAAATTAATAACGCTCTCGGATTGGCTACATTCAAACCTACAGCGGTATTTCAGCGTCCCAAGACACGCTTTCTTTGTGTTCTCTCAACAGTACCAAAAAATGTATACAGTTATATTTTAAATGGAAATTTAGCTGAATTCAGGTAATTTGTTACAGAATTAGTACATTATATTTTTCTTAATAATTTAGAACTATCGTACATGAAAAATTCTGTATTGCCATGAAAAAAGCAAAAAATAAAAATGTGGTAGATATTTGAAATTTCCATGAATTTGCAGGGGTTTCCGTGAACAGTTCGGTTGATTCTAGGGTAAAAATCTGCCAACGACTGAACCGTGAATTTGCAGGGGAACACTGTACATGTAATATAATGTGCTTGTTTTGTGACATCACAAATACTTTTATTTAAAAACAGGCTGTTTTGTGGCTTATTTTCAGCTACATGAATAGGTAGTAAAATCACAATACTGATGAATTATCCACATCGTGTGGCTCTAGCGTAGATACAAGCCGCTGTCTGAATACCTTTTCCGCTTTTTTCTCCCCACACTCTTGAAGCATGACCAGACACATTTGTCTCTTTGTTAAGCCTGTAGGCACAAAGTTATAAGGAAAGTGAATGCTGCTGTAAATGACTCATACTAATGGACAGAGACAGATACAGTCAGGTTGTCTCTCTGACTACATCCCAAAGTCCTGCAGCCCACTCTGTTTGAGTTTCCAAGTCGAGCTGCTGGAGTAATGACTGAAAGGAGCAGAGCTTTCGGCATGTAGGCGACCAGATATCGAGGGTGATCCATGACTGTAGCTGTTTTGGTCGACATACACAGTGTTTTAGTTAAAAGTTTACCCCACATGTCACGTAGGGCCCATTTTAAGAAGCCGAAAAAATTGCATAACCAGCCTTGCATGATGTTCTATTTTTAGATGCTATATTTTAAATGTTTGTTAAACATTGTTTTACTAACCGACATGGCTTTCATTTAACAGCTGTCAACTGTTAAATATGACTATATCTATAAATACTTTAGAGCAATGGTTCTCAACCTTTTCAACATCAAGGCCCAACTATCTATCACATTAGATGATATTAAATAAATAATTGTGGACCAATGGCCTGTCTCAATTTTAGATTCGCGGCCCAATCAAAGGCCTTTGCGGCCCACTGGTGGTTCCCGACCCAGTAGTTCAGAAACCAGGCTTTAGAAGACAGGCTACATAGAATTCTGAGCGGTTTTTGTTTGTGCTGGTAACCTTCATTCATTAGAAAATGTTTTGTAATATCCACTTATTAAAATTATATTACATATATTACATTACATTCATTTGGCTTTTATCCAAATTACAATATGAGCAAACACTCGAGTTTCAGGACAGTGTGAGAACCAGAGGAGTTCGAAATCTTTATGTTGGTGCATCAGTGTTTTGTGTTCAGATGTTTCGGCCGACCAGTATATCAACTGGATTCTAAAGTTTAGCATAGTAGAACATGTGGACTTGCTTTGCTGCCTGAGACCCCTGAGGAAGTTTAAAATCATTGAATACCAATGAATTCCAAGCTGTTCCAGGAAATTCCGCAGCACAATGTCAGAGCAATTCGCTGATCCAAAACTAACAAAGAGGTTGAGTCATGCAAATTGACGACGATCCAGAGCAAAGTTGTAAATCAACAACAGAGTAGATCAGAGAGAATTGCAATATTTATAGCCAAGTCGGAGTTCTAACCATTGAGATGCAGTTGGAGTCCATATTTTACTCCTTCAGGTCATCTCTGAAGCTACACGGATGAATTCAAGCAAACACTGTAAGTCCAGAGTCAAAGAACTCCACAATATGGCTCATATAGCTCACAAATCGCATTCATCTCTTAATGTAGGTGGCAGTCGTCTGTGTGGTCTCTTCAGTAGAGCTCTCCCTCCTCATTGTCTTCAGGGACTCCAGCAGACCGTGTACTGATTCTTCTCTCTAACACATCAAAATAATAAAGATAAAAATACATGTGCTGGGGATGGATCACAGTTGTCGACAATTTGCGTCGTCATTAAATGACAAAAAATAGACACTGTGCATCTGTAAAATGTGTAAATTGTTTTTGTGTTCTTTTTGGCCAAGCTTTCTTTAATAAAGCGGAGTCAGGTCCAAGCAAGGCATCCAGAAAAGGCAGAATACCTCCTATACCTGTACCTCAGCGGCTGCTAAAGCGTTTGGCTGAATCGGCTGCCAATTAAAGATGTTCTACTATTTACCAAATCCATGGATTCATGTACTTTTTTTCCATGTAGTGGCTGTAATTGTTTAGGAACAGTTCATACACTTCTGCAAACGTTTGACAATACAAATAAATGATCATGGAGGCAATGATTTTACTTTGTTTAACTGGTTGTAATATTAGTCAAAACTACTTTTAATGTATTGATATATATATAAAAATATAAAAAGTACACTGTACAAGTATTACAAAAATTTGTATAGATAGGTAGATAGATATAGATAGATAGATATAGATAGATAGATATAGATAGATAGATAAATATGTATATACACACTGGAGTGTTCTCAGTTGCTTGGTAGCAGCAGACATTAAAAGAAACAGTAATAGTGCAGCAGAAAAACTGCACATTGCACTCAGTAATATTGTACCTGAAGTACTGCATGAGAAATACTGCACTAGAGTTGTGTTGGATGTTGCTGAGATTGGTCCTTTTTTCCTGAACTTTGTCTGTGTGTGTCCGACGTCAGAGACAAGCTGACCTTATAGGCTTGATGATTGTTTCTGCTGAAGGTTTAAGGGGATTAGTCATCGTTTACCCCTCTCAAATACTGAGGTCTTGCTCTCCCTGTCTCACTTTTGCACTTTTGTCCATCTTTCTGTCTGCTGGGTGCACACCAAGACAGTCGCACAGCTTCCTCGGCAGGTGTTCAGAGATTACCATGGAGGAGCTGCTGAATAAAAGATAGGAAAGACGAGTTGCTTTTGGCTCGCAGCACTGAACACTGACTCACCAGCACTGAGGCAAGAGTCTGAAGAAGCTTTTTTTTTTTTTTTTAATGGTCACAGTCCAATGTAAGAGTGGTGAGCTTAACCACACACAGTCTGCTGCATCTGATATAGTTCCAGCAATGTTATACAGTTCAGGAGACAGTATTAAAAATATGCAGTGTGCCCCACAAAGTCACGGTTCAGAGTTTGCGTCCTCGCTGATTTGTGATTAATAATTGTTCGCGGAAACCTCCGCAAAAACCACAAAAATCATTTTTTGTTGCCTTTTTTTTGGTGGATATATATCATTTATGATGCATATTAGTGCTAAATTTGTAAGAACATTTAATTTACTAATTTAGCAACATAAATAATAATGTGAATTCAGCTACATTTCCATATAAACTAGAACTGTGTACATTTCTTTGTACTGTCGTGAGAACACAAAGCAACCGTATACGAAAGCGTGTCTTGGGATGGTGAAATACCGCTGTACTCAGAAGCAGGAGGTTTGAAAGTAGCCAATCCAATCCAAGATACAGTTCAGCATTTCCAAATCAGAACAGTTTCCCGGTTGGAGCCATCTTGTGTTTATTTTTGTATTTATTTTTAATGTAATGTAACAGAGTGGACCAGATACCACAGCACACCTGTGGAGTCCTTGCTTCACCAAGTCAGATGTTTTGGTAGAACGAGTGGGACCTACACAATATTAGACAGGTGGTCTTGCTCTTATTGTGTGTGTGTGTGTGTTCGTGAGATACAGAGTGCTGTCTTGGTTACTCATTGCTAATTCTGCTGAGCTTGAAATGAAGACGAGTGGGCTGATAAGTGAATGAGCTTGTTAAGTTATTCCCTCACAAGCACTCACTCATTAGAAAGATGTTTGCCTCATGTGTGCCATTTCTGCTGAGTATAATTGGAGAAGCTTTGCCACTGTGTTTATCTAGTTACACCCTGCAATGCTCACTTGTCCTTTTTATTTGCTCTTATAGAGCTTTTACATGTTATTTATCTTTCTTTAACTGGCCCTCCCCCCCTACCCCCGTCTTTAGGTCATGAGCTGTTTGTTCCATTTGACTCAGCATCTGGAGATTTGAGAGTGTGCATGTGCACTTCCATCACTCCTACCTCCTCAACACTTTTGCATTATGCATCGTCCTTTGTCCTCTTTCTTAGGGAAGCAGGGATGGAGGCAGTGAGTGTAGGCTTTGTACTTGTATGTATTTGTTCCTTTTCTAATATGTTTTATCTCCCCATTGCTAATAATAAATCCATAGATTAGTCCCATCTCAATATTCTCAGAAATGTCACATTATGGAAATAAATGCATCTTGCATTGTAATTTCCATTACTTCTTTACCTTTTGTTGCTGTCTAGTATTTGACCAGAATCATCTTAAGTCATAAAACCATTCATGAAAGCCAAGCAGAATGAATGTCTGCCCGAATATGAAAAACATTTAGAGCGTGAGGTAGATTTTGTCATCATTCAGTTATTTCCCAGCTGTACAATTTGATTGCCAGGAGAAAATGTGATCAGCCTTAACACTGTTCATGTTTTAAACTGGATGGTGCTTTTATATATTTAATATTCTTGATGTGATTCACAAACTGGCATCTGAGGCAGTGTGTGCAATAATTGCTAATCCCTGCCTTTCTATATCTCCATTTTTCCATTTTTTTTTTCATGGTGTCCTATTCTTTTCTCCTAAACACCCCTCAGCCAAAGCAGCACAGCTAACAGACTGTTTCAGAAACATTAGTGTAGCTAACTATGCTGAACTCACACTTGCTAACACTCTATCGGACTCAGACCATTGTGAGCATGTTGATGAAGATATGAAGTCAAGATTTTTTCATAAAATTTTTTTTTTTTCGATTAAGGACTAGAATTTCCAGAGTTTTGGAAGAGTCTACATAGTTTGGTATTGTTTAGTTAAGTTTTCTTCATTAAGCTTTCTAAAAATAAGCAGTTGATGACTCCATTCCTAATCAATTTTGACAGCACTACATGAAATATGTCCGAAAAAAGAAGTGAAAGAGGGTGAGAAAGAGATTTATTATAAAAAGAGGCCCTGACGGAGCCTTGGAGACCATCCGACATTCTCCAGTAGGCTTCACTGACGCTAGCCTAAAATTTTCCACTGAAGTTGTGCAGCCTTTCAGGTTAAATCGGGTCTGAAATGAAAATCAAGCAACCTTAATGCAGGCTCATGAAGTTCCAGGCTTCTGCAGAGCAGAACCTGGACTGTACAAGCCCAGAGCCATCCACCACACGCACAAACGCATCTTTGTTTAGTCTGCCCCTGTTTTTTGCTACTTCAGAGGTAACCGAGTCTGCACATACGGCCCTGAAGCTCTCCACTGTTCAGGGCTTTTAAAAAAACAGGCGTTTTTCCGGCAGCCTGTTTTTTTAGCACTGTGCCAGCAGGACCCCAGGGGCCTACCCATGAGGTCCTGTTTACCCAGAGCCTGCAAGTGTACGTTGCCATCAGGGCACCAATGGGTAACCACACAAACCGCTGGCAAGGCTGGCATCATGCGAGGGGTAAATTAGAACCAGATCCACTGCTGTCAGCCCAAGGCTTCAAGATGCTGAGAGGAGTAAAATAGCAGAAAGGAGAAAATGTTATGATAAATTCTTCTTGGAGAAAGTTTACTGACCTTAGTAGCAACAAGTCTTTAATCTTTATATTTGGGTTGGCTAGTGCTCTCTAGTGCTATAGTGATGACCCACAGACAAACAGATCACTGACAGTGCATCAATAATTACCAGCTTTTTTCATCACACTGGTGGATTTTCAATCTCCTGATAAAAGACAAAGCCCTCACATGACTATAAATCCAGTATGACTAACACTCTCTTCAACTATGTAACCGCAATACACGAAAAGTATTCAAGAACAAAAATAAAATGTAACAAACAAATCATAAAGAATTCAGACTAGCTCCACCTCCAGTGCTGCCTTGTTTACTTTGTTAAATATGACAATGTTTGCTGATTGCTTAAATTTACAGGGTGGGGCAATTAGGAACTGATCTGTCTGGTCAAAAATCTATTAATGGATCGCCATTCAACTGGAAATACTGGAATAGGAAAGATTCTATGATGTAAATCTAATATAAATCCTCTTATCCGCCTGGAAATATTTGTTTATTTATGGTTGTTTGCATATGCTTTTTAGATAATGTACACACATACTGTCCCGTTTCAGGAGTGCTGTGCTTTATAAAGTGATTGCTTTGGTTGCCAATGTGTTACTGCAGTTTTTATGGTGTTTTTACTTTCTTACGCTCTTGATTTATAATCCTCTGTCCATACATCACTGAGAGCAAGTCGCACTAAGAGCAAGCCCAGAATTCTGTTGTGTGCCTGTTAACTCTTCTGGGTTTTCGCAGCACTGATGGCAGTGTGTTGTTCTCTCCAGGTGCCTTTCCCAGCTCTTCAAGGGGAGGGGGTGGAGTTTCTGGGACGTGCTGATGACGCCATCATTGCCATCTCCAACTACAGACTCCACATCAAGTTCAAAGACTCCATCATCAATGTAAAAGAACATGCACATTCGCCCACACACATCTCACAAAGTGATGCATGCGTTCAGTTGAATCTATTCTACAATTAACTTTCACTTTTGCTGCAAAAAAAAGACGAGAAATATTTGAACATACCCACACAGTTTAAGTGTAAAAGAGGAATGAAACTTGAATTTAAATGTCATTTAATGTGACCTCAAAGCCTGTTTCCACTGGTCACTGTAAATTAAACCAGTGTCTGAGCTGCACTTTACCTTTTGGGAGGTAATGAATGCTTTCATCTGCTTCCCTGCAATCTGTTTGGACGTATTATTGAGTTCCCAGGCCACCCACTCTGGTAACACTACTCCTGCACCCACAACACTGTTGGTTACACTTGGTCCAAGGTTTTTCTTAATAATTCCAGTGCTACTGTCGACTCCATTTCTTTGCTAAGAGAGAGCGAGACATTTTGAGTTCTCTTGTCCCAGCGAGGTTTAGCCTTTCCCGGGCCACCGCTGGCTTTTAGCCCCTGTTCTGAAAGGCCGCTAGTTCTTTCACGACACGCCAGAGTGTGTGAGGTCATGTTGGGCTCTCTTACACTCCAACACAAACGAGTGTTTGTTGTTACCCGGCTTTCTGAAATTACACTGATTCCCCATTACACAAAAAGCCCAGTCAGGTGCGAACTATACGGGGAAAAAAATATTAGGTCATAGTACACAGTTTCACCATAAACATAAACATTGCAATATTTTGACACAGTTGAAATGTTCTTTTTAATTTTTTTAGCATAACACAGACGGTCTCTGCTCTAAATCTCTGCTCTAAACAGGACTATGTATTTTTGTAATAAAATACAGTTTAAGCTGGATTGTGCATTAGGGATGAGACATGATTTTCGAATAGTCGAATATTCGATATGCGTTCGAATATCGAATAGTTATTTCGAATACCGTTTTAGCCATATCTCACTTAAGGGACTCCGAAAAAACACGGAAC
>JBBPCY010000082.1:10096980-10107316 GCA_037974405.1 Brachyalestes nurse
TCTCTCTCTCTCTCTCTCTCTCTCTCTCTCTCTCTCTCTCTCGCTCTCTCTCTCTCTCTCTCTCTCGCTCTCTCTCTCTCGCTCTCTCTCTCTCGCTCTCTCGTTCTCTGTCTCTCTCTCTGTCTCGCTCTCTCTGTCTCGCTCTCTCTGTCTCTCTCTCTGTCTCTCTTTCTGTCTCTCTCTCTGTCTTTCTGTCTGTTTCTTTTCTCTTTCGTTTCTCTCTCTCTCTCTCAGACTCATCCCTCACAGGCGGTCCTGGTCCTGATGCCAGCGCTGCACCACAGAAGCTGCTGATTCTGGACGCGCGCTCTTACACTGCTGCAGTGGCCAACCGCGCCAAGGGAGGAGGCTGTGAGTGTGAAGGTAAGTGCCAGTCTGCATCCTCACCGCTTCCACCGCCTTGCCGCAGCCCACACAGGTCGTACCTCCCCTGGGTGGAGATGTGTCTACGCGCTGCTGCGCTGCTGCGCTGTGGAGGACCTCCAGGGGTCCTATGATTCATGGAGTGTCATGCTGGTATGACACTTCATGTGACACACATGAATTCCATGATTTTGCTACATTACATCAGAATCAATAATTAGACCGTTAGTGCCCGTCTCCAGCCATGTTGAGCTATTCATTTTGAAATTGTGATGTCCCCACCACCCCTCACCCCAAAAAAGCAGATTAAATTAATACCTGACTGTTTAAAAAACAATTGCTGGCTATATTGTGGTGCTTATCATAATCTGAGAACTTTATTGATCCTAGAGGACATTGTTTGTTATGGCTGCACAAACAGAGACAAGAACAATGTAACGTCTAAATAAATCTAAATGAAAATCTGTAGAAAATCTGTATAAACGACATTATGCTATACAAACAAATGCGGAGTATAAAAACTATAGATAAGTAACTTAACATGGTAAGACTGAACATAAGAGGTGGCACATAATGATAATGTTAGCACCTGATAAGAACATTGCACACTTTTGCTCTGAAGCAGGCGTGCCCACTGGCAGAGTAGGATTTTGACACTTCTCTCTATAATCATGTTTGCTGGGATTTTGAGTCCAGCTTCAGTTCACCTTCAGTGCCTGCTTGTTTAATTCCTTTTAGATTCTCAGATGTATGTGTTAAATGAGTGAGAACATTGTGTGTGTGTCTGTCTGTAGAGTACTATCCGAACTGTGAGGTGATGTTCATGGGCATGGCCAATATCCACTCCATCAGGAACAGTTTCCAGTCTCTGAGAGCAGTATGTAGTCAGATTCCTGACCCTGGCAAGTGAGTATGCAATGCTAACTTCTGACCTTTTCACTCACCTTTATCACACTTATCACATGATCTCTCTGTGTAGCCCAGGCTCGATGCATCCTGAGGCATATTTTTAGTAACTAGGTGGAAACCAGTGCCAGTTACTTTAAAGTTACGAGTAGAGGAACGGAAGCCTAGACCCAGCAACAGGTCTTTTATTTTCTAAGGGATTAATAAGCAGTTCTTATTATCTTATTATCTCTCTTGTTCATCACTGCTAGCTTATTTTCAGGTATTCTTCTGTTTGCATGTAGAAAAGCGTAACAAATTAGATTGCCTGGGTGGTGAAAGGTGGGACACCTGTTGACTTTGAACTTCTTGTCACTTTTTGTTGTCCCTTTATGCAATCAGACTCGGGACACATTTCTGTTTTGCACTTGGTATAAATGACATCACATGCCCAGTGATGAGCTACATTTAGAGAGCGCTCCATGTACAGAGTTGCTCTTATGTTGCTTTCCAAGTTTAAAATAGACCCCCACTGGCATGATTCAGAGGTAACCAGGTCAGGGCTAAATTGAGCAGAGACCCCGATGTGTCCCCCTTAAGGTCACCACTATGTTACTCCATAATATAAAGCTTAGTGTGTGTTTATCAGCTGAATCTTTATTTATTTGTTCATTCAGTCAATCACTGCTTGACCATTGCCAATATACAGTCCCACTATGAACTGGTAAATAATTTTAGTATGAATTATTCATGGTTCTAACAGGTCCTTAAAATCCTTGAAGATTTGTGAGTTTGAGGGAAAAAATCAAGGCTTTGAAAGTTTGTGAAAACAGACATATAGACATGGTGCACTGAAGTGCTTGAATTTATAAGTTTTGTGTAATAATAGAAGTTTAAATGAAACGGTCATGTTGGCCATTTGAACTTGAGGAAATTGGGCCTGGAAAGTCCTTGAATTTGAGGTTTAAGAAAGTGTGTGAACCCTGGTTATTGTATAGATTGCTTAAACAGAGTTGAATAAATTCAAATGCTTAGCAAGTATATTATTATGAACTGTATTCGTATCTCTCCCCCTGTAGCTGGCTGTCCGCTCTGGAGAGCACCCGCTGGCTGCAGCACCTCTCTGTCATGCTGAAGGCCGCTACCCTGGTGTCTTCTGCAGTGGAGAGAGAAGGACGTCCAGTGCTGGTCCACTGTTCTGACGGATGGGACCGCACCCCTCAGATTGTGGCTCTTGCCAAGGTCCTACTGGATCCATACTACAGAACCATTGAGGTGAGAGAACTGTGAGGAGAAAGCTATTGATTTCTAAGCTGTTTCTGTTGCAGTCCATCACATGCAGCGATTTGTATCCGCCTCAGGTCAAGCAAATGTCCAGATGAATGGTGACCTTATTTTTCTTATTATGGCTTTGGTCTCTGCAAAATGTTGTGTAACACTTTGAAAAAGGAGAAAACCTTTCCACCGCGCAGTCTAATTGGTAGAAAAGCGTGTGATAAAACCTGTTTTATCTGATAACGTAATGGTTTTCTCATCATACCTGTATCGTTCTGCTCACCATCGGTTGCCAAGTAACGAGTGTTTGCAATGTTTACTCTGAGCACTTTTTTGATAGAAATTCTTCTACCAGTATTAAAAATGCATTTTATGATCATGTTTCGTTTTTTTTTATTCTGCATACTATTTTTTTTTCCTCACCATGTTTCTGCTCACAGGGTTTCCAAGTGCTAGTGGAGACCGAGTGGCTGGATTTCGGCCACAAGTTTGCGGACCGCTGCGGCCACGGGGAGAATGCGGAGGATGTTAACGAGCAGTGTCCAGTCTTCCTGCAGTGGTTGGACTGTGTCCATCAGCTCCTCAAGCAGTTCCCCTGCCTGTTCGAATTCACTGAGGCCTTTCTGGTGTGTGGCTCACCAATTGACCTTTCGTTTATTTCATCTATTTATCTTCCCGGCCTTCTGCTAGTTCTTCTCATCATCCTCCATCTGTCTATTCTGTGACTAACGTTACTGTCTGTGCTTTCATCAACTGTATGTACACTTCATTCACTTGTAAGTTCATTCGATCATTCGTTGTCACTTGACCGTTGTCTCACCATGAGTTGGCAAATCTTCAGAGTAGATTTATTATATGAATACTGTATAACTGCCTATCAAGTCTTGAGTGCCAAATAAGAGCAAGGGCTGTCAGAAGCTAATGCTTTGAATTGTGTGTACATGTGTCCAGGTAAAGCTGGTGCAGCACACGTATTCGTGTCTGTACGGAACGTTTCTGTGCAATAACGCTCGTGAGCGGGAGGCTCGGAACGTCTACAAGCGAACCTGTTCCGTCTGGTCCCTCCTCCGTGCCGGCAACAAGAACTTCCAGAATTTTCTCTACATCCCCTGCCATGATATGGTAATTTTGAAACACATACACTATATAACCACATGAATCGAAGTATTCTCCCCCGAGGACATTTAAATGTAATTTCAAACTCATTTTGAACTTATTGCAGAGCACAGCAAACCTATTCATTTTTCTTTTTCTGTTGAATATTACAGCAGCATGGGGGTTTTCTCCATCTCTACTTAGAATGTTGGTCTCAATCTAAAAATGCCAGTAGATATCGTATTATTTGTCTTTTTAATGCATCATTTAGAGCATTAAATTAGACTTTGGTTGGTTTTGATTTAGGTTGGTTTTGAAAGATGGACGCTCATGATCTTTGACTTCTGTGGCAGGTTCTGCAGCCAGTTTGTCACACGCGAGCGCTGCAGTTGTGGACTGCTGTTTATCTGCCCACCTCTTCTCCATGCACGGCAGCGGAAGACGCCATGGAAATCTACCTAAGCCCCTCCTCCCAAGGGGAGGAACTCACCTCGCGCTCGCTTGATAGGTCAGTCTGCCTGCTATACTTGTTAATTGTGATTTAAGAATTTTCCGTTTTTCATGATTTTGGTAGGATTGGGAAATCTGTGTTTCTGAAGAGAGATGGGGAAAAATGTCCAGAGGCATAGAATAGTAAGCCAAAATCACTTTACAAAACTCATGATGTACTGCTATGCATGTACACAATATTTCATATAAATGCTATTATTGTTATCTTTCTGGTAAAAGAACAGAACATGGGTAACTACAACCAGTATGGCTGGAATGCATCTGTAACATTAATAGGAAACATGTTCATAATGCACACAAAAATAGAAAGGTATAATGTTACTGATTTGCTGTGGATGCCTCCGGTTATACAATATCCTTTGGAACCTGGAGCTATACACCTCCGTGGCCTGTGAAAACCTAGAGATTTGCATTTTACCTTCAGTTCAACTTTTGAAGACCTTTTTAGTACCTGGGGTTTGTTTAAAGAGCAAGGCCTGTGTTCTGGTCCAGATGATAAACAGTTTGATAACTTTGCCATTGGCTATTTTTGCATTATAAGGCACTGTAGGGATTGACAACATTGACAACAATTGACAACATTTCTAAAAACTGAGGAAAATAGTTTCTTCAGCTGATTTAAGTGGTGTGCAGTGTCTGGTGTGGCAGAATACAAAAGGCAATGAAATTATAAAGCGTTTATATTCTATTTGTTTTCTACGCAGGCTTCCCAAGACACGCTCAATGGACAACTTGGTTTCCGCCGTTGAAAATGGCATGGCCCTCACTCGCACCTCCAGCGACCCTAACCTCAACAAGCACTGCCAAGAGGGGCGGCCACCTCTGGAGCCGATTACGGGTCAGGTAGGCGCTTCCACTGATAGCCCGGAGGACACATCTGACACCGGCTTGGGCAGCGAGGACCAGGAAGTGGAGACCTGTGAGGAGACCCCACCCTCGGCATCTCCTGAGCCTAGCGAGGACGACGTGGACACGAGGGTGGAACCCTGCTTGACCACACAACCTTTGCCATCCTTGACGCATCCCATAACGTTAAACCAGGTCCCTCCAATGCCACAAGCCCTGCCAATTTTGCACCAAGCCCAGCCTCAAATCACTAGTCCTCCCCTCCCAATCTCACCACAGGAAGTGCATGCTAGGACTGCAAATTCCACTTTGTCACTTGCTGCTACAGCAGATCCACTCAGTGCTCAAGTGTGTAATGGCACTGATATACTACAGGGCACCGTAGAGCCCCTTTGCTTCCCCTCACCTAGCGCTGTGGAGCTTTTGGCCATTAAACAGCACCCTTCTCTCGCCCCACTGGACGACTCTACAGAGACACTGATAGAGCAGGGTGCCACCCAGTCTGAGTTGCATCTGGCTCACAAAGCCAGCACTAGTAAGGCGCAGAATTTGGGCCTGGCGCCACCTGATGATAAGAGGACTCCAAATGTTAAAAGTACTGAGCTCATCCCATTAAAGGCCACAGCGCCCTCTGCTGACTACACACGAGCAGCACGGCGCCTGATCTCGCAGAGCCAGCTGACGGACCTGTCCTTGCTGGGTTCGCACTGGGACAGCATGCAGGGCCTCGTCCAGTCTGCCTGCGGAGGAACTCTTCAGCAAGGAGGCTTCCAGGGCCGCCGCCTGGCTAATAAGCTCCTCCGTGCCCAGGGAGTTTCCTCCAGCAACGGCCAGTGCTGCCCCCCTCGGTCTCCTAGCAGTCCAGTCCAGTCCAACTGGATCTCAGCCATTAAAAACACAAGCTACGCTGCACTTTACGCGTCATCGTCCTCATCGTCAGCTTTGGGACCCTCCTTCCGCCAGATCTTGCCGGCACCCCTATCCTCGCCCTCTTTGGGCGGGTTCCCCGGGCTGCTCCAGGCTCCCGCATACCTGGACGATGACGGCCTTCCAGTCGCGGTGGACGCTGTCCAGCAGCGGCTGCGCCAGATAGAAGCCAGCTATAAGCAGGAGGTGGAGGTGCTGCGGCGGCAGGTCAAACAGTTGCAGCTAAAGCTGGAGAGCAAACAGTACTGCTCACCCCCATCCGAACCTGACGTCGACTACGAGGATGACATAGTGAGTTTTGTTAACGACTGTACACTGTAAACAGTTTACATGGTTATCAGGAGCACTGTGTTTTTAGGATGGGCGTTTCAAATATATTTATCTATTCAGATATTAAAATAGTAGAATTCATGTTCTGATGAAATATGTTCATTACAGTTATTCATTACAATAACAGTTGTTCATTACTGTTCTGAACATGGAGGGTTACATATTTATTGAAAGTAGCTTTCATTTTGTTGATTTAGTATTTATTATATGCCACCTTTTATTTATGTACCACCTTATATACCACTTTATATTTATATACCACCCTATATTTGTTGTGTACCACCTTATATACCACTTTTATTTGTTATATACCACCTTATATTTGTTACATACCACCTTATATGCATGGTTTTCACTATACAAATTTGGCATATTTTTGTTAATTTTTTTTTTGTACATTTTAGTGTTCATTTTATTTATAAAACATCTTCTCCCAACGTACATTTGTACCATTATCCCTGTGTTATAATTATCATGCCATACCATGTCCTAAATATTGAGCTCCGTTCTGTCATCTGGCAGTAAGCGATTTTCAGAGGCTGTATGTTGTAATCAGTTTCTTGTTCTGATTGGTTGTGTTAATCTCTGATCTGTGCCGTCTGCTCGTCTTCAGACGTGCCTACGGGAGTCGGATGACAGTGACAAAGAGGACTCTCTGTCCGACCACAGCGAGGACCGGCTCAGCGAGGGCAGCTGGGACCGCGTAGAGAGGAAGGATACCGAGGTCAGCCTCCCTCATAGCCTGCTGCAGGTTTCTGCCTTTCTGCTTCTCATATGGCACTGATCTGAGAGCAGCTTCCTTTACTAGAACCTCCCTTTAAGCTGTTATAAGGGAAAACTCTCTGAGTACTCTCTGATCAGCTGCAAAAATCACCTTCTGCTTGTCTCTGACTGGCTCTCTCCCTTACCTCCCTCAGGCTGCCTTTGAACCAGTTTTGCTTGTCATATTTGAGCCTGGCTGTTAAGGACTGTCTCTTTTTGTCCATTCTTGCAGGTTACTAGATGGGTACCAGACCACATGGCCTCACACTGCTTCAACTGTGACTGCGAGTTCTGGATCGCAAAGAGACGCCATCACTGCAGGTAGCACTGAAGTTATATTTAGTTTAAAAATAATTATAAAAATGGTTCATGAAAAGACAGCATGTTAATGAGACCTAGCACAGTATAGTGGACTGTTGTGCTAGTTTAGCTCTGCAGTATTAATCAGATGGAAATTACTGAAGTATGGAAGGTTATGCCCTAGATTCAGGCACAATATTTATCAAACTGTATGAAAACTGTAAAATGGATATAAGGTTTTCAGTGATATGGACAGAAACTAAATGAAACAAAAAAGAAAAGATTTGAAACGTTTTAATTGGGAGCAGGTGGTGGCCTAGTGGTTAGAGAGCTGCCCCTGCGATCAGAAGGTTGTGGCACCACTGAGTTGTCCTTGAGTAAGGTACCGTCCCCACACACTGCTCCCCAGGCGCTGTGTTCCTGGTGAATGGGTTAAATACAGAGAAAGAAATTCACACTGTTCACACTGTGTGCTGTGGTGTCTTTACATATGACAAATGGGACTTTACATTAATAACCCTGGGTGCGTTGTCTGTCTTTGCTTCCAAAGGAACTGTGGAAACGTGTTCTGTAAAGACTGCTGCCACTTGAAGCTGCCCATTCCAGATCAGCAGCTGTACGACCCGGTACTGGTGTGTAACTCCTGCTACGACTCACTGCTGGAGAGCCGCACGCGCGAGCTCCGCTCTCAGCAGCTCAAGAAGCCCATCGCCACAGCCTCCAGCTGAGCGTGCCAGTCTCATCCAGTCACACTGTGGGCTGCCCAGCCCCCCCGCGTAGGTGCCCTTAGTGGTGCCTCCTGATTTTGGCAGAGGTGTCCCTGCCCACACTACTTCGTGAGGGAGAGATGAGGAGGACTCATGGGTCGTTATGAGCTGCTGTGCTATGGCGGAGGGGCAAAGACTGGACTTGAGGAACCGGACAAATGTTCGGGGTGGAGTCCAGGAGAGAGAGAGAGAGAGAGAGAGGAAAGATGATGTGTGACAGTTTTTTTTTCTTTTAACGGAAGTGAACTGACTAATCTCTCTGGCTACGGAGCCCTCTCAGCTCCAGCCTGCCGGCGTCCTGCTGGCTAATGGAATCAGTCCACCAGGGGGCGACCTAGCTAAAGTCAAATGTCAACGAATTCGAAACTGAGAGGGCTTTCGTCTCAGAATCGGTTCACCTAATCAAACCCACGACCGTGCATCAGCGCCACACAGATTTAACTGAGACACACAGCTCTACGAAAATACACGCAACTCAAAGGACAATCTCTCATCTCCTCTCAAAGCTGGGGACTCTGAAGCCTTGTACTCATCCTAACCGAGGCTGACCACTGGAAGAAAGGAAAGTAAGAAAGAAAGAAAGACATTGCTGCTACAGTATTTAAAAAGAATTTAATTTTGTATCCTTACTTTTGTGCACTATAAGCTGTTGTAAATTTTGGAGGGAAATCGAGACCAAACCCAAGCAAAAGGGAGAAAATCCTGCAGTTTGTTTACTCGCTGTGGTCCGTTCTGGTGGGCTGTGCCTGTGCTAAGCTTGAATGTGGTGGGTTTTTTTGTTGTTTTCTTTTTTTTTCTGTTTGTGTGGGAGTTACTGAAAAGACATGTTGCCATTTGACACTGATCTGAGGACACTTTAGTACGTTTTCTCAATGTGGGGAAAGCAAGGGATCGGTTAGGAGGAGCTTATCTTGGATCAGTGTGGAAAATCTTTTCTGTGTAAGAGGCAGAGAGCAGTTATCTTCACTATCCACATGCACCTGCTGGGTCGCGCTTGTCCTTTTCTGCTCTGTGGTTTTATGAACAGTTAAAAAAAAAAAATTAAAAAAAAAAAATGAAGCACCACATTTTTCTGGACACTAAGTGAAACTGTAGCAATGTTGTACTGTTCCTCCTAATCAAGGAATGACTCAAATATTAAGTAACAGAAAGTTAAAACCAGAGCCATCGCGTCGTTCGGACATGAGTAATGTTTTATTTTGTGTGTTTTTTCCCGATCTGAAAATTACACAATAGCATTATTTACCTAAAGCCATGGGGTTTTTTTTTTTTGTTAGTTTGTTTGTTTGGCTTCTTTTTTTTTTCAATCAGAAATCGTTCCTTGAGATTGCTGTATGTGTATTGTTTGATGATGTTCATTGAAATAATAGTGCCATTATTTTTTCTTTTTTGTATGATTTGTATTTTTTGCCTTCTTTTCTCACAGAATACGTCGTGTTACTCATCAGTAACAGTCTAACATGTTCAAAGGTACAAATAGTTAGCTAGCTAATGGGTATTTTCTGAGGTTCCGGTCAGATTCCACAATGTCTAATGGTCTTTCTTTCAATGGCAAACATGATGAAGGAACGTTTTCGATTTAGAAAGTAAAAAAAAAAAAAAAATGAACCCAGAAATGTAATATAGTTATCTGTACTAGTGGCTAAAACTTGTCACTTAGTGAATAATTGTTGTAAAGAAATGCACTGTTCACGTCAAATCCCATGGGTTAAATAAAAAGATATGTCTATGAGAGCCACCAGTGTTTGTCTTTTTTTTTTTCAACATAATGAATACAACCCTTGATAAAAACAATGGAATCACTACACATGGAAATTCAACCAGCTTTGGTTTCATTGGGAATAAATAAATCACAAATTTTACCAAAATTTTATATTTATAGCTAATCATTCTGGCTTCATGGAACACACCTCAAACAGACCTCATTTTAATCATGAATAGCATCTTTCTAGAATCAAGTAGAGGGAACAAATACACCATGAATTATCATTTGTGTCAGGAACACTTTATGGACAAAAGTATTGGGACACATCTGTTTTTCAGGCTAGACCCCTTACTTCCAGTAAAGGGCAGTCTTAATGCTTAATGACTTTTTGAACATCGCCATGCTTTGTGGACACAGTTTGGGGAAAAACCTTTTCTATTCCAGCATGACTGTGTCCCAGTACACAAAGCAGTTCCATAAAGACATGACTGGATTAGTTCAGTGTGGAAGAACTTGACTGGCCACACAGAGTCCTGACCTCAACCCCATCCAGCACCTTTGGGATGAACTG
>JBBPCY010000082.1:10107416-10126464 GCA_037974405.1 Brachyalestes nurse
CAGGAGTGATTTGTGTGGTGGAATGGGTGGAGAAGAGCAGCAGGAGTGATTTGTGTGGTGGAATGGGTGGAGAAGAGCAGCAGGAGTGATTTGTGTGGTGGAATGGGTGGAGAAGAGGTGCAAGAGTGGTTTGTGAGGTGGAATGGGTGGGGAAGAGCAGCAGGAGTGATCTGTGGGGTTGAATGGGTAGAGAAAAGTGTCAGGAGTGATTTGTGTGGTGGAATGGGTGGAGAAGAGCAGCAGGAGTGATTTGTGTGGTGGAATGGGTGGAAAAGAGTGTCAAGAGTGATTTGTGTGGGACTGTGGCCACTATATTGCACTGCACTACACGGCATAGTTTTGTACTGTACTGCTTGTGTGTTGTATTTTATGTTCTGCACCTTTTAGGATTGCTATATATTTCATTGCACTCTGTGCAATGACAATAAAGGAACCTTGTCTTATCTATTTGATGAAGGTAAAATCTTTCTGGTCAAAAATGTTTCATCTTGACAATTTACACTGGTGGGAAGTTCTTGTGTCGTTAGCATGCTCAGTGCAATAAGAAAAAATAAAAGAAGACAACAGAAAAAATAAAAATAGACAATAAACAATAATACAACAACAAGAATAGCATTGCAACGAACTAATGGTGTATCAGTAGTGCAAAATGGTTTATGAAAGTGACTTAGTGTTAATGCAATACAAATAAAAATAAATGTAATGATATAGATGATAAGATAAACCTTTATTAGTCCCGCAAGTGGAAAATTTACATTGTTATGGGAGAAAGTGGACAGTACAAAGGTAAGAGCAGCAATAATAATAATAAAAAACAATAGAATAAAGCTATACACAGCAATAAAGTATAAAAAGCACACTATACAAATAATACAAAAATATAAACAGAGACATTGGTGTGTCGTGAATATAAATGTGTGTGTGTGTATATATATATATATATATATAAAGTAAAAAAAAACGGTAACAATGAACCAGACAAATTGCACATTGCTCACAGTAATATTTCACCCCTAAAATTGCAGGTTACAGCAGAAAACCACGAATACTGCACATGTACCAGAAATATTGCACACAAAAGAAAAATATTGCACACAAAGGAAAGAAGCTTCCACTTATCAGTCCATGGTGTCTTGATGTGTGTGTTTGTGTGTGGTCAACTGCAGGTGTTTGTAAAGTCTGACAGTGGTTGGAAGGAAAGACCTGCGGAATCTCTCCCTCCCACACTGTGGGTGCAGCAGCCTGCCACTGAAGGAGCTGCTCAGTGCTGTCAGAGTCTCCAGCATGGGAAGGTAGATTTTGTTCAACAGGGATGACAGCTTAGCCACCATTTTCCTGTTACTCACCGCCTCCACTGGGTCCAGAGGGCATCCTAGAACAGAGCTGGCCCTCCGGATCCACCTGTTTAGTCTCTTCTGCCCCTGCAGACCACACTGTAAAAGATGGCTGATGCCACTACAGTGTCATAAAAAGAAGCAGATGATGAGGGGATGAGATTAACATTCAGTCAATTCACACATTAAACATTCACAATTGCATAAATCTGCTTCTGAACAGAATGACATAAAAACTGAAAAAGATCACATACAGAGTGGGGAGGAGTTAAAGAGTCTTATGGCCACATGTCGAAAGGATTTGCATGGGGTGGGAGGGGTTGTTCCAGATGCAGAGAAGCCTCTTCAGCATTCTCCACTCAGACACCTCCACCGGGGTCTCCTGTTTGACACCCAGGACAGAACCAGCCTTTTTGATCAGCTTGCTCAGCCTTCACCCCACTGCCCCGGCACACAGCTGCAACAACCACCACACTCTCTACCACAGAGTGATGGAACATGGTCAGCATGGTCCTACAGACATTTAAAGACTGAGCCTCCTCAGCAGGTGAAGTCAGCTCTGCCCCTTCATTAAAACAATGTCTGCGTTCCTGGACCGGTCCAGATCACTGTCAACATCACACAATACCTTCCTGTTTAGGTATCATTTGACAAAATTTCATTGAACAGGATAATGATCCCAAACATTCTTCAAAATTATGCCAAAATTGGATCAAGTCCAAAGAAAAGTAAAAGTTTTGAAAATTATGTCTTGGCCTCCAGATCTTTCTCCCTTTGAGCTTCATGGGACGAGGTGGACAAGCTTGAATGAGCGTCCAGCAAACGAGACTGAACCTTTTGCATAATTGAAAAGGTGCTGGCTCCAAGGAGGGTGGGTCCAACTTCTGGTGTCTTGTATAAGCATGCACTGTTCGGTGGAAAATGCACAGAATAATTTTCAGTCTAATCAAAACCTATTACTGCCATTGAACACAACAAATTGTCCTTTTGCTATGAAAATCTGCATTCACAAGAACGACTTGATGATCTAGTAAAATAAATCCCTAGGCCTCCCTAGGCCCTTGCACAGTCACATTACTGTAAGTGTGTCTTTTTTCTACTATCTAAACACTAATAAGACAATAACTCTACAGGACATGACCTCATTTCTCTTGATGGAAAAAGTGGTCAAATAAGCCATTGTGACATTTTTTGTCCATCCTTAATGATTTGCCTCGTTGTGGATAATGTAGACCCTGTTGCTTCAACTTTACACGGATGTACATTTACATTTATGGCATTTAGGTAATGACACTTTTATCCAAAGCAACTTCCATTCCCTAACTACAGGGGGCAGTCTCCCTGGAGCAACTTGGGTTAAGGGTCTTGCTCACGAACCCAGTGGTGGTACTGAAGGTAGGATTCGAACTCATGACCTCTTGGTCCAGAGGCAAGTATTCTACCCACTAGGCCACCACCCCATGTAAAGCATTATACTTCCACACATAACATTAAATATCTGTGTTCATGGACACCCTGGTGCCACATTGTCATTGTTCTATTTCTACATAAATAATGAGACATAGATTAAAGAAAATAACAGCTTGAGCTTTTCACTGCCAGAGCTTGAGTAAAATGTTACAAATTAAAACCTTCAAATTAAAAAATGTCAAATATCTGAACAAATATCAGATTGTTAGACTGCTTATTTCCACCAGGTGGTGGTGTGGTGTTTAAAGGCAGAAATGTAACAACTAATCCACTCTTACTGCATCATTGGGCCCTGACCCCTTCAGTGTTGTTGATGACCCCTTTGGTGAAAACATGTGGACGCAGAGGGCCAGAGACCCTCCCACAGGCTATCGGTGCACAAAAGCCAGCGAATGAATATTATCGCTTTTACTTGTTTTATTAATGGACTAATCTGCTTATCTGCAGTGATGCTAATCTGCGGTGTGTCTGCAGCATAATCGAATACAGATTACAGTCATAATGCAGCTCAAATGAATGAGCAAATGCCTTTTAGCTCACAAATGAGTATCATCATCTTTGCCGTGGTGGTCAGACAGAGGTAATCAGACTTCTCTTGTCTGATTGGCCCTAGCCAGCACCAGCGTCTCAGTGGCTTTTGTTTAGGAGACCACTGTTGAGCAGCAAAGGGCCACACTGAGGGTGCTTGTGAGTTAATTATGTTACATTAATTAAACTTAACTAATAATAGTCTGAACTCATACTCATGGACAAATTTATATACTTCTGTGGAATAATGCCAAAAGTAAAGGTATATTTAAAGTATATTTTATACAAATAAAAATATTTTAAAATATTTAAAAATATTTAAGGTATATTTTATATAAATAAAAAAATAGCTAGTTAAGTTAGCTAGTTACTTTTTCATTTTTAGTTCATTGGATTTAATATCATATGTACCTAAAAATGAAATAAATTTAAAACTAAAGGTAGAAACATTTAATAATATCACTGTTTGTAAGCTAGTCTACCTAACACTTGAACAGAAGTTGGTATGTGGAGTACACTACTTGAAGAATATCAACACTTCATTAACTGGCTCATTTTAGCAGTACATGGCTCCCAGGTTCACAATGTAAGTTGGCTTCAAATGTAAATCCACTATTCTTGAAATCCAAAATAGCATAGTCGACATACACCATATGGACAAATATATTGGGACGCCTGAGCATTAGACCAACAGGGACTTTCATGACATTGTATTCAAATACATAGATTTAAATACAAAGAGTTGGTTCTGTCCCTTTGTAGCAATATATATTTTTATGACATACCGAACTTCCTCAGCCTCCTCAGGAAGCCGCTGAGCATTTTTTTTTACAGTTGGTTCACACTTCTGCACTCAGGATGAAGGTTCAGAAGTGTGAAATCTAGAACCTTCCAACTCAACAACTTCTTCCCCACTGCCATCGGACTCCTTAACAGCTGACAGGAGTATAATTAATGAAAATCATCACCTACTATTTTTTCATATTAAGCTCCTTCAGTTTGCAAATGCACAGTTAATATTTCTGCACATTACACTTTAAAGTATTTATTTCTTTTTCATATAAAAAACTCTAACTCTAAACCTCGGCATTTGTGTGGACAGCAGAGAAAGAACTTAATTGCACAGAGAAATGCATTTTCTACTGTACATATGACAATAAACGTTTTGAATCTATAACAGCTTCCACTCTTCTTGGAAGGCTTTCCATAACATTTTGGAGGGTTTCTGTGGGAATTTGTGCCCATTCATTCTGAAGAGCATTTATGAGGTCAGGCACAGTGTGAACAGTGTGAATTTTTTTCTCTGCAGCGCCCAGGGAGCAGTGGTGCCAGGGAGCAGTGGTGCCACAGTACTGGGATTCAAACCCACTCAGAGTGGCCTTCCCACACGGGTGACTCCCTAATCACCTGCTGCACCAAGAGTAAGGTGCAGGTCTCAAACAGACCTTTTCTGGAAGGTTAGTGGGTCAAGCCAAGGGTATGGAGAGGGTCCCCATGAAGTCTGGTAACCTGTTCGGGGCCTCTCCTGACCAGCAGGATGGTCAAATGTGGGGGACACACATCCCAGCACGGCATGACGTGGCTCTTCCATGTTGCAGCTTGGGAGGGGGCAGTATATGTGTGAGCGATACACAAAGAGAACCTACTTCAGCAGTCCTGGGATTCGAACCCACAACCTTCTGATCGCAGGGGTAACGCCCTAACCACAAGGCCACCAAGAGTAAGGAATACAGGGGCGAACCTGGTTCTCTCATAAAAACTGTCAGTTGCCCCTTGCAGGTTTCAAAAATACCTTTTCTGGAAGGTTAGTGACTCAGCCCCTGAGTATGCAGAGGATCCCCAGTAAGTCTGGTAACCTGTCCAAGGAGGCACTGGGAGCCCACCCTGGACGTCAGAGTGGTCAAACGGGATGGGATGGGGTGATGGATGGGGGAGACACGCCCCAGCACGGCGTGGAGCGACTCTTCCACGTCGCAGCTCGGGAGGGGACAGCGTGTGTGTGAGTGTGTGTGTGTGAGTGTATGCGCGCGTGTGCGAGCGTGTGCGAGCAAAGGCCGGGGAAACATGGCGGCGCCCGTCTTGAGAGTGTCCACCCCTCGGTGGGAGAGAATAGCCCGGCTTCTCGTTTGCCTCTTGGGGATCCTACTGTCCTTGTACGCCTTCCACGTGGAGAGTGAAAAATCCAGGGATGCGAACTACCGGGCCATGTGCGACCTGAGCAGCTCCATAAGCTGCTCCAAAGTCTTCACCTCCAGGTAAAGATCAGGAGATCCAGCAGATCTTGGAGATCCAGAAGATGGGCTTGGGCTGGGCATGGGCTGCAGAGCCCTCTGTTTTCTCGGGTTCAGGCCAGTCAGGGTTTTTGCTGGTTGCTTCATGGTCCAAACTTTATTCTCCAGAAGTGAGCTTTTCTTCTTTTGTCAGACTGAGCTTTGCTAACGACGAGCTACTTTACCCCAAAACACCTCCCCAGCTAAACTTCGGAGTGTGAATTTTGCACTAAGGCTCTCCCGCTGGCTATGTGATCATACATTCCCATAACCTGTGTTTCTTGATATCTGGACCATTTATTGTCCAAACATTATAACCCAGCAGGCACAATAGTACCAAGTTAGCTCCACTAGCTAATACACTCAGTCAACAGAATTTACCACAGCTAAGCTAGCTCAAGAAAAATATAGGTTATTTCTTGCTCAGAAAGTGTTTGTGTTTTTGTACACGTTGGTAAACTCTCAAGTAGCTTTTTTCCATAGAGACACAGTAATTTGTTTATTTACCTCTGAACAGTAAAATAAAAATCATTTATTTATATGTTAGCCTTTAGCCACCACTAGCACTACCATTGGAAGAGCAAGAAGCGGGCTGGGCTGTCTGCACCGGCGGGCAAATGTTAAACAGAAGAGCCTTTTTTTCTTTGCAAAAAAAAACAGTCTGGAGGAAGCTACAGAGCCTGTAGTTGCTGTCGTCCTGTCGCAGGACAAATTTCGAGCACTTTTTCATTCAAATAAGGTGCAAAAACGTCGCTAGCTTGAGCTAAAGCTGCCCCAGTGATATAGTAAACATAACTGACGTTAGCTAGCTGGCTGTAGCTTGGGTTGGTTTGTTTAGGTAGTTTCCAAGCATTTTCGTGTTTTTTTTACCTGACTAGTATCTAAATGATGAGTTTTTAAATATCGAACCATGTAAATATGTTAGTGTGTTTCGCAGGAACCGCTTGAAGTTATGTTAACAACCTTTGACACCCATGAGTCCATGTGTGAGTAATTCACTGACGTGGAACTGGCTCCTCAACAAGAGAGATTAACCAGAGGCGATCTGTCCGTCTGTAGGTCGTGTTTGCTCTGTCACTTTGAGCTTTTGACCCCGGTCTGTTGGTTAACAGCTACTTTAACTCAATACACAGTCCAGACTCTTATATTTCATGGTTCATGCTGGTGGAAGGCAACTAGAGCAGCAGAATCCCTCTCTATCTTCAAAAAAAAAACCTGTTCAGACAGCATCTCCTCTTGATTAGCTTCCTGGTCGCCTAGTGGTTAGGGAGTTGCCTTTGCGATCAGAAGGTCAGGTTTGAATCCCAGGACCGCTAGTGGCACCACTGAGGTACCCCTGAGAATGTTGCCATCCCCACACGCTGCCCCCCGTTCCTGGCTTCCTGCTGCTTCACTTTGTGAATAAGTTAAAAGCAGAATAACAAGTTTGTGCTGTTCACACTGTGTGCTGTGGTGTGGTGTTTTCACCTATGACCTTTACATGAAGATTTGAGCATTTAGGACTCACACTGTCCTGAAACTTGAGCGTTTCCTCATATTGTAAATCGCTTTAGATAAAAGCGTCTGCCAGATTAATGTAATGTAATGCTGAAATGTAGTGGTGCCTTAGACTTCAGTAGACGTGTACAAAATCAAGTGCACAAAATCAGTTTACATGTAGCCTCGGTCAAGGTGTAATAGTCTGGAAAGCCCCACTTATAAATAGGATTTTCATCTATTCTTTTGAACTTCATATGTAATTCAGTCTTTGAGATGTACACTGTCATTGAGCAATGCATACATGTGTTACAAAGATACGTTAGGCCAAAGCCTTCTCAGAGCTACACTGTATGGACAAAGTATTGGGACACACCTTACTTCCAGTGAAGAGTAATCTTAATGCTTCAGTATACCAAGACATTTTGGATAATGCCATGCTTCCAACTTTGTGGACACAGTTTGGGGAAGAACCTTTTCTATTCCAGCATGACTGTGTCTCAGTGCACAAAACAAGCTCCATAAAGACATGGCTGGATGAGTTCAGTGAGGAAGAACTTGACTGACCTACACAGAGCCCTGACCTCAACCCCATCCAACCCTGGAACGGAGATTGTGAGCCAGGCCTTCTCATCCAACATCAGTGTCTGACCTCATAAACTTTACAGAATGAATGGGCACAAATTCCCACAGAAAGTCCAAAATCTTTTAAAAAGCCTTCGAAGACAAGTGGAAGCTCTTATAGTGGCAAAGGGGGACCAACTCCATATTAAAGTCTATGCCTTTGAATGGAGTGTCATCAAAGTCCTCAATGGTGTAATGGTCAGGTGTACTGTTACTTTTGTCCATAAAGTGTAAGTGCACTAAATCAGTTTAAATGTAGCTTCAGTCAAGGTGTAATAGTCTAGATTTTCATCGATCCTTTGAAACTTCCTATGTAATTCAGTGCTTGAGATGTACACAGTCATTGCGTGCTGCATGCATGTGTTACACAAATACGTTAGGCCTTCTCAGAACTGTTACAACACGGTGTCTCAGGCATCAGGCAACATCTTCACAACCATTTCAGGTATTAACTTTCTGTAATGCAGCTTTTAGAAGCTTTAGTCACTTTGGACGTCTGGTTCCCTTCACTGTGAACATTCTGGCACT
This sequence comes from Brachyalestes nurse, assembly GCA_037974405.1. Taxonomy (NCBI): domain Eukaryota; kingdom Metazoa; phylum Chordata; class Actinopteri; order Characiformes; family Alestidae; genus Brachyalestes; species Brachyalestes nurse. The sequence goes on from JBBPCY010000082.1 coordinate 10,115,647, forward strand.
TTCAGTTTCTCCAAAACAGAGTATTCAATGTCAAACCACTCAACTTTGTTTGCATTTTATAGTTTTAATTTTGCAGGCTTGTCCTAGTTCTCAGTAGCTGTTTTGTATTTTTGGTCTTGCGTAACGTTTTCAGTTATTAAAAGCCCCTTGGGAAATCAAAAGACAAGTTTTGCAGAGAAGGGAGTCATGAGTACAGATCTCCTGATGCAGAACGTTTCATGAATCAGTTACACAAAGGCCTCACGTGCATGTTTTGTTGAAAATGATCATGTCAAGGGAAGATGTTATGTGATTCTTCGTTGGAAAAGCAACTCACAGACTTGTAGAGATCAACATAGTGGAGACATTTTCTTCACCTTGTCATTGTTTTGCTTTTATTTTTTAGACCCCAGTTGCTAGAATTTTCTTTGTAGATCTGTGGGCCTGTCCGCATAGCTGTGGTCACTGAATAAAGGGAAGGCTAGCTACACGTGTCTGGACGCTTGATCATTGAAGATAAAGAATCGTCTGCATAGGGAAGTTCTCTATGTGACCGCTGGCCTTGGTATTAGTTTCCCTAATTGGTACACATTATATTTTCCAAATATATCATGGTATCAGATTATATTTTGTTAGTGTGATTGTGTCTTCTTGAGTTTTATTTGAATTATTCTTTTCATAACCAAAAAAGGCGCCGCTCCTCAAGGGAGCTTGTGCAGAATTTTGGACCCGCTCCAGTGTCAAAACATCCGATAATGTCCATAGTGCGCTTGTATATAACTTTATGATCGGTTGATCAAGGCTCGAGTATTGTTCATTTAAAACTTGGTCGAGAGACCTGTGTAGTATATGGAGAGAGTGAAAAAGAATGGTCAAGTCCCCTTTAAAATGTGTGTCGGAGAGAGAGCCTGTGACATCACGGGTAAGGATGTTGGAAAGGGATAAAAAAAAAAAAGCTTAATAACCCAAAGTAACACAAACATATAATAAAACACATCACGTTCATCAAGCCACTGAAACTCAGATTAGACATGTGTCACTGTTTGTTGTGTGATTAGCTTAATGTTAATATTAAAAAGCATCATATTAATTCATCATTAGGAGCTCCTTACCTATATTAGGAATTCCAGGCCTAAGCAGTTTTTCTATATGGGGAAAAATCGATAGTGTTTTTGAAAATTGCTGCTGTACTCTAGTAAACAAAAATATTCTAAACCAGAATAGCCACTGCACTTTATCCTGTGCCCCAAATCTCACTGGGCCTCTTGGCTTGTATGAAATAATGCATTTATCCTACAAGCAAACTAACACTCCTGCTTCTGAGCTTCGTTATAGTAGGTATAGCTTATTGCTAATTTTTATCCTCGCACTGGGCACTCATTGCTTTGTGGCAGCTGGTGGTTAGGGAGTTGCCCCTGTGATCAGAAGGCCACAGGTTTGAATCCCAGGACTACCAGTGGCACCACTGATGTACCCTTCAGCAAGGTACCGTCCTCACGCACTGCACACCAGGCACCGTGCCCTCGCTGGCTGCCCACTGGTTCACTTGGTGAATGGGTTAACTGCAGAGGCCGAATTTCATATCGTTTACACTGTGTAATGTGGTGTGTTCATGCGTGACTATAAGGGCCGCTTTACTCCTAACTGACACAACTGACAAGCTTGCTGGTTTGCATGGTGTAAGTTCACAGCATAGCAGTGTTAGCTTGTGTGTAATATTCATATTTCCACTCGTTAGCGACCTCAAAATACAGAGGGACTGTCTGTATTCAAGGAAAAAATGTCTGGCAAAATGTATCGTCTGGAATGTTTGTTTATCACAGGGCAGAAACATCAGTCATTATTCTAATGGAGTTTATCATACAGGGATGATGGTATATAAAGTGGTCTGTGAAGAAAAGTCTTATGTTTTTTCTGCAATGCATCGCTCCATCGAACCAATCTGTTTGACTTGGTTTACATCTGAGACATCGCATAATTCAGAAATCTCCCTTTAAAGGCCTGGGTCCCACGAGTAAAGAACTCCAAAATAGAATTTAAAAAAATCTCAATGGGTGAGGTTTGTTACTCGTTATCCTCAAATATTGCTGTAATATCTTTACACTTAAAATCAACACCGTATACAGGTATAGACGATGTATTGCACAATTTCATGATTAGGTGCATGGAGGGTGGGGATTGGACGGCGAGATATTATGCAGAATGAAGCAGCAGCTGTGTTGTGTTTGCTCGCCTTGCGTATCACGCTGGAGAAAACTGTGAGTCTTGCAGAGGAAACCAATCACACAAACAGCAGACCAAGCAACAGTTCTGTGAGAATCCACATGACCAGGATTGCATAACCATTCAAAGTCATTTCCATTACAAATGCAACGATTCAGGCTTTTGATAACTAGATCAGAGTTCTTTAACATTAAACAGGATTTGCCGCTACTGTGGTGTGGTAGGATCCTTGCACTGCTTCCAATGAGTGCAGAGTGTTTTGCATGACCTGAAACTAGTTGGTGGTTGCCCAGTGCCCGTCTGGACACCTGGTTCCAAATCATCACACCCTGACTGGTGTGTAGCCAGGGTGTGGTTAAAAAGGGAATATACCGTTGTATGCAAAAGTCTGGGTAGTCAAATAGCACTTCTAGCACTCTAGATGGAACAAACAAACATGACACGTTTCTGCGAATGTTAATGTACAATTATGTATTTGCTGAATTGAGCGTTTTGTGAAATAATGTGGAAAATGTGATTCTCCTCAAAGTCTGTTTGTCAATGACATTTCGGCCAGTGAAATTACAGCAGAACGTTTTGGGACGTTTCTTTTGCTTTGTCAGAGTCCATAATCTTTAGTTTCAAGACCCTTAGTTAGCCTTATGGCTCTAAGCTCAACACCATCTGCAATTGTCAGCACATGACTTGGAGTAAGAAGTCAAATAAGCCCCGAGACCTTATTATAACAACACTAGTGGCGTAACTGAAAGGCTACCTAAACGTATGCACATGGCAAATTTTAATTTACGTTTTCTTATGTATATTAAATCCAGTGAAATGGTAATCAGTAATAGTGGTAAACCGAATTTTGTAGAAATGTGTAATAATGAGGCTTTGCTTCTCGCATAAGTTAAGTCAAATTAGAATTTACTGCTCCATGTATTGTTTACTCCCCACTTTTCCTTGGAACATTTGAGCAAACATCATGTAAATCGTATCTGAGGCAGCCTTCTAGACCCTATAGTCCTTTTTTTTTTTTACGACAGGGGTCGTTGCCCATTAAACAGGGGATCCATTCTTTTAGGTTTTATGGTGGAATGACCTAAGAGTCTTGGAAAGCTTCTCTGAGAAATGTCACTTCTGTGTAATAGGCTGTGTCTCAAACAATACCAGGCAGCGTGTAGTGCTTATAGGCCAGTTTTTTTGTAATAAAACATACTTACTGTGCCGAGGTTTTGCATAATTTGATTGGTCCCTTTTTTAATATCTTGATTATCCTGCACTGAAAACCTGTCACTGTTTTACAATGTGAAAAGGAATGCCCAGGCATCATCGAAAGAAGTCACGTCCAACATCGCAAAAAACAAAGACAGACGATTGGCAGGAATATAGGCGGATAGGGTTTACACCCATTTGGCACTTACAGCATTGAGGATTTAAAAGGGAAAATGATTTTAGCCCTTCAGACAACGGTCAGTGGGAGCTGACAATGGGAAAACGATAGTGGCTCATCTGAGGAGCTTCTTCATGTAGACTGTGCCCGTATTGGTTTGATGGCTCATGATCACGAAGGGACTGTTTTTACAACCTGCTGGTGCTGAGAATGTAGGTGGCATAAATTTGCCCAGTTCCCTGTGTGATGTTAGTGTTCATGTTTGCTGTTTGAATCATGAATGTAATTAGATGATTTGATTATCAGTGTCTACTCTATGTTCTAGGTGACGCCCACTCAGGTGACTTTTTAAATGGAGTTGCGAGTCGACTGATTAGTCGGCTGTCGTCATCTTTCTGATAGAGAGGTCAACAGGTCATCAGATGTACCTTATAGATCTGGCACATTGTTCTGACAGCAAAGAAGATGCTCAAAGTCCACCTCAAACATGTTGTGCACTGATTGTCTTTCACAGGGGAAGCCTGCACTGGTCACATCACTCACATCATGTGTGTGTGTGTGTGTTTCCAGTGTTCTTATATTTCTTTATTTATCCACTCTGTACATAAATACATACATATGCTCACTGTGTACATACCACACATACTAAGTTTATATATAAGTATACATTTTTACAATACACATGCACATATTTTTTATTTTATCCCATTTTATATCCCTAGATTGTATAGAGCACATTTTATACTGTCCTGTTTTGTTCTACTTTATTCTATTCCATTGTTTTTCATTTTTGTGGCTCTTTACAAATTTCCCACTTGTGGGACTAATAAAGGTTTATCTTATCTGATCCGTTCCTTCCACGCTGGGGTTACTCTCCAGCCATAGGCTTCCTAAGTACAGTTTTTATACACATTGAAAAAATTGAGGTTAAAACTAGGGGTTGGCAGTATAAGAAATGTATCAAGGACATAAGTCTTCAGAGGCAAAATCAACACAGGCGTACGTCTGACAGGGATGAAGGTGACAAGAGGGGGATTAATTGCCTCCCAGAACCACCCCTCCCACAAAAAAACACACACAAACACAAGTAATTTGCTTTCAGTACACCCAGACAGTGCTTTTTAACAGTGCGTTCTGATTGATTTTAGTTGGTTTAAATCCTTATTTTCCGTCACGTTTTTACCTCCCTGCACACGAGACTCGTTGGAAATGCAGTCCTTGCTCATTCAGCATTTTTCCTCTTCTTTAGTTGCCTTAACTCTAGGCCTAACTTTGGCTCCTGAGTGGCGCAACTGTCTAAGCATTGGCCCAATACGCTGGAGAACATGGTTTCAAAGCCCATTGATCCGCAGCCATCTGGCCATCCATGGCCAGGAGTACAAGAGAGCTTAGTTGGCCACACTATCTTTTAGATGGCCCTCCCTCATCTCCCATCACTCAGCATGATGCAAGGCTTCTGTTAGCTGATGTAACTGAATTAGCAGAGTTCTCCAAGCTGTCTAATGTTCAAAGTTCAAAGAGATATGGTGGAGCTTCATGTAACGAAGAGGAGGCATTTGGTAGCCTTCACTTTCCCAGTGGTGGTGATGTGATGAGAAAAATCCAGAAAAAATAACACGCTGAGAAAGTTCTAATTTTCAACACTAGCTAGTAGGGCTGTGCGATATGGCCTAAAAATAAAATCTCCGATATTTTAAAAATAAATCCGATTTTCGATTTTAAACGATCCCCTCCCCAAAATCAAACTACAGACAACAAATAAATGGTTTAAAACACATTTTAACTTTATGGGGTTTTTTTTATTTAACTTTCGATTACCTACAAAGCCTAGGAATAAGCTTCCCCATCTAAATTTGCACTTCTTTCTTTGCATGACACCCACATGTCCAGCTATTTACTGGAGAGTCTGGTTTTGAGCTCTGCTGTCCAGTGCCTGGTTGGTACTGTTTGAGTCTCACTCTGAAGGTGTATTATATGTTGAAGCAGATAAAGTGCTTTATGTTCTGCCCCTGCTTGGCCCTGTTAGTGCACTTCTTTTTCTCAGTTCTCTATCTAATGCTGCACTGTTCAGTGTTATACCAAACATGTGTGCAAGAAAAAAGGCTGACACTGGAAGTGAGAGTGTAAGGAGGTGTTTTAACATGCAGAAAATCATTTAGATACTTCACCACTCTAGTTTAACCAGCTTAGCGTCCTTTAATAGACTTTAATACGTAAGTAGTCAAGCATGTTCTCAAAGCATGCGGTACATTATCCTGTAGTGCATATACACAGTTTGCTTCATTTGTTTCGTAAGTCTCTCGTATCGCAGAGTAATTTCATCCATAAGGTGAAAAAAGCTTGTTAGTGATATTGAAGTTCAGGGAATTATACTTTGATAGTTTCTGTTACTGAAGCTGATAAACAATTTTGTAAAAAAAATACGGTCAAGTGGAAGTTAAGGATGTTCTGCATATTAAATAACAATTAATAACTTGTTTGTCAGAAAAGGTTAGTGATCCCGGGGGAAATTGCTTAAATTCCTGATATAACGCATAACATAATTCCTAACATAACACACACTTAATGCTAATAATTAGTAGAAAACACTCATTTGAGCAGTGTGGAGCTGGAAACCTTAATCTGTTTTTCGCTTTGCTCCCTTAGAGAACTCTTCGGTTACAGTGTTCAGGATACATACATGCATAGTTAGGCACTCATTTCAAATTTTGGATACCAGTCTCTGTTAAATGTGCTTGAACCACAGGATCCTGTTCAGGGTTAAATCTATTCAGTCCTCTGGATTCCAGTTTAGGTAAAAACATGTTCGAGCCACAAGAGTTTAATAGAGCTTTAATGGGTTTGAGCCACGAGATTTCAGTAGAGGTTAAATGTACATGAGCCACTAGGTTAAATGAGATTCTGTCAGAGGTTCGATGTGCTTGAGTCATGGTGCGAACGTCCAAGTTCAGTGCATGTATGGTACAAAAAAATGAATGAAGAAGCAAAGGCAAACCGAGTACAAGGCTGGGAACAGTGCTGTTCATTGCACTTATGTCGGAGAGCTGGACTTCTTAAGCAACAGAGTGGTTTCTCTACAGTGACAGCACATGACTGATGTATGGAAAATTAAAAAACGGTTCTCTCTACAAGACTGATTTATGAAGCGTGCTAAGTGAGGAGCTGTTGCTGAATGCAATTGATAAGGTGAGAATCTGTGCATGTGGCTGGATTTTCACCTTTTAGTGGCAACAGTTGGATTTTTAAAAAAAAGTAATTTATATCCTCCTTTTTAGAATGACTTCTGCTTTGTTTTGCTCATCTTGTTTTAACAACAACAATTATTATTTGAACAATTAAGTTTAAATCCAAACCATGATGCTAACCATACTGTCGCTCGGAGCCTGAGGACACACTCCTCCTTAGTGCCAGACAAAAGAATTGACCTTGCTGTGCTCCACCCACAAAGGCTTTCTTTCATAGCAACAGGGTTTTGCTCACAATCTGGAAAGCTTGTTCAGCCTCCCAACAGTTGCTAAGAAAGATTGCCTTTGTGGGTGGAGCACATTTAGGCCACTGACTCCTCCAACTCTGGATGTGTGACGATATTCGACTAATCGTGCTGTTTTATGTGAGAAACCTATTATGCGCTCATGTTTTTTTTTTTTCTTTTAATTATAAATAATTTCATGCCTAGTTATTGTTGTTAAAGGTGACCTGTATTACTGGAGGGAAGAGGCTGTTCTATTTGCGTGATTAAATTCCAGTGTTTTGATCGTTATCTTCTGATACAATCTCTCTTTATTTAGGGCAAAGCTTTCTCTTTACTGTGCCTTGTTCCCTAGAGATGCTTCCGTACAGGCAATCTTTAGCACTTTTTGCATCAAATGATATTTCATCTCCAAGTTATTCCTCCTCACCAAACCGTTGTCTTTGTCTTTTCTCCTCTGTTTCTCTCTGTAGATGGGGTCGAGGTTTTGGAGTGTTGGGATCCATCTTTGGTAACGACAGTGCAATAAACCAGCCAAACAGTGTCTACGGACTTTTCTTTTATGTCTTTCAGCTGTTATTGGGTAAGAACTTGACCTTCAAGCCTTTTAAGGACAGCAAGTGAGAAACGTTGCCAAATGGCCAACTCATCAAGGATGTGCTTTTTGAGTAGGTGTTGCCCACTGTCCTAAAAGATCTAGGATCAGCTGTTTCCTCACCGACCCTGGCACTGATCCTTGTAACAAAATTGACCCCAGGCCAAAATAACCTGAGAACATTTTAAAGGGAGATTCCACCAGTGTTGCAGATTTTGTTTTGGCAAGAAGTGCCACATTGCAGAAAATTTGTTTTCTTTGGGTCTTTTTACCTTGGAACACCCTGCATGTACACCCCTGTCATGCAAAGTATCTAAAAAAAAAAAGTTTGGGGGCCAAGAGCAGAACAGCCTCTTAATGCAGTGAAAACTGAGCTGTTTAACTTCCTGATTCTTGTCCTATTTAGAAATGCCCCACAGGTCATGGCTGACCAAAGGACATGTAACAGAAGTCAGGAATAGAAACCACTGAAGAGGAGTTGATGCGTTAAAAGAATTGTTTTAAAATACTTTTATGAATTGCCTTCAGGAGTAAATGTTGGATACTTCAGATGGTAGTTTCTGTATAGATGTCTTCTACAGAACCTATGGATGTTCTCTGTAGAACTTTTACTCAAAACATGCAGAATAAAAATTTTCCAACACATAAAGACAGCTTTTGCTTGGGATGGCAGTGGACACTCCTTTCCTCAATGTTTAGTGACTGGCTTGCTATACCGGCCTGAAGGGGAAAGTACATGGCGATGGTGTCTTTAATATCCTGGCACAGGAAAGATGACCACAGATTGTGTGTGTGTGTGTGTGTGTGTGTGTGTGTGTGTGTGTGTGTGTGTGTGTGTGTGAGTGCGCCAGTGGATGGGTGGAGCTCTTGGTCTGTTATCACAGTGCATCAAAGACTCACATATGTTCCAGTTCTACTGCCATAACTTTATAACTTGCTTATTACTTTCAAAGTACAGGGGGTCCTCGCGTTACGAGGGTCTCTATGTGACATTTTCGAGTTTATGACGCTCACGTGGCCAAACTAGTTTAGTGGCATGGAGGAAGAATACGCAGAACGGGCCGTATGAGTGAGAGTTCCGTTTGTGTTGCTTTGTTTGGTGACATTTTGGCCTTTATCATGGCTTCTGAATGATTTTTACACTCATTTTTTTATCAGTTTTTCTTTGTTGTGTTTAGATTTTACAACTGTGTTAGGACAGTTTATGAACTTAGGCTAAGGTGTGTTTTGACTTACACCAAAATTCGGGTTACATCACTGTCGTAGGAACGAATCTCCTTCATAACTGGAGGACTCCCTGTAGTTATTAAAAAGTTTATACTAGTTACTGAATAATAAGCAAAATTATTGATATTACTAGGATGATTGTTACTTTGTTGTAACTGTGTAGTTATGTAATTACATAGTTATGCTTCCGTCAATCACGTTTTGGCTAACCATCAACTACCATATAAAACAATGTGATTAACAATTTAATTATCTTTTTTGTGTACAGATATTCAAGCACAAGCCTAAAGTGGCCAAATTGGGTGATTAGCTGTCATCATTGTGATCAGGAGATTATGTAATAATTGCGACATGCCTGCATGGCTAGCTGTGTGATTACGTTTGATTTACATTCTGTTTCGAAAGGTTTGAATCCGCACTTCTGTTTTCTGTTTCATTGTCAAGAAGTGAAAATGCAGAAGTGAATCATTTTCTTCAAGTCAGCACTGCACATACCACTAACAAAACATGAAGTGAGGTCCTTTTCTTTTAACAATTGGAATGTTTTTGAGCAACCTGTGTGCTAGATGACTTTATTTATTTACTTGTTTGTTTCTTGAGTAATGTCAACCCCATGCTTTGCACCCATTCTTGTTGTATGCCTCTCTTTCTCACACTCTCTTTTCCACACACACACACACACACACACACACACACTCTCCCCCAAGAACTGTGTGGTGTTTGCTGACTCAACCTCTCCCTCATGCAGCCTTGGCCGGTTGGCCGGCCTCCAGGTTGCCAAGACCTCGTGTCTCCAATTCACCACACAGTCGTGTCTTTCTCTTCCCTGTCCTAGACAGGCTCATTTGACTAACACAACAATAATTACCTTCAAACCATCAAATACAAGCAGCAGAGCATTTTCATAGTTGTTGTGCCATATATCTGCTCCCATAGGTTCCGGAGCACTTCGAGGATATAATACGATGTTATCATATGCAGATCATCATACACAGGTCATAATCCGAGGCTGTAAAATATAGTGGCCTTGCTTGCTCTACCTCGTGCTCACAGTTTCACCCCACAGTTGGCACATTATAGTGAATTGCTAGTTTCCGTGGTCAAACAGGAGAGTGCTTTCTTATACTATTGCTCAAGTGATTGGCTCTTATCTCAACCCACAAAAAGAATGATTCAAGGCCTGTTATGTTTCATGCAGACATTGGACAGACATAACTATGGCACGTTCCGTAGGAAAACTATTTAACTGCTTTACCCATACACTCGAATATTTGTCTTTAACGTTTTCCGTTCAAATCTATGTATTAGTAGTATTTAGTAGTATTTTAGCTTTGTCTTATTTTTCCAGGCCATAACATTTGTAGCTTGAACTGAGGCATTCTTCATTAGCAAAAGACATGGTGATAGTTACTATTTGGTAAAATGAAAAATGATGTTTAGACATCTAAAATATTTAAGTGTAGTGATAATCCAAGTAATACTAGTCTCTGGTCGGGGCAACGCTAAAAACTGTGAGCTCAGACTTGGTTTTTTTTGTTTAAAGGTGTTTTTTCATGTTTAAAAGTATCAGAAAAGTCAAGGGATTAGTATACAATTCATTTTTGATACCCAGCCTTAGTCCATAATCCTGTTACCCAATCATCATAATTAATTCACTCAGTAGCATACACACAGTGTCAAAAGTTAGCCTTTCAAAATCTTTACTACAAATGACCAGTTTTTCTGTGGTTTGCAATAACGTATTTAAAGACGCTCACAATAATATACGTACATGTAAATATTAAGGGTGTAACGGTACACAGATGTCACGGTTCGGTACGTATCTCTGTTTTGGGGTCACGGTTCGGTACAGTGAAGTTAAGTAACAAAAAATTCAAAAGCATGAGGCTTGGTTTGTTTTCGTTTATTTTAAATAAACAGCAGTGTATTAACCAGTAAACACACACTCTTGCT
>JBBPCY010000082.1:10141090-10194271 GCA_037974405.1 Brachyalestes nurse
AAGTAGGGGAGTTTTTTGAATGTGTGTGTGTGTGTGTGTGTATGTGTGTGTGTGTGTGTCTGTGTGGTCAAAGCGGTACACTTATGAAAAGTCGGTGGAAAAAAGGTGTGGTGAAAGAGATCAGATACTGAGCACGCTCAGTGTCGTCCTGGGTGGTTTCACTATGACGTGTTTGCACGCCGCTGACCTACTAGTTTGTGCCGCTCTGCTTCCAAATATGCAGTGTGATGGGACGGACTGTAGACTTTCGGTTAAGAGGGTTACCTACCCCCAGTGACTGATAACCGCCTGTGCTAGGCTAAGGAGAGAACACAGCCCCCCTTCAGTTTTCTGGGTGACTGCTTGGCACTTTGTGAAAGGTGACACAGGCCACGAACCCTTCGTTTGCAGTTCCTTTCTGAAGTCCTGTACGTTGATTTGTACGCAGATAATGCTTCACAAGTCCGCCAGCACTCGCAGGAGATCATCACCTGATACGGCACAGTATTTGCTCCACAGTTTGCTGATTAAAGGACTGGGACGCGAGCATCAAGAGTCATTTATTGGCCAAAAATAACACTACAATAATTTATTAATTACTATTAAACCATTTTTTTTTCTTTTTCAGTATTTCAAGAACAATAATGTAAAGCTTCTACAAAGATAGATATACAAGCAATACACTACACCTATGTGTATACCTTTTACACTGTTTGATGGTTCATTAAACCTTTAACCTTCTTCACATGCACACTTTTTTTATTTTGGTGATGCCATAGAAGAACCACCTTTGTCTGAAGAGATGTTTAATCAAAAATGATTTCATTAGAGAATGGTTCTTGTTAATGAGATGCATGAGAATGAAAAAAAAAAGTTTAAGCATCCAAAAGAAGAACCTTTACATCGGTATACAGCCTTTATGCTAAAAAGTTGCCACGTAGGCTTTGTTGCAATAGAAGAACCATTTCCACAATGAACCATGTTTGTAATTGAGAGGTGTGAGTGTGAAGGACCTTTTCAAGGTTTGAAAACCTTCACATAATGAAAAGGTTATCAATATTAGGGTTCTTCCCAGAAATGTACAGCATGTGGAGGTTCTATAACATTGAAAAAGGTTCCTAACCCTTACACAGATCACTTAGAAAAATGGTTCTGTAAAATTGCATCTGTTGAAAGTTTTTTTAGGGAACCCAAATGGTTCTTGGGTAGCATGGTACAAAAACACTTCCTGGTTCTTTTTGTGAAGGTTCTTCAATTTTTTTTTAAATATGGTGTTAAGAGGACCAAAAGTGGTTCTTCAGAATATTTAAAGGATATAATGGGATGTAGAGAATAATGCAATACTGCAAACATTTTAATGTACATTTATATTTTGAAAACCAGTATATGTACAAATATTTTACTGAATACTATATAGAGTATAATTGAGACTATGTAGACTATAATTGAGAATATATAGACTATAATTGAGACAATATATATATACTATAACTGAGACTATATAGATAATTGAGACTATATAGACTATAACTGAGACAATATAGACTATAACTTAGACTTTGTAGCCTATAATTGAGACTATATAGACTATAATTGAGACTATATAGACTATAATTGAGACTATATAGACTATAACTGAGACTATATAGACTAGATAGATTTCAGCATTCGGAAATCAATGCATGCTCACGATGCATTAGTGCATTTTATTGCATGCCTTATTCTGATGCTCGCTGTGAAGAATGCACAGGTACAATAACTGAGTAGAAGGGGATTCCCTTTTTGTGAGTGGGCAGGTCAGGTCAGGTCTTTCTAAATGCAGCAGGATAAAGGACCTTGTCACTAGATTTGGGGCAAAGATCCGTAATGGATCCGCTTTTTGCTTGTGTACTGCTTCCATGCAAAGCTTGCGTAGGCCAGAAACAAAACAGAACAGCTGAGAAGAATAAGAGAATGTGGCAACCATGGCGTGTACAGTGAGAGGGAGATTAAAATCATGGTTATTGGTTTATAAATGTACAGATGACAAGTGCATATGAGAAGTATTTAGGTTAAGTGAGGTTTAAGGCGTCTGTTTGCAAGTTTATTTATAGCTAGGTGTACAGTATGCGTGTGTGTGTGTGTGTGTGTGTATGTGTGTGTGTGTGTGTGTGTGTGTGCTCGGTGATATATATATATATATATATAGTCCTGCTGGTACTGTTGTCATTCAGCAATACTGATTTTTGGTTTTAGAGATTAACATGAAGGGGAATTCCACAGTGCATAATTTTAATGTTGGGTTGGGCAACAAAATCATTCAGACTGGCTTGATGTGAAGTTGCCCCCGGTGTTTGAATCCCAGGACTGCTAGTGGCACCACTGAGGTACCCTTGAGCAAGGTACCGTCCCCACACTGTGTTCCTGGCTGCATTTACAGCATTTAGCAGATGCTTTTATCCAAAGCAACTTCCATTCCCTAACTACAGGGGGCAGTCTCGTTGGGGTTAAGGGTCTTGCTCAGGAACCCAGTGGTGGTGCTGAAGGTAGGATTCAAACCCATGACCTCTTGGTCCGGAGGCAAGTATCCCACCCACTAGGCCACCACCACTCCCCACGCTGCTTCACTTGGTGAATGGGTTAAATACAGCAAAAGAACTGTTCACACTGTGTGCTGTGGTGTGTTCATGTATAACAAATGGACACTTCAGACATAAAACCGACCATCTGCAGTGCAGACTTGAGATATTCTAACTCAAACCAAGAACCATGATTCATTTGGAATAAAAAGTCATGATTGGGCATGATTTTATCAGCATCACTCCGTGTGTGATATAGCCGTGTGTGTGATCTCAAGAGGATCTGATCACTGGGTGGCTTAGAAGCTTAAAGCTTAATGGCTGATAGAGAAAGGCCACTCTGGCCAAACTGATAGACCTTATCAGGGTCAGCAGCCACTTCCCCTCCCTCCATTCGGCTCTGTCTCTCCCCCTTTCTGTCCATGGCTTGCTTTTATTGCTCAAATATATCAAACGTCAATCAGGTGAGGACCTGCTGACCTGGTGACCTGCTTGCAGACTGACTGAACTGCGCGTGCATGCGTGTGCTCTTGTGGTCTTAAAGGTCTGTGTCTGCGAGCGTGTGAAACGCAGGACATTGCGGCCCTTCAGCGCTTGTAGGCTCTTTTAGAAATGATCTCCCCTTCTCACTGGTCTTGGCACAGACGCTTCCAAATAAGGGCAAAACAGTCGGAGTCATCGGCCAATGGCGGCCCGTCTTACAGGCATGTGTCTCTCTCTGCAAGCTGTGTGACAAACGAGAAGTGGCTGTGTGCTCTGGAGGAGCTTGTTCATAAGTGACATTATGAGAACAGCATTTCAGAGTAGCATTTCTCTACACTAGTGGGTTGATCGCAAACCATGTGTTTGTGTGGATACTGTTTTTGTAATAAGATCTCACAAAACAGTGACTAACCACCGAGCTGAAATGGCAGTTTGTGAACTTGTTTAAATGACTTTGAGTCATTCTTCACGGAAACAGAAGTGGGTACATTCTGAGCAATGGTTACTCAAGACGATACAGGTGTGTCATGAATAAGAATATGAATGTGAAAGTCTTTTTTTTTTTAAGTGAGTCAACTTCACACCCTGCCCCTGTATTTTCAGTACAGTATAGTGGTGTCTTGATTGTTATTTTTTTTATTTTTTTGATGCAGCAAAAGTAGTAGATTTTTTTAAAACACTATATGGAAAGTTCTATGACGCTTGACCATTCCACCAACAGGGATTTTAATGACATTGCATTCAAATATATAGACTTTAATATGGAGTTGGTTCCTCCTTTGCAGCTATAACAGCTTCCACTCTTCCGGGAAGGTTTTCCACGAGATTTTGGAGTTTCTGTGGGAATTTGTGCCCCATTCATTCTGTAGAATATTTATGAGGTCATTTACTGATGTTGGATGAGAAGTTCTGGCTCACAATCTCCGTTCCAGTTCATCCCAAAGGTGCTGGATGGGGTTGAGGTCAGGACTCTGTGAGGCCAGTCAAGTTCTTTCACACTGAACTCCTCCAGCCATGTCTTTATGGAGCTGCTTTGTGCACTGGGACACAGTCATGCTGGAATGGAAAAGGTTTCTTCCCCAAACTGTGTCCACAAAGTTGGGAGCCTGGCGTTGTCCAAAATGCCTTGGTATAAAGAAGGATTAAGATTGGCCTAGACTGGATGTAAGGCTTAGCCCAAACCCAATACTTTTGTCAAAATAGTGTATGTTTAACTCTCAATTCAGCTTTTCAGCTTTTCTTAGATCTTGTGTTTGTTAATTCCTGGTTAACTCCAGTGTGTTAAGTTCCATCATCACAGCTGCCCACTGAAAAGCTTGCTTAGGAGCAACAGCCGGTTTGGAATTTAATGGAAGCTGTCACACTTTTGACCAAAAGGGCTGGGGGTGTACCATAACTGTTATCAAATAAATTCATTTTTTGTTTTTCTGTGCTCTGATATAGAAACGTAGTACAGCCGCAGCGTAAATCCAAGTTAATACCAGGCAACTAGTGCAGAATGATGCGAATATTGCGAAATTCTTTACCGAGTGGCTTGTGGGAACTCGCTGTTGTGTTTACTGAGATGGCATGAAAGAAGTGCTCTGTGATATTTGTGGAAATGCTCCGTGATGTTTGGTTTATTTGACTCTCGACTTCTTTAGGTGAACGTGCTCGCTCTGGCCATCTGCACGCGCGAGGCCTACCAGTCCATGAAGGAGAGAAATGTGGACGATGGTCACATCATCAACATTAACAGGTCACTGCCTAACCATGATCCATCTGATAGCAAATAATCATTGGTCAGCTTTAATGGTAGTAAAAGGTATTAATGTTGAAAGTAAACTCTAAAAAATTCTGAAATTCAGGCATTCGCAAGTAATCACGTTTCTGACATTTAGTGTAGGTGGTGTAACATGAAGGTAACTGGTGTTTTTTCTGTTTGTTTCTCAGTATGGGAGGACACAGGATGGTGGCGAGTGCTGATGAACATTTCTACTGTGCCACCAAATACGCTGTGACCGCCCTCACAGAGGGGCTCCGACAGGAGCTGCGGGAGGCTAAGACACACATCCGCGCCACAGTGAGATTATACACACACACACACAAACACACACTCACACAGATTTAAAAATTCCACAAAGAGTAACAGCGTAAGACTGAGATGCAGCCCTCTCATACACAAATGAACCCCTATTGACTGAATACTTCATCCCAGCACCTTTAGAACTGCCAAATACAGTAAACGCATATCCAGCAAAAGTTGGTCAAGTTGTTAAGTAATCTTTTTGACATTCTGTTGTCTGTTTATCAGTTTTTTAAACCTTTTTTGCATGGTTTACCCAATTTACTGATGTCCAATTCCGCCTGCCAGCTAGGACACACAACACTACTAACACTGGGAGAGTGAAGGCTCGCACATGCTTCCTCCGAGTCACGTGAAGCGCTGTCGCATCTTGTCACCGTCTCATTGAGCAGCTCAGCATGCTAGGAGGAGCGCAGTAGCCCCAGCACTCAGTGAGAGTGAGGATAGTTGTGTCTACTTGGGCTCTCGTCTACAGACGGCTGTGACACCCAATGACGGGGTCAATGTGTAGACAATAGTGCAGCTAGTTGTCTTTGTTTTGGCTCTCTGACGTACTTTTGTCAATTTTAAAAAGTCATGAATCACACGAGCAAGACTATTTAAGACACGTTGTGTGGTCGCTTGCAGTTCATACAATCCTAAGATTGTGTCGTTGTCCTTGATGGGGCAGCTGGTGGTTAGGGAGTTGCCCCTGCGATCAGAAGGTTGTGGGTTCGAATCCCAGGACTGTTAGGACACACTGCTCCCCAGGCGCCGTGGTGGCAGCCTACTGCTTCACTTAGTGAATGGGTTAATTACAGAGAAAGCATTTCACATTGTTCACACTGTGTGCTGTGGTGTGTACACACGTGACTATAAGGGGCACTTTGTCGTCAGATGAGTAGATAATTTACCATCTTTGCTAATAGATGGTTTTCTTTCTTCCGGCAGTGTATATCTCCCGGTATAGTGGAAACCGAGTTCGCCTTCAGGCATCACAATAGTGAACCAGAGAAAGCTGCTGCTGTTTATGAAAGCATAAAGGTGAGCTGTGTGTGTGTGTGTGTGTGTGTGTGTGTGTATGTGGTTCTGGGTGATGCATTCCAGACTCTGTAACTGTGTCGTTTTCATCCTGTTTAGTGTTTGAAAGCTGAAGATATAGCCAGTGCTGTGAGATACGTTCTCAGTGCCCCTCCGCACGTTCAGGTGAGCAGTTTAATAAAATAAGATTTGCATCTCAAATGAACAGAATCTTATAAAGACTCTCTTTCTGTTTCTCACTGTTTCTCTCGCTTTTTATCTCTTTCTCTCTCTGTCTTCCCCTCCCTACTTTTTCTATCTCTCTCTCTCTCACTCTCTCTATAAAATGCACACACACACACGACCAGAATTTACTGCAACAAATCATTGTGAATTCAAATCATACACGTACATCATACAAATGATCATACAAATTAAAAATAGAAGGAACAACACACTCTATAGACTATTTTGTAAAAAATGTGGTAAAGGTAGTGATTTAGAATTTGTGACTTATAATTGTAATTTTCTCTTATAATAATGTGGTAGGAAGTGTGCTGCGTTGTTTTAGCCAGAATATTTTTTGCCTAGTTTAAACCTAAACATCCGAGCAGAAATATT
Organism: Brachyalestes nurse; assembly: GCA_037974405.1. NCBI lineage: Eukaryota > Metazoa > Chordata > Actinopteri > Characiformes > Alestidae > Brachyalestes > Brachyalestes nurse. Next base: position 10,147,796 of record JBBPCY010000082.1, read on the forward strand.
GGTGGAATGTCAGAAATATGGTAGTAATATATAATTTTTCTAGTTCCTAGGAAGCTTTTAGACATCATTTTAATTCATTTTCTAAAAATAAAAAAGCATCAGAATGAGTCAACCAGGAAATTTGAGATTTCACAATGCAATAAAATGGGCTCAACTGAACAGTTATAAACCGTGCACAGCCTTTTCTAAGCACATCTTAGACAAAGATATATGAGCCTTTAAAAAGCCTGGTCCCAAATTGAATCATGAGGACAGAGATCTACATGCCTGAAGTGATGAAGTACACAATATAGACAAAAGTATTGAGACACACCTGTTTTCCCGGGTTTTGGGCTAGACCTCTTACTTCCAGTGAAGGCCAATCTTAATGCATATTAAGACATTCTGGACAACTTTGTGGACACAGTTTGGGGAAGAACCTTTTCTATTCCAGCATGACTGTGCCCCAGTGTACACAGTGAGCTCCATATAGACATGGCTGGATGAGTTCAGTGTGGAAGAACTTTACTGACCCACACAGAGCCCTGACCTCAACCCCATCAAACACCTTTGGGATAAACTGGAATAGAGATTGCAAGCCAGGCCTCCTCATGCAACATCAGTGTCTGACCTCATAAATGCTCTACAGAGTGAAAGAATAAACATAAAAGGCCACAGAAACGCCAAAATCTTGTGGAAAGCCTTCTAAAAACAGCAGAAGCTGTTATAGCTGCGATGGGGGGGACAAACTCCATATTAAAGTCTATGTATCTGAATGCAGTGTCATTCAAGTTCCTGTTGATGTAATGGTCAGACGTCCCAATACTTTTATCCATAAAGTGTAGTTGCGTTTATGCATAGTGAATGTGTTTCTTGGTTTATGTTTTGTTCTTTTAGATCGGAGATGTGCAGCTCCGACCAGTGGAACAGGTGTCTTAGCAACAGATCGGCAGCAACGTGTCGAAGGTGTGGACAAAGGCAGCGGCGACAGCGTCTCTCTGGCACCACCTGCTGGACGAGAGAGTAAAGTTTTAAAACAAATGGAATTGAATGGAATTTGGCTTTGCTTTGTGGACAATGAGGGTGGAGGAGAAAAGTCACAAATCTGAAAAGAGATCCATTTTCTCCCTCAGAGGAGAGAGAGCGAGTGAAGGAGAGAGGAATGGTACCGTTCCAATTTACAGATGCACTCCTGCCTCAATGTGAAAAGAATTCTTTTAGTACGGAGAGTCATTTTTTACCGAATGACGCAAACTGGAAGCGAAACGGGACTAGCGAGGCCGTATACGGCGGTCTATCAAAACCCGTTCCGGCCACATTTACAGGAACAAAATGCCGTCAGTTGCACATAGAATTTTTTTTTTAGGTCATATGACATATCTGTTTTAAAAGTGAGGAAAGGAAAACACTCTTGGTCAATAAACATTAATGGCACTGGTATCACTTACTGTCGCAGTCATAATGTATCACTGAACATGTCCTGGAAAGATTTATAACACTTCTGTAATGTATTATATTAGTGCCCAGAATGACCCTTAACCAATCAACCTCTTAATTTCCAGTTACGAGTTATAAGGTTATTTTTCAGTTATTAAGTAATGGGGGTCATATAAAGAGAAAGTGAATGTTCACCCCTTTTTTTCGCTGTAGTTTCTGAACACTGCTAACATTTCTAAACGTACCAATCAGTGCTCTGTCCCTGCAGTCCTCTTCTGAATGCTAAGCTGCCAAAACCGTCCTTTGTGATTTGATGGTTTTGTGAAGTCATGAAAACCATCACATTAAACTCCTTTTCGAACACATTTACAGATATCCTCCTTTTCAGGTGAGGGCAGAACAGTCAGCGGTCATTTACATATATTGATCTTAAAGGCGCAGTAACAAAAATAAGCAAGTTTAAGGAATAGAGAAGATGTGAATGGTCTTTTATTTTAAAATATACCCGTTCAAAATTCTTAAATGAGCCTGGAATTTGTAAATAAAAGTAATCTGATCTAAATACATACTGTTCAGTCGCTGCTATAAAAGATTCGGTATGAAACTAACGTGTAGTGAAGTTAAATTTAAATATCTTCGTTATGATATATTATGACTAAAGCATGTAACTGATTTTTTTCCAGCTGTTCCACTCACTATTTTTTTACTGCTTTTTTTAAAACCTCATTTAAGCTAGAACTGTATATCAGTTGGCCAGTAATGTATGCAAAAATATTAATGACCCACAGCACGATCTCTAATTACTGTTAATCACAGTTGCGATCGTGGCGTCGCCTTATAAAACCCTATGAGATGGTAAATCAGAACACTAAACATTTTTTTTGTGAATATAAATAGTAAAAATGAGGAATAAAATATAAGAATTGAGAGTGAGACTGTCGAGAACTGATAGTCAGTCAGAAATGCACTGTTTAACTAAAACTACTGGTGTATACAATTAAAATAGAAAATTATTGCTTAAAATTATTGACAAAACTGTTAGCCCCTTGAAATCAAAATCAAAGGTTTCAACCACATTTCAAAAAGTTTCAAAAAATCAAAAAGTTTCAACCACATCTTTTAAAATTGCCACTATTGTAAGCCATCAATAGCTTGGCTCTCACTTATAATAAAGACTTGGCCAATCTTTACAACTCTAATGGCCTTCAGCCTTTATCAGCTTTTACCACGCTAATAGCAATTCATGGAGTTTGCCTTCACACGTTTTTCTTCTACAACCTGTGACTGTTGACGGTATAAGAAGACATGAAGGATGTGTTATAAGACTTCATATGGCACCTCATGATGCTTTATAATTGCGCTGAAGTGTTACAATGATGACTATTGTATTATTTTTATAAGTATTCTAACTGTTGATTGTACGTAGACATGTTTCTCATAACTTCATAACCGTAAAAGGATCCACAGTTCAATGAAGGGTTAAAACGCTTGTGCTTTTTTTTTTTTTTTTAAAAACCTCTATCCACAAGTGCATGATTTCGAAGTGGAGAAGGCATTTGAAGTACCTCAATGTCATAAAATCACCTTGTAAAAACGGTTTCACACTTTGAACCCTCACCATAGGACGATGTAAGACACTGACACCACTTCTTAGGAACGTGACTAACTTTCGCGTGTGTACGTTTTACAGGCGTTCTACTTTTACTCGAGAAAGTGTGGATAAGGCAGATGTCCTCATGAATGAAATAATAAAAAAAAAACATTACATTACTCCAAGTTGTTGGCATTTCTTCATCTGCCTGAGCAGAAAACACGTTCCCTTGAAGTTCCTACGCCAGGGATATTGTGCAAACTTTTATTTGCGAATTGGTTCATGGATTAAAGGTACGGATTTGTGCAAAAAAAAATCAGTTATAGAAAAAAATAATTTCTTTCCACTGATGTTCCTTAAATGTCACATGTCATAAAACAAATGACCACACTTTTTTCAATTTCATGCTGTAGTGCTGAAACATGGTTAACGTTTCAAACATACAATTCATTCCTGTAAACGAAGCAGCAAAATCAGCCTGTTTTGAATTCATTGTCTTTGTGATGTCACAAAAGACCAACACATTTACGTCCCTTTGCTTGTTAGCCCCGCCTATTCCCACTGAGCCTGGACTCATTTTTGAAGGGGGCACGACACAGGGCAGCCAATCAGACCAGAGTTCATTTACATATGCAAACAAAAGGCTACTGAGGAAATTATTAACAGTGGAAACATCAAAGAGGACTTCCTACCCAGTTGCTTGAGGACACCCTGTCTGGACCTCCAGAGACTAGAACTTTATCGAACTGTATCTTACAGACTGAGAGAAGGTTATTCACTTTTCAGAAGAATATTTCATGGTTCCGCTTTAATTTACCCCATGCAGTGTAACTGGATTAAAGGTTTCATCCTGTTTTGCTTTGGTTGCAGCTGGGTAGTGAAAACGAGAGATGCATCAAAGAACTGCAGTGTTTGAACAGATGGTGGAGCCACATACCCTTTAAAATATTGGCATCAGAAGTTTGGAACAATATTTACAATCATTTAAAACTACATGTGCAAACACACTAGTCTTGTACACCATAATTGTTTCTGATGTGTTTAAAACAGAGCTGGCCATGATGCTAGGGTCATGGAAGAAGCTGCACAGCATTCAGAAACTAGTTCCAATAAAATGAATGACTCACATGTGTCCAGTTTAAAAAGTGATGATCAACTCTTGAGGTACATATTGGTCATTATAGTATATTATCACTGAATAATATTGATCATTTTAACATCTAAAAATATATTTTAGTTTCCGGTTTAGTGCTACAGTTGAAATCATGCTATTATTGCATATAGAGCATATGCAAGTTCTAAAAAGATAAGGTCAATTACAAACTAAATATTTGGAGTTTCTGTTATTTGGAGGTTTTTCTAAGCAGAGAAAGTTGCATTATTGCCTTGAGTTTAGGGCATCCACTGGTGTAGTCCTAACCATGTGGAGTGGCTGCATAAAAAAACAAAATAATAAAAAAATGTTACAAACTGAGCATGATTTACATAAATCCATTGCAGATGGCTGGAGTGTGGCACAGCCTCTCCTATCTGAAAAACAGTGGAATTCTTCAGCAAGAGCATGTTTTCAGTGAAGCCCAATAAAGTTCCCTTCTGAGTCTCTGATAGATCATCCAAAGTTTGTAAATCTTTTCTTGGCAAGGCAACACTCCACCATCTGAGCTGCTGTAGCCCAGGAGTGAGTCTGAGGTCAGTTTATAAATTCGTCTGGACTGAGGGCGTGGGGACGGTGGAGCTGATGACAGAGAGGTTTGATGTCATTTCCAGCACGCCTTTCTTCTTGAGGTAGTATGGGCTCAGCTCAGCCTCATCCAGCGCAAATGGGAAAATGGACTTCTGCAATTTCTGAAAGGAGGCAAAAAAGCTTTTTTTTTCATTTTGGCTGAACTTGGTGTAGGTAATTAAACATGAGACAGTTTCTGTATGGAAGAGAGAATATACACCAATTAGCCACAACATTTTAACCTCTTGCCTAATATTTTATATCACCAAAACAGCTCTGACCCATCAAGGCATAAACTCTACAAGACCTCTGAGGGTGTGCTGTGGTATCTGACACCAAGACGTCAGCGGATCATTTAAAGCGTATAACTAGTGAGGGGGGACCTCCATGGATTGGACTGCTTAGTCCAGAACTAGAGATGCACAGGCCCGATACCATGCTCACTTGCTGTTACTCGTACTCGACCAAATTTCACCGATGCCTACTACCGATACCATAAGAGGTAAATATGATGTAGTTACCAGGGCTGGACTGGGACAAAAAATCTTACCAGGCACTTTGAGACCGGCCCACCTGGAGGGGGCGGTGCTAATGGCAAAACGCGCCGGCCCAAATTGAAATGCCTGATGGCCGCTCTCTATGTCGCTTCGCCGGGAGGCGAGGTACTGCTGATGACGGATTCCGCGCACTCCACTCACTATCGTTCTTCAGGGGGGATGCTCTCGGGGAATCTGCACCAGCCCAAATTTACCTGGCCGGCCCATATTTACCATCGGCCCACCGGGCATTTGCCTGGTATGCCCGATGGCCAGTCCAGCACTGGTAGTTACGGTTACTCAGCAAGTGGGGGTAATGTTGAGGAAGTTACTGTTCAAGTGTAAAGGTGAAGAATATGTTAGCGGTCTGGAAATACTTTAAAATAAATGATGATGACAACAGCAAAGCAGACTGTCAGCTCTGTTTTGTCATCTTATCAAGAGGAGGAACGACGCCAGTAGTTACCTTTAATACTAGTAACCTGATAAAACACTTAAAACACCAGCATGAAGAATACAGCAACTTTACAAACATGCTCGCGGCTTTTCTAGGCGGGGCAACCACCAATCTCTGTGAAACTTCACAGTTAAGGCTCCATGAGACCTTTCCAAGGAACCCTCGTTTGCCATAATAGCCCCCAGGTGTCCTATTACTTTTGTCCAAGGTAAACGGTTTTCGTCATCTACCTACGGCAAGCCTAGAGGGCGAACCCAAAGCGCTTTGTGTTCATAATGTGCAAGTTTAACCAAACCGTGCCACAGACTTAAAGTGAACCGAACCGAGACCACCTACCGAGTTTATTTTTGGCTTGGAATAGCCTTCTGTTAATACTTTTTGTCTTTTGCCTTATTATAGGCTTGTCATAATCTATATAAGAGAAAATAAAACCTGTTTCCAAATTACTTGCACTTGCATGGACACCATTCTAAGAAATATCGGTACTCGGTATCGGCAAGCACACAAATAAAAATACTCGTACTCGTATCGGTTTGTAAAAAAGTGGTATCGGTGCATCCCTATCCAGAACATCCCACAAATGCTTGACTGGATTGAGATCTGGGGAATTTGGAGGCCAAGTCAAAACCTTGAACTCTTTATCATCTTCCACAAAACACTCCTGAACAGGTTTTACAGTGTGATAGGGTGTAGTATCCTGCTGAAAGAGAATTAGGGAATACCATTGCCATGAATGGCTGTACTTGGTCTGCAACAATGTTTAGGTATGCCAGGACCCAAGATTTACCAGCAGAACATGGTCAAGAGCATCCCACTGCCTCTGCTGGTTTTCCTTCCTCTTATAGTGCATCCTGGTGTTGTTTCTTTCAAGGCAATATTTGGCCGTCCACATAAAATAAATTAAAAACATGATTCATCAGACCAGGCCACCTTCTTCCATTGTTTACTTCAGCTTACTTCATCTATCAGTAGTTTTAATATTGTGGCTGATCAGTATATTCCTGGATGAACGGTAATGAGGAGGTGAATAATAGATGGATAGATGACTGCAGATGAAGTAACTGATTCATTACCTTAGTGAAGGAGCCAGGCAGCACCCATAATGTGTGCAAGGCTGCCAGTGGAATCCAAATAATGGACGTCATGGCAATAATCCAGCCAACCCCCTGAGCCCAGTCTGGGTACTCGTAATTTTCATAGCGAGCTGGTTTAAACTGAATCACTGAGAACACTAGAATTATCTGAGGAAAAAAAAACACGCATTAAAGTGATATTTACACATTTTTCTTCTTGACAATACTAAATCAACCAAGACATGACATGAACCCACAGCCTTCTGATTTCAGGGGCAACGCACTAACCACTAGGCCACCAGGCCACCAGCTGTTCACTTTTCTACACGTTCACTATTCTACACTTTCTTTTATTTCTTTGAGTGAAGATTATTTCTGTTAATGTGTTTTTAAGGCTGGTCTTCAACCAACCCAAAAGCTTGCCTGTTACCCTTGACTTACACTGGCTACCAATGGCTCCCTGAATTAAGTTCAAGTCACTAACTCTTGCCTACAGAGTGACATCTGGGTCTGCACCCAGCTTCCCTAATCCCACCATTCTGACTTATGTTCCTACTCGCTCCCTCCACTCCTCCAATCAACATCGTCTGGCTCTGCCATCCCTACACACAGGGCAAACCCAGTCCAGACTGGTCTCATTCGTGGTTCCCTGGGTTGGAATGGGTTGCCAAAGCCAACAAGAGCAGCAGACTCATCTCTTCAGAGAGCGTCTCCTGTCCTAATGCATCTTCTGGCATTACTCTCACCAAGAATTATCCCTTAATACTCTCTTCTGGTTCTCACACCATCCTGAAACTTGAATGTTTCTTCATGTTGCAAGTTGCTTTGGATAAAAGCATCTGCCAAATTAATGTAATGTGATGCAATGTATGTAAATGATCTCTGTCCTGACTGGCACTCCAGTACTGAAGGCATTATAAACTGAAAAACTCATCATTGGTGGAAGGAGCTAAACTGCTGCAAGCTGAAGAGATATATAAGTGCACTGGTTTTCATGAGCGGTAAATCAACTATTTAAATAAACAAATTTTCTCTCTAAATGTACATGCATCTACCATACGAACTAGAGCATAAATGTCACATTTGAAAACATTCATGGTGTCTACAAAAACCTTAATTCAAACATCATGGACATTTTGTCTTATGACATTTTGTATTCCAAGATATGGGCTCTTTAAAAACATTTTGTATTATTATGAACTTTGGTTAGAACCATCCTGTATCGTCAAATTCTGAGACGTTTTTTAACCCATTCAAACTCTGTGCTGTGTCTGTGCTCCATGTCCAAACATTTTTCAGTGCTACTCACCATGATCAGTGCAGGGCATATCACTGTCCAGCAAACTCTGAAAAAAATGCTGGGCTTTTTCCCAGTCATTTCCTCCACATTACTGGACAGACGCCTCACCCCTGAGAACAAGACAGACAAGCAAGTGAAAATGAGTGCCATGCTGGTCATGTGGAATCAAACCAGTTTAATGATTTAAATGTGAGAGGTCATTTGCTTACATTCAAATAACAGTATGTGACTCCTGGCTCAGTAAAGTTAAATATGATACATTTAGAGAAGAGAATGCTGAAAAAGCTTCTTAGTATCATGGACAACCCCTCTCACCCCATGCAGGCCTCCGTAATAGACACCAGCAAAAGATTCATAGTCTTTAAATACAGAAGCGAATGCCACAGGAAATCCTTTCTACCTGTGGCAATAAGACTGTATAACTCTTCCTCGTTCTGTAGGTGATGTTTTTCAGCCTTTATGTCATTCTGTTCTCATTCAGATTGTGCAATATAACTCATTGTTGTTTTTTTTTATCTGTACGTTATTGGATTTTAGTCTCATCTCCTCATCACCTGCTGCTATCTCACTTTATTGCATTCATCATATTTTTATGGCACAAAGTCATTTTCATAACCACTTGCACTAATAATCTGTTATTACATTATATAGTTTTGTTATAGTTTTGTTATTCCATTTGCACCATTACTACTGTTATTGTCTTTTTAAAACTCTTTATTGTCTTATCTTTACTCTTCTTGTTGCACTGAGCATGTTCCTGACAAAATAAAGTTCTTTCTTATCTTCTTATGTTTTCTTATTCTAGAGTTGGAAATTATTGAACATGTATCAATAACACCAGTCAACCACAACATTAAAACCACTGACAGGTAAAGTGAATAACATTGATTATCCCATTACAGTGGCACCTGTCAGGAGGTGAGATATATTAGGCCAGACGTGAACAGCCATTTCTTGAAGTTGGTGTCTTGGAAGCAATTGTAATTGAGAAAAACTGGAACCGAGCGCCTCCAAAACGTTTGAGGAAAATGGTAATAACCTCCAAATTCCCCAGATGTCAAGCCGACTGAGCATCATAAATTAAATTCATCCAATCCATGAAGACTTAAGCTCGCATCTTAAAAGACTTAAAGGATCTGCTGCTAACATCTTGGTGTAAGAGACCACAGCACACCCTCAAAGGTCCTTGCCTCAATGGATCAGAGCTGTATGTGCAATATTTCACATGCAACATGTGCAATTTTTTTTCATTTGCTGCTACGAGGCACCTGAAGATGCTCCGCTGTGTATATATATAAATATTCACAAAACGTATAAAGTTGTATTTTGTGTTTGTCATTTTTGTTCAGTATACAGTTTGTCTCACAGGTTGTGTTATGTTGTATAGTTTGTATTCTATTGGTTATGCTGTTTCTACTTTCTTCTTTTGTACTGTCCACTGAAAGACTAGAATATAGAAGACATAATGTGATCTTACACCTCCTGTGCAAGTGTTATTCAGGTAGGACTGGACTAAGATGGGTTAAACACAGAAAAGTGAGTCATGGGTTAATATTTTGATCAAAAGTAGGATGCTTCACATACCATACAACCAGCAAATGGCCACCACCTCGAAAAAGGCCAGGAACATGATAGACACTATGGCAGTGTAGTGGTCCATCAGCTGGAACACATAAATCCCAACCTGAAGAAAACCAATAGAGAATGTTCCAAGTGTTAACTTTCTAATAGAAATTGTTGCCTGTATGCCTGACTTCAAGGCCAGAACTCATTTGTATGTGCGTCACTGTTAAAAGGCCCATTTTATGGAAAAACACTGTTAAAAAATGTTTAAGTTTCAAAATCTGCCTTCTGTATCGAAGCTGCAAATCACTTTTGAATTTATCATGGTTGTGATGTCATGGTTAGCCTGTACATTTCAGCCAGTCCTACTTTTTTAAAAGCGGTGGGCCTCATTTCACTTAGAAGAGGAAATGAGTTAGAAGAGTCATCATTTACATATATACGCCTTCAAGTATCATCTTTATCGCTTTTACTAAGGGATAAAGAGATTTTGAAAAATTGCTATATAAAGATGAATAAGGACTGTTTTGAGCACCTAAAACCTCACAAACATCAGAAGTGAAGGAGAAAGAACAGTGAAGGATATGGAGGATTTGCAGGATATGGGCCCTAACAGTGTGCCACAGATTTGAATGTTGCTGTAAAATGTTCAAACTACACTTCTTCGATTTATACCTGCATGACGTGAGGGATCCCCAGGAGGAAAGCAGCACTACACACAACCAAAACCAGCAGTTCCTTCTGCCTGAGGTACTTCAGCAAGGGTTTACTGTAGCTGTCCATCAAACTGGTCACCATTACTTCTACCATAGCAAACTACAGCACACACAGACACAGACACCCACAGGTTAGCATGAATATAAATCCACATTAGCCTTCAAAAATTTGGAATCAGTATTTTTAGTCATATGAATGACATAAATAATAATATATTTGAAAAATAATATGTATAATAATACTATTAGTTCAAAACTACTATTTGATATTGATTGGGAACTATTCAACTACTATATTTGTATTTCCCACATAACTTTTCAATGGCAATTCTTTGTCTCTACAGTATGGCAAAGAAACCCACAAATACCTTTCTGTGGAAGAGATTGGAAAGAAGGTGGATCAAGATTAGAGTGAAAGACTGAACAAAGGACTTGACTTGGACAGAAAGAGAATACTGAGGATGGGACTGAACTGGGACGGAAACCAAAGGCTGGACATAGGACAGGTTGAATCAAGTACAGAACTGAGGGCTGGGCACCACACTGGACAAGACAGGGAACAGGAGACTGGACTCTAGACAGGACAGGGAATTGAACACAGATATACTAGGTGATGGAACAAAGGATATACTCAAGAATTAGAGGACAACATGAAAGACTTATGTGACAGAAGGTGGAGTGGGGTCAAGGGACCTAGGCACAGACATCAAGGGAGCTGGAGCCATGTCCTGGGTTCCAACCTGGGAGGCTGGAGATGGGCAGCTCTCTGGGACTGCAGGTGGTGCTGGTGAACCAGCCCTCAGGAGTGCTAGTGGGCCCTACACCTGTGGCCTTGTCTCTTTTTGGTGTTGCTTTTTCTTTGACGGTGGTGTTTCTGACCACCTTTTCTGTTGCCAGTTTCACCAGGTTGCTGGATTTAAGGGCTAGGAGGTCCACCATTAACCTAGCCTGATCCTCAACCTGATCGTCAGCCTGGTCATCAAGCCACTGTCATGAGACCTTAAAAGGTGAGCCGTAGTCAATGATCAGCAATCTCACATAATTCCAATGCTTTCTACATTGCTGAGGGTAGTGTGCCGGGCGGGGGACTTTGGAGCTATCAAACTAGAAATGGATGCTGTAATGAAGTATTTAATGAGTCTCCCAACTACCAATGTTCAGGCAAGAGGGCTTGTTCTTTGGTACCGGGACAACAGTAGATCTTTTGAATGTGGGAACCACAGATTGACCCAGAACCTTATTGAAAACGGAGGTGAAGACTCCGGTCAGTTGATTGGCACAGGAGTATAAAAGGTGCCTAGAGATGCTATTCAGCCCTGGTGCTTTTCTGACAGGGCCTTGCACACACATCACTCTGCTCCATTAGCAGGCTATATGTATGTGATTAACGTTAGCATGACTGGCCTCTAAAATTGTGTAGAACGCATTGAGGTCATTGGCGATGGTCAATGCTTGCATCTGCAGTGAATTAGCTTTTAAATTCTGTAATTGTGCACAGTCCGTGCCACGCTTAGCTTGTGGATTTACGACTTCACGTGTTCTCGAAATAGATGTTCAGCATCCACCACAGCACACTGGACCCTATATGATGTAGCTTTGTTATCACTCATATTGCTGGTGAAGAGTTGTGTGTTATGCACAACGGTATGGGTTTTCACTGCCTCACAAATAGTTCCATCAACCCATGGTTTCTTGTTGGTAGAAGTCCTTACTGTTGTTGTTGCAAACATGCTAACAAAGCTAACCACAACATTTTCAAACTGGTTGATGTCATCTAAGCATGACTGGACCATGTCCCAGTCTACATCATCAAGTGTGTCCTCATCAAAATGTAATAGTGGTTCAGTATGTTAGCTCCCATAGTTGGACACATGACATGTTGAGTAAACTTGTCTGAGTTTTGTTAATTGAAGTCCTCCAACATTATGAGTGTTGGATCTGGGTGCTCGAGTTGCAAAAAGCACACTGCACATTTAGTCACATTTAGTCTAAGTCATACCTCTGTTCGTGATGTTGATTGCTATGGTGATAACAGAGCTGAACACACAAGGCAAGTAGAATGAATGGCACTTGATGGTCAGATATTAAAAATGAGGCAAGCAGGAGAAGGAGCGAGAGACAACGGAAACGCTCTTTGCCTTGCATCACTTAATCTGGAGAAAGAGTCCAATGGATTCATCACTTGGTCTGGCTCAAGGGGGGGGCAGCCATGTCTCACCTTTAACATAGAATGTTGCATTCCCTTTTCTTGTTGAAAAGTACACTTGCTCTGAGACCTTCTTGTTAATGCAACGCCAGGAACCATTTTGGTTCCTTAAAGACCCATGTTGGCAAATAAGAACTCTTCCTGGCACCTAGTAAAACCAGATTATGCTACTGCTCCCACAAGTTGGGATTTTGTTAGTGGGCTAACTGTAGAGGCCGTTTGTTATCTGTAAATCTTCTTGGCACCCACTTATGTTAGACTGCTTTTTCAGGCCTTTTAAATGTGAAAAGTGTCTTATTTGTACCTGACTGTCCAGGCCCAGGCACAGGAGCATGAAGAAGAAGAACACCGCCCACATTGGAGCAACTGGCATCGTCACAAATGCCTGTGGATAAACCACAAACACCAGTCCTGGACCTGCAGAACACATAATAATAAACCTTGATAATAAAATGCTACTCTGAGGGCCAGTTTCCCACACATGGAATCGGCCCAGGCTTGGACTAAGCTGGAGACCCAGATTTAGACTGCATTTTTTTGGGGTAAAGTAAAAATATGTCACCATCAACTCACCATCAACTGCTATTTCACTGACTGGAATGTTCTGTAGGTAAGACATGTATCCGAATGCAGAGAATATCACGAATCCAGCCAGAATACTAGTCACTGAATTAGTGATGGCAATGGCCAGGGTGTCCCTGTGATGAACACATAAAGAACATAACAAATAATGTACATTAATAAGTGTTTATAAGTGTTTATAATGTACATTTTAAGTGTTATGTCCATACAAAAACCCAAAAGAACTTAAAGGATGGTTCCTTGAAGAGCAATTTTTGCTAATGAATGTGAACTCCATGTATATCCATGTATATAACTCCATGTATATAAAAGTTCATGGTTTTTCATAGGACCAGTCCAAACCAAGACACCTTTAGAAACCTAGTGTATGACATGAGAAGCAAAAGAGTTTCTATATAGTACCAAAAAGATTTTTAAATCTAACATTACCTTTTTCATTGATATCAAAAGCCATTTTCATAGAGGTATATAAAGCGTAAAGTCCATAATACATCCTAAAGTAAATTCTTTAAAGAACCTTATAAAATGGTCCTATATAGCACCAAAAAGCATTCTAGTCAAATAACGCTTTTGTTAAGAGTATAGAGAACTATTAACCATGCAAAGAACTACCACATTTAAATGGTTCTTTTAGCAGTATATGTACCATTTACTAAAAAACACTTCAAAAACACTTATTTAAGGGTGAGAATGTTAGCACCTTGTCCCAGCTTATAAAAACCTTTTATAGCAATATCTCACCTTTGAGAAAAGAATCACACCCTCAGTTCCTATGCTGATAGACACAGGATGTTTGAACAAGTTCCAGTTCAGTTCTAAAGATAGTGAGGAGTTTATATTGTACATAAGATTGACATGAATATAAATGCCAGTCTTACTTCAGGATGCTGTTGTTGAAGGAATTGTAGCTAGCCATGGCCATGAGCGAGCCAAAGCCAATCCCGATGGAGTTAAAGATCTGAGCAGCTGCGTTGACCCACACCTACAGACCACACAAAAGTACTGGCTGAAATAAAACCAGTTAACTGGACAAGGGCTTCATCTACATTGTTTGCCCAAAAGGATCTAGCAACCCCTTCTAACAGTCAATGCAGCTACCTTAAGGTTTTTTTTTCTGAAAGGCCATAAAATAGCACTGCTAAGAGACACTTTGCACATGGTGGGACACTTTAGAGAAATGTACCCAATGCAAAGGGTCAGCTAGAGGGGTGTAAAGCTCCATGACACTCAGAAAGATAAAAAAATAATCAAGAAAATCCTCTACATATTCACCAATCAGCTTGACATTGTGTTGGTTCCCTAAAGGCTACCAAAACCGGTCTGATCTGTGCTGTGCTTTCTGGCACCACAATGTTAGACGGAGATCCTTTAAGTCCTGTACATTATGAGGTTGGGCCTCCATGGATAGGACTAGTTAGTCCAGCGTGGAAGGGTGTATTAACCTACTGAAGGTCATTAGGGAATACCGTTGCCGTGAAGAGGTGTACTTGTCTGCAAAAATGTTTAGGGAGATGGTACAGGTCCAAAAAATCCATTCACCAGGACCAAAGGTTTACCAGCAGAACATTACCCAGAGCATCACACTGCCTCCAGCAGCTTGCCTCCAGGGGCCATTTCTTACCCAGGAAAGCGACACACACTTGATTTTTTACATGAAGTCTAAGAAAATGTGATTCCTCAGACCAGGTCACTCCATGGTCCAGTTCTGATGCTCACATGCCAATTGTAGATGCTTCTAGCAGAGGATAGGGGTCAGCATGGCCTGGCTCCAACTTCAGTTGTTCATATTACACACAGTTGTTCGGATTACAGCAACACCTCACCGCAGGTTTTCACCTCTGACACCTGACTGCCACTTCATGCTTGTCTTGTCCTGTTCTCGGAACTTACCCCCACTGAAAAAAAGAATTGCTCCAAAAAACAGGCTATTAAACTTTCTTTTGCCTGAGGCATTTTTCTACATCTGGCTGAGGAACAGTGTATGTTTTGTCTGTTGAATTGTACAGTGCTTGTTCTTCTTTTTATTTTTTTTATAAAATATCGTTTAAATTAAAATATAATGTAAAATAATAACAGAAAAGCAGTGTGGTCCATTCTGTACACCAAGGTGTAACTCAAAACGTCTAAAGCCCACCTGAAAGCAAGTGTACTTAATATTTACGAAAATGCACTACATTAAAAAAGAAAGTCATAGGAAGAGCATAAAGAGCTGTAAGCACATGGGCTGGTGAGGTGCTGAATATTTCAGAAGCCATGAGCACGTTTGACTACTGTGCTGAAGGAAAATCTCACAATCTCCATTGCAGTTCATCCCAAAGGTGTTGGATGGGATTGAGGTCAGGGCTCTGTGTGGGCCAGTCAATTCTTCCACACTGAACTCCTCCAGTCATGTCTTTATGGAGCTTGATTTGTGCACTGGGACACAGTCATGCTGGAATAGAAAAGGTTCTTAACCAAACACAAAGTTGGAAGCGTGGTGTTGTCCAACATGTCTTGGTATACTGAAGCACTAAGATTGTCCTTCACTGAATTAAAAGGTGTGTCCCAATACTTTTGTTCATATAGTGTATCTCCACCTCATTGCTGCTATTATTTAGTCTTCATGATTCTACATTTCTTACATTTGTCCGTCCTTTTTCTGTCCATCCTTTTCTGTTATCCCAGGGTGTTAAATTTTACAACTAAAAAGCATGCATGTCTTTACACAGTCACACAAGCAGGAGCACACCTCAGATCTACTTGTTTATTCGGATTGTCTCCGTCTTCAATCAGCTGATCAGGTGTGCTCCTGCCACACAAACCCTTTGTTGATAAGACTGGATACACCTGCTCTAGCCATTCCCTTCTCCTACCTCCACCGACAGCAGCTTCTCCCACTCAGGAACGATGAAGAACCGGATACCTGTCATGGCTCCAGGAAGCTGAACGTTGTTGATTAGCAGGGCCACCAAGATCACGTAAGGGAAAAGAGCTGTGAAGTACACCACCTACAAATCACACACATAAAAGGTATTAATTAATTATACAAAATCTTTCTTTTGAGTTACTGTTCAAGTATTTAAGGTTTTGTTAGTCATATGCACACAAATTGTAACATTTCATTTTGCTTCATAAGGCTGGAAGAAATTGGTGTGGGTTTCCTCCCTTTCAATAACACACACAAAAGCCCCTGTGCGGAAAATCTGTTTCTCATTCAAATGAGCATTATTGTGCTGATCCATAGAGTATGTAAATCTTAATTGATTTGTTTCTGCACTGTTTATTCATGTTCAGGTCCATCTACTTGCTAGCTCTTCACTGAGTCATGTAAATCCAGCTACTGCATCTTTTTAAACTACGTTCCCACAGCACCGCAACACAGTGTAAAGTGATTGGAGGAGAACTCTGACTGCCTACTCTGCTGTATAAGCTATAAGTTGCCCATTCTGGATAGCATTGTACCGAAAAACTACCCATCCACAGAGAGCGAAGCCAACTGTGCTCTCCTTGACTCTCAGCCACAGACGGCTGCAGCACAACTGAGGATCAAACTTGCCGTCTCCCAATAAAAGGACAAATGCTTATACAGGTGTGTCACTTGGTGGCCCCTTTACTTTCAAAATAGTTAAATATACAGCTGCATAAACAACACGTTTCGAATGCCATGTTTCTGTAATGTCACAAAAACCAAGTTCCTTTTCAACTCACAGCAGCCAAGACACCCAATGAAAATAGAGATCATTTACCCATGTCTGTCTTAAAGATACAGAAACAAAACAGAAAAGAAAATCCCTGTATTACATCCTTTTGTTCATTATGATAACATCTTAAGTTAACATGCTCCCCATTTTTCCCTGTTATGTACCAAATCCATGACTGAAATTCCTTTTCTTCCTTCCTCCTTCCCTCATATCCTTACCTTTCCAGTGGACTTGACTCCTTTGAAGATGCATAAGTAGACAAGAAGCCATGCTAGAATCAGGAGAAGGAAGAGTTCCCATCTCAGAGTACCAGTCTCCTCTACTCCAGCAGTCCTTTCCAACACTTTATAACTGTGTGAAAATGAAATAGCATTATCTGACTGATAACGCTGCAGACGAAGCATTTGACCCTAACAAGAGAACGGACGGAAAATATTTAAAGCTAGTAAGCCAGAGAAGAGATGAGAGAGATGGGAAAAGTAGAAAACAGGCCAAAGAAAATTTAGAGCACGAGAAGAGAGGATAAGAAATTGTGAGGAACGAGAAGAAAAGAGATGAGAAGAAAAGAGAAAAGATAAGAAAAACGAAGAGGTGTCCAAAGAAGACAAGAGACAAGAAAATCTAAGAGAAAAGATATGAAAAAAATTGAAAAGGTATCCAGAGAAGACAAGAAAATGAGAAAAGAAGGCAAGCGAAGAGATGATATGAAATAAAACCAAAACAACAGGGTCGATGGGAAACTCACTTGAAGAACTGCTGACTGGGGGTGGATGTGGAGGAGCCACCGGTGACAGTGTCAGTGCAATTGACTCTGTTCCAGGTGTTATTACAGCTCTGCCAGGGCAGTGGGGATTGGAAGGAGCTGAACAGGTAATAAAGTGCCCAGGTAATTATCACATTGTAGTATGTGCACATGATGAATGAAATGGCTACTGTGGCCATGCCCACGCCTGAAGAAAAAAAACATATACAGTTAACTGACACACCTGAAACTGAATTAACAACACTTGCTCATTTAACAATTCTTCTTGATGATATCTGGTCAACAGTGGTTAGAAATCAGTGATTGATTGATTGATTGATTGATTGATTGGTTGATTGATTGATAGATAGATATGCCTTTATTGTCATTGTACTGAAGCAGGATGCTACTCATACAACGAAATTGTAGGGGCTACTTAAAGGTGCAAAATATTACAGACAGATAAATGGAGTTTAACCCCCCACCCAGTGACCCCCTCCCCCAACATTAAAAATGCTTCCAACGCTCCTGGGTTACAGACTACTGATAAATTGTAACAGATAAACTGCAGTCCGTAATTGTACACCTTTACAGTATAGTGGAGTTGTAAAATGACCAGTGAGTGGATGTACAATGTATATGTTTCTGGGAATGGGTGGGAATACCTTTCAGCAAAGGGCATACTTTGGCCATAGCATGAACAGGCCCCTTCCTCAGGTACTGACCCACAGTCAGCTCCATGTACAGCAGAGGAATGCCCAGCAAGACCAGCATGAGCAGATAGGGCACCAGGAATGCACCTGAGGATGGAAGACACACTCCATCAAATACTTCACATTTTCAAGATGCCATTAAATCAAAATACCTGTTTTTCTTTTTTCAGTTTCCAAAAATGTAATGTGTTGAAGACTCACTGGGTTTATTCTGTGGAAAACACTTTTGTTAACGAATTACTTTGGAAACACAACATGGTCTGCTTTCAGTGTTTGGGGTTTCATTGAAGAAGTAGAAGATGATCATGATGCTGAAGTAAAAAGAAGTAAAAGAAGACAATGTAGTACAGGACAAAGATGAGAAAGATGTGGAAGAAGAGGGAGAGAAATAAGATGTGGAAAAAGATGAAAAAAGTGGAAGAAGAAGAGAAAGAAGAAAGAGGAAAACAAGAGAAGACAATGTTGAAGAAAGAAGAAGAAAATATTCTAGGGATTTTCAGATAGCTCAAGGATTTCAGACGATTTTTTTTCTGTGTTCTTTGAAACTGTCCTTTAATCATTGATGATGAATGTGATGGTGAGACACAGGGGTAAGTATTGTCAGGACAGGCACAGAACTTTGCTACTGTTTACCTAAATGTGACCCTGTAAGTCATAGAATGAACTTGTTTCACAGTGTCAGATTCGTAAGGCCTGTATAAAATCGCATACACTGTCAGTCAGTTTCCTGGATGGTTCTGATGATGTTATCTTGCTTTAGATTTACATTTTTATACTTCATTTTTATAATCTAATAATCACATTTACTTTACCTGAATTAACTCCAGTAGCTGCACTCATGCAGTCTTTGAACCTGAACTATAAATTGTCAGCATCAACTCGTTGATAATGTCTTACTCTTATCTTCTACGCTCTCTCTGTCTCTCTCTTTCATTAAATGAATATGAATGAGTATTTTGACTTTTTCGAACACTGTTTAGAACATTTTACCACTGCAATAAATGTATATCACTCTCATTAACATGATGTCTGCTATGAACTTCTGTCCTCAAACTACAGTTAAATACAGTGACACAGGAGAATGACTGTAAAGAGCCCAAATAGCAAAGTCAGACATTCCTGTTTTTTTTCTCACCTCCGCCGCTTCTGTAGCAAAGGTAAGGGAACCTCCAGACGTTCCCCAAGCCCACAGCACAGCCTATCCCAGCCAAAGTGAACTCGATCTGGCGGCTCCATGTGGGCCTCCCTGCTTCAAGCTCTGTAGTCATGTCTCCTCACTGCTGCTGCTTCTGTCACTGTGGCTTCTTGCTAAAGTGCTGGGACAGGGAAGCTGCAGCCGTAAATGAAAACTGGTCATGTAATCACTCTTTATGGGCATTAATGATTAGCTGGAAAGCATAGCAGAGGTGACAGACCAGTAAAGCAGTATAAGAGCATAGTTTTAGATAAACATGTCTCTTTCCAAATGTTTAACCCTATCCTTTAAGCTTTAAAGTGAAAGTCTGTTTTCTCAAAGTGTCTGCATAACTCAATGAGATTGAAAGTTCATTGTAGAATAACTTGCTGACAATAATTATTTTACAGTGGTTTTACATATGTTGCAATGTTTACAGTCCATTTTATTTACTATTTAAAACCACCAAGGAACCCACACGTGTCTTTTGAGTTTTCTATGTAATTTGATAATGGTAATGTAGTGATAAATATAAACAATAATACAAAAACATTTAAAAACTTGATCAATTCTGCCTTACAAGGCCTTACACTCTTCAGAATAAAGGTGCTGGAAAGGGCTTTTCGGAATGAGTACCTTGCTGTCCTGGGAACAAATGACCTTCCAGTCACAGCGGCACCACCAGGCCACCAGCTGAGAGCTTTAAAGAGCATCTGCATAATGTAACGGTTCAACCAGAATTAAACATTTTTCCTGGAATTATGTGATCAGTCCAAGTTAAACCTAGAAGTGCAATCACAGATCCAGTTATAATCGCCATTACAGGTATTTACAAAACCACCTGCTGGAGAGTAAAACATTAGCCTCAGTATAAACTGTATGGTTGAGTGCTAATCAAGGTCTTTTCCCAGGCAAAACAAAAATGTGAAGGGGCTATCTGGCATAACAGGATACTTCTGCTATCTTAAAATGTAAGCCAAAGGCCAAATCTGTCTAATAGGAATTAATTTACCACGACTCATATTGCACAATTTTGATCATATTTGCTTTACAAAATACATCTGTAAAGGGCCAGCCTGGGGCGACTCCGACCAGCAGGGGGAGACAAGAAGACGAATGCCACCCTTTCACAATCAACCGACATCGGCTGCACCAGTGGGTAGCCTTTTATATCCGGGTCCACTGATCTCGTTGTTGAGGGTTTGTGTTCACAGGCATGATCTCGGTACTGCGAAAGTTCTCGAATTCCTATAGCCTTCAACTTGAGCTGCTCCCCAGGCACATTCACTCACACCACACTCCTGATCTTTTCCCGTTTCTCTCTCTGAATCGAACCTGCCGTTTTGTAAGGCCAAGTGCTGTTTTGGTTGAGGGTGTTTTGAGATTCTCCTGTGTGTGGAGTGGCCAGTTTCCCTCCTGGCAGCTTCAGTTTCTTATTAGTTAACTCTTAGGACACCAGGACATCTGAGGCCTTCTCAGACTATGATTCTGCCTCAGTGTTGCAGCGAGTAAATGCTGTAGTATCATGTGGCTTCAGTTTCACTTGTCAAAGAATTAAATCACTAATTCATTGCGGGATCGAATCCCATCTGTGGGGAGTTAGTCTTTCTCGAATCACACTTGTGGTGAATCAGTGATTCAATTCTCTGCTCTGCAGTTGAATCCGAATCAGAAAGCTTTATTGCTCCTGTAGGGAATTGCTTATGTAATGATTGCATAGACACAGAGGCACAGAGACAAGAACAATTTAAAATAAAATTAAATACAAATCTGTAGAAAAAAAATCTCAGTATGAAAATGCCCTATACTGCATACAGAAATGCTGCGTATAATATGGGACCATTATTTCTGCCGACGCTCAGATTTAAAGCACCTCTTATTGTAACGTCAAACATTTTGAGAGTTTATTGCACTAATAAAGTCATGTAGGCCCTGTCAGATATCTCCTGATACAAGACAATAAATGGATAAAGCTTCTTTCATCAAGTCAAGTAGGTTTGTTGTCACCTCAGCCATTTACACAGTGCACAGTGAAATGAAATAATGTTCCTTCTGGACCATGGAGCAACACGAGAACAAAAACAGAAACACAAGATAAGAGAGGACAAAAAAACTTAGAGAACAAAGCATTCTGCTAAATAAAATCCTGTATCAAATATATCAGCTCACTTAATCACAGTTTAATCAGTGACACTAACACAGCACTTAGAAGCAAAGAAGGACTTTTTTACCTGACCATTTCCACCCTTTAAGATGAGGCCTTTGTTGGAAATGGCTGCTCTTTATTATGTCACATTCAGAATGAGCAGTTTGGACTGAAACACTCCTCATAAACAGCTTTATTGCTTTAGATTGAGCAAGTGGATATAAATAAATGTGCTGTGTTGACAGTTTGATTTCTATATACTGACTCAGTACTGGAAGGGTAAACTTAGATTATTTGACAGCACTGACATACTACATTACAGCCTCTTAAACCAGTAATTCCAGAAAAAATGGGTATTCTGTGATATTCCACACAGACACTTTCACAATGGTAACTGCCATTATTCCACTGGGTGGCAATTGAGTACAGGGGTAATCTTAGCTTTCCAGTCCTGTAAGTGGAAGTAAAACAAACACTGAATTTACACTTCAGGAGGACGTCGGCTGAATACTCACTGCTGCTCATCAATGGTTCTGCCGTGGAGAGAGTCAGCAGCACCTTGGTGTACACATCTCTGAAGACCTCACCCGGACCATCAACACCAACTCTGCCGTGAAGTAAGTAAAACAACGCCTTCACTTGAGGGGACTAAAGTGAGACACTCTGCCACAACCTTCTACAAAGGAACTCCTGAGGGCGTGTTGACCACCTGCATCACTGTGCGGTTTGGGAACTGTAAAGCTCAAGAGCGGAAGTCCCTGCAATGCATAGTGAGGTAGTGAGGACAGCGGCGAAGATCATTGGTATCCCCCTCTCCTCAATCCAAGACATCTTTAAGACTTTCATCTTTAAGAGCTTCTGCTATTGTAAAGGACTTCTCCTACCCATCCCTTACGTTGTTTGACTCCCTGCCGTCAGGTAGATGGTTCCACAGTATCAGAACAAACACAGCCAGCTTCTTTCCCCAAACTCTCAGTCTCCTGAACTCCCTGTTGCCACTCAACTCAGATCCTCTTAAATCCCATCCACGCCCTCCCATCAGATACAGGTGAACTTAATGTGACCGTCCATAGATGTTTGCATGCACTGTTCCAACATTCCAAATGTTTCAGTACTTTTTGCACAACTTCTCAGACAAGGAGCTTAACGGCAAAATTCACAACAGGTGTTTGATCCATGATTTACCAACACATTTCCTGGTTCAATCAGAATTTAAACAGTCCTCCTTCATATCTCGACATCATGAGACCGTACCTCGCCATTGCAAGGCTTCAAACAGGATGTTCTCAGGCGGATGTGGCCACTGAACTTAAGAGTGTCACGGAGTGTCATCAGCAGGTTGCAACAGAGATACAGAGAGACTGGAAGAGTCACAGAAAGGCATGGAAGTGGACGTCCTTCGGCCACATCCCATATTGATGACTGCTTTATTGTGAACAGTGCTCTGCGGAACCGGATGATGAATGCCACTCAACTCCAGGCACATTTAAGGGAGGTAAGAGGCACCCATGTGGTACGTCATACCATTCGAAACTGTTTACATCAGTGTGGTCTGCGTGCTAGACGACCTGCAAGGGTACCTGATCATACCACCAGGCACAGGGAGTATTTACGCTGGACGAGGGGCCCTCAGTACCACTGGTCCCTCGTCCAGTGGCACGTAATGATGCAGTAATGATGGCTGCCAACGATTTTGGAGACGTCATGGAGAGTGCTATGAATCAGCCACTGTTATCACCAGACGAGCTTTGGTGGTGGTGCTGTTAGTGTGGGCAGTGGGTCTAGTCAATACAGAACTGCCCTACACTTTGTGAAGCCCATACTACCTGACAAGCCCATACTACCTTTGTGACAAGCCCATACTACCTGAATAACATCATTAAACCAGTCATTGTTCCCCTGCATGAACAACACAGACCTAACTTCATCTTCATGGGCGACAAGGCTTAAGCTCATCAAGGTCCCATCATTAGGGAACGGCTTCTGGAGACTGGAGTACCTCGATTGGAGTGGCCTGCACTTTCTCCAATCATGATTCCCATAGAAAACCTATGGGATCAGCTGAGTCGCCGTGTAGAAGCTCGTAACTCTGTACCCCAGAACCCGCTCAAGGGCATGTGACACGTTATTGAGACACTGACATTTTTTTGTTGTGGTATTCTCACCACTGTTGTCTTTTGTTTCAATAAATTGTTTGAGATGCGGAAATCACCACTGCATGCTTCTACTTATATGCCCTACTTTCATGATATAAGATCACTGTAGTGTGAACTTTTTACAGGGCTCCAGACAAAATAAAAACCTTAGAAGCCATTGGCTCCTAAACACAAAATATTTGGGAGCCAAATTATTTTTTAGGAGTCATAATCTCTGTCAAATGTGATGTAAATTAAAAAAATATTTTGTCATAGCATATTTTTAAAGTCTTAAAGAGTGTAAAGAGTTTCTCTGAAACGAAACAAGAAATCACGACATGGACTAAATTGTTGCAGAAATGAAATTTCTTGTGTAGTTAATGTTTCTTTTTTTCTATATTTTAGAATGTGCTCTGCAACAGATTGCCCGGCTGTGCGAATCGTTTCAAACAAAACTCATCCTGTCAACACTGCTCTCGATAGAGATGTGTAGGTCACGAACGAGTCGGTTCATTGCCTAATTTGGGAAAACAAAGGGCATAGACATAGAATATAACTAGACTGACCACAGATATAGAATATTACTAGACTGACCACAGATATAGAATATTACTAGACTGATCATAGACATAGAACATTACTAGACTAGGTCATAGACATACACTATTACTAGACTGACTACAGACACAATATTACTAGATGCTGCATGACCAGCTGCATTGTACGTAAACATCGCCGCCATATTGCGAGAGGCGCTGCTGTGGTGTGAAGTAGTGAATACAGATGCCTCACACATGTAGAGCTGTAATACTCAAATCCTTTTTAGGATTCGGCTCCCTAAACTGATCCTGGTGTGTGAGTCACTTGAGTCAGTATTGCCAAATGGTTCAGTGTTTGAACCGTCTTCTAAAAGAGAGTAAAATGCCTTGAATGAATCACTTTCAAATAAAACAAGACAATGCCACCTCGGTGACAAAGATTTATTTAAACACACGAAAAAAGGAATAATACAAAACTTAAACACACATAGGCATAACAGCAATTCGAACAAAAAGCAAAATGTGCAAATTAGGACATAGCCTATGACGAAATATGCCAAATGAGAACTGCAGTTGAAAGAAAATGCAAATCCTTCCATAAAATATAAAATGTTAAAGATAAAAACACCAACTGAATGCAGAAAACAAGTTAATTTGCAAAATCAGTAGTTGGCCAAATAAAATGCTACATGCAAATGCAGAATTTGCAAATGTCTTTCAACATAGTATGAAATATGTTAAGTATAAGAACAACAACAAATTCTGGGGTGTGCATATTTTGAACGTGAAATAAAGGCAGTGTGGACAAATGAAGGATTGGGCTAGATTCTTTCAGTTAATGAAGTCTAATCAGTGACGAGTGTATGAACAAGTCTGGAACTCATGTGCTTTGCGCTACGGCTTGTCTGAATCCCCCCTTCCGCTCATATGAGCGATTCAACTGTATTTGACTGGTTGATTCACTCACTACTTTCATTCAGGGAGTGCTATCCCACTTGTGTGAGTGATAAACCTGCTCATTTGAGCAATTCAGATACGGCTGCATGTTTTTGGCTGTGGAGGAAGTTAACGCTACCCGCTTTCTGAGCGATTCCAATTAGATTAGTTAACCGATGGATTCACTCATGACTCGGCCAAGGACCCGGACCCGCTCACTGAGCGATTCCAACGCATTCACTCATAACTCGGCCAAGGACCCGGACCCGACGGATTCACTCATGACTCGGCCAAGGACCTGGACCCGACGGATTCACTCATGACTCAGCCAAAACATTTTGTCTGTCATGAAGACTCAAAATGACAAAATAAAATACAAAGTCGAGTTTACAGCTGTAGTATTCAACCTATGTCACTGTCAGACACACTTGTAGATCGAAGGTGGCCTTCAAAGATCTCCTGGACTAAGGACCCCTCAGCCGTCTGTCCGTTCAGCCTGATGAGAACATCTGACATCATTTAAAATGAAAAAGTGTTTTATAATAATTCAGTACAGCTTAGCATGATTTGATTAGAACTTACATGCGTCCATTCAGGTCATTCTGACGCATTGCTTGCAGAATGCCTGTCCGATGCCTGTAACAGTAAATCAGACAATCTCTCTGTCCAACAGTGCACTTCAATGTTATTATTTTACATTACAACTTTACAACATTACTTACACTTCAGTTGGCTGATCACAGCAAGAGGCTCAATGATGTGGCCTGAGTTTTGAAGGACACCAGTGATGTGTTTCTGTGCACATCATGCAAAATCCAGATTCACAATTTGTGGGTGAAGAAGGTCAACGATCAGTGTCAGGTAAAGCAGAAGCTAGAACTTTGGTGGAGAAACTGGACAGGATGCTGGACCTACATGTTTTGGAGTGTTCTCCAGTGATCAGACAGTTGGTGAGAGGAGGCGTGTAAGTCAGACACTGCAGAACCGAGTTGAGGTAGCAGGTGTTGCCTATGTTCTTCAGGCCCGCTCCAATTTGAAGGACGTTAAGCCATTCAAGATCAAGTGGATTCTCTGCAAAGGAGACCACTTGTGAAGTGGGGACTTTACATTTCCACAATCGTCTCACTGCTTTATACATTTTTTTAATAAAAAGTATATGCAGGAAGACTGTTGTACAGTACCTTAACTGCTCTGGTACAGGTACCTTTTTCATCTTATTTGTCTTTTTGTTTTTTTTTATTACTTTTTTGGTTTCAAAATGTTTAACCCTGTTAAACCCTGTTAAAGCATTAGGCTAATGATTAACCGTAACACAGCTATTTAGCCGTTTTTTAGTAAACGTGCAGACAGCAATATGATTAAGCTGCCTAATAAAAACCACATACTTTAATCTGCATATTTTCAGATATCATGCACTAATTACTGTTTTAGGACTACAAGCCGGAAGACACCGAAAGACTCAGTCAGTCTTTGGATATCTTACCAACAGTGGCGTTTGCAGTGATGCTGGTGCTGCTGGAATCCATTTCTGTCTTGTGGGGGACCTGAATTCCCCGAAAATTTCACTGTGAAGCTCTATGAAGCAAGAGCAAAAGGAACATAACTGTAAAACTACTCCAAAACCACACCAATCTCAGCTAACAGTTCCAGCTTTCAACGAAGGAGGCGTGCTTGCTTTTGTACGGTGAAAAGCGAAAAGTGTACGGAACATGGTTAGTCTACGTTACTCCATTTATCCAAAAAGGCTGCAGCCACACTAAGGAGCAAAATGCTACATTCAAGCTAATCAAACTGTACTTTCAAAAATCGTGGATTTTAGTGGAGGTCCTCAAACTACCCAGATGTTCATTTCTGAAGTCTTCTTTTAGTTCTTTATTCATTAAATGTGTTATTCTAGTAGTCATTAATCTATGCTGTTCTTAATGTTTGATAAAGAAAAATCACTCCCTTAATAGAAATCTCACAATGTCGTCAGAACGAACGAGTTGACGAAGATCATCAAGCCTTTTCTCTGCTTTGGTGGAATGAACTTCTCCAGACCCTCAGAACTGCTCAGACCCTCGCGGTCCTCTAACGGAGAGACCAAAGACCCCCTCTTCACTGAGCACTTAGAATAACAAATAACATTACATGTCCATGTCAAAAACTGACTTAACTAACAAAAACCTTAACCCCCTTCAAAACAAACATAGGTAATTCCACAAATCTGCTAGAAAGCTTTGTAACAGAGTTTCTGTTATAAATGAGCACATGTGTCTGTATACGACTATGAATCATTTAGAAGTTAAAACTCTGAACAAGATTTCTGGACCAGCTCTGGGCGCCCTCTAGCGTCCGAATAACCCAAAACACCTGATCTGGTGGCCATTCTCCTCACTCCAGCTTCTCTGGTTCGACATAATAGTAAAAGATATTTGGCTACTGTCCTGTACTGTTCAGATTACGCTACGATTTATACTTGTTTATACTGTTATACTGTTTATACTGCTTGCACAATTTTCTAGTGCATTGCACATTTTTTTCAATCATTGCACACTTTACGCATATTTATACATATTGCACAGAGCTGTCCACATACTCAGGACAGGTTTGATCAAATTAAACATTCAGTATTTCTTGTGGTAACTTTATTAGCATGTCTGTATGTCGCACAACGTCTCATGTCTTTTGCCCAGTGTGTACATTGAGGAACCAGAGCTTCGCCATTCCGTCTCTCTTTATACTGCCATATGGTTGAGATGACAATAAAGTTGCCTTTTACTTTGACTTGACTGTACATGCACATTTACCCCGCTTTAGTTGTTTGGTTTGTCAGGCAGATGGATAGAATAGACACTTTATTGGATGCTACAGCTGCAAACACAGCAGTACTCAATACACATATTGTAACAATAATCACAAGAAATGCCAAAATACACCGCTATACATTTAAACAATACTGTAAATAAATTATGCATAAAGAGCAAGATGTGTAATGCCTGGAGAGAAAGAGTCAAAATAGAGACTTGTAGAGTCTGAAGGTTCTCCTCTGTTTGTCCAGTGTTTTCTTTAGTGGTCTGTTCTAGACTGTTGTTGAAAAAAAGGGACTCCCAGAACAGAAGCAGCAGTTTATTGACTTTGTTGGAGTTTCCGGTTGTGGTGTCGTAGCCCCAACACACCACAGGCTGGTAGAACCGCTGCAGCAGAGACTCGCAGGCCCCAAAGGACCTGAGTCACCTCAGGAAGTATAGGGACTCAGACTCTTTTTGTACAGAGTCTCTGAACTCATACGCCACACAGGTCTGTAGTACTGGTGCACTCCCAGACACTTGTATGTCTCCATAACTTCCACCTCCTCTACACTGATACTGATAGAGGACAGGGCGGTTCAAAATAAAGTGGCTCCTTATAGTCACGCGTGAACACACCACAACACACAGTGTGAACAATATGAAATTCTTTCTCTGCATTTAACTCATTCACACACAACAGCAACTCAGCTTGCAGGGAGCAGTGCGTGGGGACAGTACCTTTCTCAAGTGTACATTAATGGTGTCAGTAGCAGTCCTGGGATTCAAACCTATGACTTTCTGATCGCAGGGGCAACACCCAGACCACCAGCCACTCCAAACCTCCTGAAATCCACCACCATTATTATAGTTTTTCTAGTGTTGAGCTCCAACTATTTCAGATTACACCATCAACAGCTTCCCGTATTTCCCTTCCTGACCTTCTCTAATACAAACACGTAAGTAAGCAACGTTTATTTGCTTTTCACAGAGACACGTCGCAAAGCTTCTTCTACTTTCGGCTGCTCCTGATTAGGGGTCCCCACAGAGGGTCAACGGTCTTCATTTCCTTCTGTCCTCTGTATCTTCATCATCTCTCACACCAACTGCCTCCATGTCCTCCCTCATCACATCCATAAACCTCCTGCTAGGCCTTTCTCTTCTCCTTTTCCCTGTAGCTCCATCCTCAGCATCAGTCTCTGAACAATACAATTCCTTAAAAGCTGTATAATGCATAATATAAAATCAAACATAAAGATATATCGATCAAATATATCACCGCCGGATCTGAGACACAGCCAGGGAGTCTCACAAACTGCATTCTGGCCATCAACTAGTGCACAGTCCAGAACACAGTGGATGTGTTCATGTGAACGGAGCAGAGTTTCTCACCTAACAGTGCTGACTGTATGGTTTTGAGCTCACTGGATCCTTCAAAGAACATCATCTTCACAGCTCTGCTAGAGTTGTCAAGATCAGAACATGAAATTACATTATAATTAGATCATTACAAAAACACCCTTTGAGCAGTTCTTTTTGACAGTGCCATGTTTATTGCATTTTGTAGGTCCCGGCCTCACTGCTGTTCACAGACGATCCGTTGTGGTTGGATATTTTGCCTTTCCACACATTTCCAAACACATTTTAAATCATAATCAAGTTTATCTTAATGAACTGTGCATCATCTACATTAAAGTAGGGAGTAGTGCAAGAAGATAGATCTAGCGCTGTCTTGTTGGAATATTCCTCTTCTGTTGTGCTCTTCCTCCTTGAAGTGAACAGACACATCAATATCACTGTATTTTATTTACTTGCATGTGAGGCTTCCATAGGAAGGAATTCAGAATGAGAGCAAAATATACACTATATAGTCAAAAGTATGGGGACACCTGACCCTGAAACCAAAAGTGACTTTAATGACAGAGCATTCAAATAAGGAGCTTTGTAGCTATAACAGCTCACACTCTTCTGGAAAGTCTTTCCACAAGATTCCAGAATCTTTCTATTACAATTTGTTCCCATTCAAATGTAGAGCATTTATGATGTCAGGCACAGATGTTGGACGAGAAAGCTTGGCTCACAATCCATGTTCCAGTTTATTCCAAAGGTGTTGGCCGGGTTGAGGTCAGGGCTCTGTGTGGGCCAGGCAAGCTCTTCCACACTGAACTAATCCAGCCATGTCTTTATGGAGCTTGCGTTATACACTGGGGAATCATGGCTTCCTCCAAAATGTCTTGGTCTGCTGAAGCATTAAAATTGTCCTTCAATGGAAATAAAAGGCCACCTACATTCAGTAAGATGCGTCCCATTACTTTTGTCCACATAGTGCATGACGCAGCGCGTTTACACCTTGATTGACGTTGTTCTCAACCAATCATATCGCTGGACTCTGTGGTATAATACCGCTTCTTTTCCGTCGTATCTCTCTTTCCTTTCACGCGTCCCTACCGTGAGGTAAGGATAGAGCCACTTGAGTTCTCATTTTCACGAATTGTCCGTATTTCTCGCTGGTTAAACGTGTTCAGTTGAGCGGAATGTTATTAGTAAGCTTTATATACAACAATGTGTTACTTGAAATTAAATACCCCAGTAAGGCGTTTATTG
This sequence comes from Brachyalestes nurse, assembly GCA_037974405.1. NCBI lineage: Eukaryota > Metazoa > Chordata > Actinopteri > Characiformes > Alestidae > Brachyalestes > Brachyalestes nurse. The sequence continues at coordinate 10,178,396 of JBBPCY010000082.1, forward strand.
ACGGTTAGTTAGCTTGTATGCTAACTGAAGGCCTCCCGGCGCCATATTTTTCCACATGTTGGGTAGAATTTGGCTCTTTCTGGCTGTTTACATTAATTTGTCATTCTATGAAATAATGTTATTTGGAGCAGACTAAATGAATGTTTACGAATCTAAAAGTCGATTAGCTAAATGGCAACCAGTCTGACTGCGTGGCTTTCATAGTTAAAAAAAAAAATTTTATACTCCGTTTCGACCGAAGTTTTTGCTTCTGTGTCTCCAGGTAATCAACTTGTCTTTAAACCGGCTATTATCCGATCCTTGGAAGCACTGCAAAGATGCCCAGGGAAGACAGGGCCACGTGGAAGTCCAACTACTTCTTAAAAATCATCGTAAGTGTTGACTCATACATATTTTGTCACATCTTTACTCAATTTTTCTGGTGCATTATTACTGTTTGTCAATGTGTACTGCTACCAAGCAACTGAGGACACTCCAATGTGTACATATATATGCCAACTGTGTTCATACATCTAACGTTATATTTATAACATATAACATCTTCACCGTGTATATGTCCAGTGTGCATATAAATGCATATAGTGATGTGTATGTGTACACGCAAGTATGTGCATGTATGTGTATATGAATAGTGTACTTTCTTTATGGTTATATATGGTAGTTAGATTCTATTGGGTATGCTGCTGCTTTATTCATAACACAGCTGTTGAGACTTATTTCTAGAATGATATGTTGCATGATAAACCACTGAGTTAGAACCATTAACTAACTTTACACAGTGCTGAGGTTCTGAAAACCAGACAGAATTTAAGGATGTTTCCCATTACATATAAAGCTTCTTTCTTGTAGCCCTTGCTGAGCCCACTGCTCAGAGAAATGGTTGGTCACGATTCTCAAACCGTGCACTGTTGAATGCATATTCAGTTTCTGTATTTCTCAATGGCTTTCCTTTTTTTCTGTAGCAACTGCTGAATGATTACCCAAAGTGCTTCATTGTGGGCGCAGACAATGTCGGCTCCAAGCAGATGCAGACCATTCGTCTGTCTCTGCGGAGCAAGGCTGTCGTGCTCATGGGCAAGAACACAATGATGCGCAAGGCTATCCGTGGCCACCTGGAGAACAACCCAGCACTGGAGAAGTATGTGACATTCTCTTTAGATATTCTAGATTGAAGTAAACGTTGTGGTATAACATGTAGCAGTAATTGATCTGAGCTTGAGATGGTAAAGAGCTAAAGCACAAGCTGTGCAGGAAAAGTTACAGATCAGCTGGTGCAGTGCTGGTTTGTCGTTCCCCCTGCAAAAATCAACTTGTTTCTATCTATCCCTGACTGTCTTCATCCCACGACTTTCAGGGACGCTTGGTCTCATACAGTATTTCATTCAATTTAATACCGCAAAAGTTTAGTTAATGTTTCACTTGGTGCTGTACTTGTGAGTAAATATAACTTGTTTCACAGGCTGCTGCCCCACATCCGTGGGAATGTTGGCTTTGTCTTCACCAAAGAGGACCTAACTGAGATCAGGGACCTGCTGCTGGCCAACAAGGTAAGTTCATATACCCGTAATACTGCTTTCTTGTATTACAAGGCCCTTGACACCCTGATTTAAAGTTTAACACATGTTTTGGGCTCTTTAGGTACCTGCAGCTGCCCGTGCTGGTGCCATTGCCCCCTGTGAGGTGACTGTGCCTGCTCAAAACACCGGTCTGGGTCCTGAGAAGACATCCTTCTTCCAGGCTTTGGGTATCACCACTAAGATCTCCAGAGGAACTATTGAAATCCTGGTACGGTGAAATTGTGCGTAGTTTTGCCTGTATCTTATTTGTATTGCTTTAACCTCTGTATGGATATAATTGCTTCTCTGGACCTACTCTTTTGTGTGTAACTTTATATTATATTTTCCAGAGCAATGTGCAGCTGATCAAACCTGGAGACAAGGTTGGTGCCAGCGAGGCCACGCTGCTCAACATGCTGAACATCTCTCCCTTCTCCTATGGATTAATCATCCAGCAGGTTTATGACAATGGCAGCGTCTACAGCCCTGAGGTTCTGGACATTACTGAAGATGCCTTGCACCAGAGGTTCCTCGAGGTGAGGGGAAAAACTAGTATACAAACTGCCCGAACACGTAAACGCCAAGTTATGATTGTTGCAGGTTTAGTTACACATCAGCTGATGAAGTGCTGGTTTGTCGTTCCCCCTGCATAAATGAACTTGTTTCCTTCTATCCCTGTCTGTCTGCAATCCAACAACTTGCAGGGACGCTTGGTCTCAAACATTCCTACCTGTAAATGTCATGCTTGTTTTAAGTCATATAGAAAATTTAGCTTTTCACCTACTAGCAGCTTTTTAGTTTTAGTCCATATTGAAGTTAAGGCTGGTTATAAAGGATTTCCTTTATCTTGCCCTGCCTTTTTCATTCAGGGTGTGAGGAACATTGCCAGTGTGTGTCTGGAGATTGGCTACCCCACTCTTGCCTCCATCCCGCATTCCATCATCAATGGATACAAGAGGGTGCTGTCTGTTGCAGTGGAGACTGACTACTCCTTCCCCTTGGCTGATAAGGTAAAAGGCGCCTTCCCCTATTGCGTTGTGGAAACAGGCCTCTCATTCTTTGCAGGTTTAGTTACACATCAGCTGATGAAGTGCTGGTTTGTCGTTCCCCCTGCATAAATAAACTTGTTTCCTTCTATCCCTGTCTGATTGCTACCTACAGCAGACAGGGACGCTTGGTCTCAGACAGTGAATGTATGTGATGTGAAAGCCGGTCCAAACTGGTCACATGAATTCTCTCCAGCATGTCAGTGGAGATTGCTGTGCCTCTCGAACTTGGTATTGGAGTACACACCACTCAGGGAGGCTGGGTTTTCTGCTGACCCGATTAGCTGGATTGGGTGTGCTGGGCTCTTCAATGATAATGTTTTGGGAAAGGGAAAATTAAACCTTTTTATTCTGTTTTTCAGGTGAAGGCTTTCCTGGCCGACCCATCTGCATTCGCTGCAGTAGCAGCTCCGGTGGCAGCAGCTGAAACTGCTGCTGCAGCCCCTGCTGCTGTAGAAGCAGCCAAGGAGGAGTCTGAGGAGTCTGATGAGGACATGGGCTTTGGCCTGTTCGACTAAATGGCAGCAAACACCATAATCTGCTTAACACCAATAAAATCTGGGGAAACAAAATGAGTCTCTTTGTAATATGTTGAACATAAGACCCTCTGTTTTTAGGCTTTTATTTCTTTCAAATGGTGAGCAGCAGCTGGTTAAGGACTTGCCCTGCAGTCAGAAGGTCATGGGTTTCAATCCCAAGACTGCCACTCTGGCTGCATCCCAAAACAGTATGTCAGTAGTCCATTGGTAAAGTGTCCTGGTGGTCAGGGAGTTGTCCCTGTGATTGCAAGGTTGATGCCTTCAAGACTCATATAAATTCAGTGTCTGTGATATATTATAAAACTATCCTGAGGGAAATTAAGATAACAGGACAAAAGACTACAAGAACGCTAACAAAATGGTGTAACGCTGACATTGCTGTGATTTAGTGAGCTGTACCAGCAGATAAGTAGTTCATTAGTGTTAATGCAATTAAAGATAAAAATGAAATGGCTTATGAGGGGAGTTCACAGTTATATTGCACAAATCAAATTAGAAACAATGACAAGTAAACCTACAGAACGAGGAGTTGTAGTCTTATGGCCACAGAAAGGATTTCCTGTGTTCAGTCCTGCATTTAGAAGTGATGAGTCTTTTGCTGCTTGTGCTCTGATGGTCTTATCAAGTTGGCGTGAGAGGGGTTGTCCATGATTCAGAGAAGTTTCTCCAGCATTGTCCTCTCAGACACCTGCCAGAGTCTCCAGTTTGACACCCAGGATAGAACCAGCTGTTTTTAATCAGCTTGTTCAGTCTGTTTGCATCAGCTGTCTTTACTGCCACAGCTCACAACTGCAAAAGACACCACACTCTCCACCACAGAGTGATAGAACATGGTCCTACAGACATTGAAAGACCTGAGCCTCCTCAGTACATAAAGACAGCTCTGCCCTTTCTTGAACACATCAGTTTTTGGACCGATCGGGTTGCTGTCCTCAACCACAGGGGTGGGCGGAGGAGCTGCCTTCCACAACCAGTTCCACTTCTGTTATTTACTGCTCTGCAGCTGGTGGGCTGGAGTTTCCCCTATGATCAGAAGGTCGTGGGTTTGAGTCCCAAGACTGTCAATGGCACCACTGAGTATAAAACAATATATTTACTCTTCACATGATGTGTTTTAGTGTCATGTACTCCACTGCTGCTGGTGGTTAGGGAGTTACCCCTGTGATCAGAAGGTTGTGGGGGTCGAATCCCAGAACTGTCAGTGGCACCACCCACTTTTCTTTGCTTAAGGGGTCACTTACCTTTAAATTGTGCAGTAGTTTTGGCGCAGGGTGCGGGTGAAGTCTTTGCGGCTGCGCAGTGAGTTGAGGCGGGATTTACTCCGCGGGAGACTCGCCCAGATGTCCAGACGGGTGTGAGCTTTTAACACAGTGAGCCCTTCTTCAGAAACACCTGCAAGTGAAGAGGAGCTGGAGGGGAGAGTTTGCTGGCCCCTCTGGGCTGGTGTTGGGCTCCGAGTTGGGAGGCATGGCGCGGGACTACGATTACCTCTTCAAGCTGCTCATCATCGGGGACAGCGGTAAGGAAAGTCCTTGGATGCGCGACGGGAAACAGGCCTCAGCGACATAAAATGTCACTGAGTCGCTTTGGTTCACGTTAAGCGTGCAGTTGTGGTGCCGTTTCAAAATATGATCTGTGTGGGTAATTTTGAACTGCTGTTTTGGTATAACCAGGCTCTTAACTAGTGTCTAGACCAGCTAAGTTAGGAGCAAGGAGCTGCTGGAGCTTGCTAGCGGACGTTGGCTCGTTATGGGCGGGGAAACAGCTGTTTTATCCACCGTATTTAATCTAAAAAGTGTTGGTCAGATGTTTTAAAAACAGAAGGCTACAGAAAAACCTATTAACTTTCTAAAATTGGACATATCTGTAATCCTCTGCTCAGTTGTACATTTAGTCTGATGGTGGTGGTGATGCTAGCTAGGTTGTTAGCTAACGGGCATTCAGATACTCCTGTTTTTCAGTTGTTTTTATTAAATAATCATTAAAAAACAGAGTGGTTTAATGCCGTAATGTTACACTGAAGCAGGAAACACCTCTGGTTAGTTGGACTAGGGTGACTGACTTGTGTGAATGTATGAAATAAGAATTAGCTCGTTAGCTGTCTGCTAAAAAACACAATTCTGAACTTTATGAATGGCCAGCTGGACAGTGTGAAGATACAAGAGTTTATACTGGTGAAAACTGTCTTCACTCCACATATAATATCCCTAGTACGTATATATGGGGGAAATTCACTCATTTTAATTGCTTTGTCAGCTAAATGCCCTCAGCAAGTGCAGGTACGTTAACTTTACATGGTCAATGTACTACACAATACACATTAAGCATATTCAATGTAACGTAACACATACTACATATTACACATAATTAGTGCACACATTCAATGTAACGTTACTACATATTACACATTATATTCTATTATATTATATATACTATTCCGTGTACTACATACTACACAATTAAACACATAGTACACATGCACACACATTTCCTCTTGCTCATCTGTACACCAGACAGCTTGGAGGTCTTAGCACTCTACTACCTAAATATATATCTGCTACTTTATTCCATTTCTTTCCCCCTAAATGTCTGTTGCTTTGTTTCTTGTTACAATGTCTTTGTTGTATGGTTTTCATGTACACCTGGGACTGTAAGAAACTTGAGGTTACTTTGCTATGCACTTGGTTTTCTAGGTCTGCCTGTGATAAGCCTTCTAATCAGCCTCAGGCTCCTGTCTTTTAAACCTGGTGCATTACTTTTAATGTCTTCTTTCCACAGGTGTAGGGAAAAGCAGTCTACTGCTGAGGTTCGCAGACAACACATTTTCAGGTAAGACAGTGCTAAGTGCCATTCTCTTCTCAACTGTCAGCATAACAACCCTTTACACACAATGGCTTGGTGTGCAGCCACAACCTAGTTTACAAACAGTTCATTGGAAACTTAGTATGTGTGACATGGAAGTGTTAAAGTCAACATGAAAATAAGTGCACATTGGCAAGGTTTCAGACTTTACTGCTCAAACAAGAGCTATAAACAAACAAAATGTACATTTAGATTATATAGTTTCCTTTCATCTCCTCGGTTTGACATGTCTGACAGCAAACAGCCACATCGCTGTGACCACAGATCTGTAAAATCATTGCACTGATGCATTTCAGGTAGCTATATCACCACCATCGGCGTGGACTTCAAGATCCGGACGGTAGAGATAAATGGAGAGAAGGTGAAGCTGCAGATTTGGGACACAGCCGGACAGGAGAGGTTCCGTACCATCACTTCCACGTAAGTACTTTCTGCCTTGTTTTACCTCAGACAGGGTGTGGGACAGGCTGCTGACAACAGGTGTCATTTACAACTAGGACTAGGCAATAGGAAGATAGTTATTAGAAGCATGATAAATTCTCTTTTTTGAGCAAATAATTGAAATTGTCATCACTTAAAAACGTTGATCAATTTAATGTTTCATCACAAAGAGATCCCTTTTATTTGGAAATGGAGCAGTGCAATTTGTTTTTGGCAGACTTATTTAGTTTGTTCCAGTTTCTCAAATATCAGAGAAAAACTGCATATGATGCATGTTGCGGATAAGGATGACTCAAATTATCATGATTCTAAAATCTATGTTGTCCACTCCATTTTTTTCCCAGTTTCTTTTAATTGATAACCAAGAAATGATTGTGTTGGATACAGCTTAAGTTCCAGTAGAATCAGCATCTTTTCATTTAAACATATTGTGGTCATCGAACACACACGCACACAAACACATCCGTGCCACCCACTCGTGCCAGTGCAGGCTAAAGGCATTCAAGTTGGCACATGTGTGAATGTGTGATGCCTTAAGGAGGAGGAGGAGAATTTAGGCAAAAGATTTATTCCTGAGATTTCTTATATATACTTCATTCTGAATCTTTACTAAATATAAGTTCTTACCAGTGTAACCTAAAGCCTTTAGTACGCTGGCTCTGGTCAGATTTTATGAAACATTATTTATTTGAATTTGAAGAGAAAATCTGGATGAAATAAAACTACTGTTTTTCCTAAACAGGCAATTTATTTTATAAAGAATGAAAGAATAATGAGAGAGCTGTAATGAGTTTTGATTGAACAATTGAGAAGTTTTAATAACTGGCTTAAACCTATTAAACATTTAAACTAAAGCGTGTTCATAATATTATTGTATGAAAATTACACCTATTTTTTTATGCTTTATTTGAAAGCCAGTTACCATTATCTTACATGAACCATCTCATCAAGAAAATGGAGGGAACCGCAGTTCAAAGCAGCCTCACTTCCTTTTTCAGACAGCATAAAACCACAAGTCTGAGCTACCTTCCTTTTAGCCTACTCTGTAAATTCAGTTTCAAAACACTAAGGTTGGTTTTAAAGACCAAACTATTCTATGTTTAGCGATTTGTCTTTTTTTTTTTGTGGTTCTGAAGTTTAAGACAAAGGCTGTGCTAGATCTTGAACTGATGTGATTTTCTAACATCTATAGATTAGGACTATTTTATCACCCACATTTGACTTGGACCCCAGAGTCAAGGAAATTGTCTAGACATGGCGCAGAGTCAAAGAAAGGCTAAATACCTTCATTGCAATGTGTATACAGTACAAGTAAGTGTATGGAAGATGCCTATAATAAAGGAAATAATGTTAATGAGTAATGAAAAGGGCCTTGAGGAACAGCTAGCATAATTTACATTTTCACTGTAACCCGTTTCTTCTTCCCCAAATGGTCAAAGTGCTGTATACTGTTTAACAAAAATGCATGCACATGAACCTACACACACACACACACAAACTTGCTGAGTTGCATGCAGTGGCTCGATGAGGTGAACAGAAGCCAGTTGTTGTTGTTGTTGATGAAGTTTGCTGGTATGCTGGTGTGCAGTGGTGTGGTCTCTCATTAGAGTAAGTAGATTTCAGCCGTCCAGTACCTTTCTACGGCCGTCTGTCTCAACAGCAGTGGCAAAGAAATGCCACCCTCAGCCAGGGCTGCTGTCATGGGCCAAAAATAATGGAGTTTGTGTGTGTACTAAACATGCGTTCTGTTTCCTTTCAGATTCCTCTCATCCCTCTATAACTGACTGGTCGTGTGAACATAGTTTAAAATCTTTTCTCTCAGTGTTCGCAAAGTTTTCAGGAAAAATACATTACTGGCTCTTTTTTTCCCCTCTTATCTCAGGTGACCACTTCCTGTGTGTTACAGGAACGGTTACAGGAAATGATGCAGCCACAGGTCACCACACTTATCCTTCCACGACACCCCTTTCTCTCATTACTTGAGACAAACACAGTCACATCTGAGCAAAGTGGTCTTTTTTTCCACAATCCTTTCCATTGTCTGAGCCCTCCCACTCCCAGCCTTGCCTATAGAACAGTATTATTGTCAATTTAGTAGATTTTAATCATTTCGATAAAATGATCAAACTACACTACAGTGGGTCCTTGAGTTACAACAGTCTCAACATAGGACGGTTTGAGTTCATGCTCACTCCCACTCTGCTTACACCAGGGGTGTCCAAACCTGTCCAGAAAGGGCCGCTGTGGGTGCAGGTTTTTGTTCCAACCAAAAAGAAACCACACCGAAGAACTGAAAACCAAGACCAACTGATTACAGAGGTGGAATCAGGTGTGCCTCCTGCTTGGTTGGATTGAAAACCTGCACCCACAGCGGCCCTTTCTGGACAGGTTTGGACACCCCTGGCTTACACCGTTAGCCTCGTACTTATGGACTACATTGGGTGAACTAGTTTGATGGCGGTCACCGGAAGAATATGTGGTAATGTGCCGTATGAAGGAGGGACTTTTCCTTTTCCTGTGGCTTAGTTGTGATTTTACAACTGTTAGGATCAGTAAGTGACTAAGGCTTGTGTTTCGACTTACACCAAAATTCGAGTTACATCACTGTCTAAGGAACGGATCTGTGTCGTAACCCGAGGACCCCCCTGTATATTTCCAGAAGTTTGTAGACACCTACTATTTCAAATTTCTTTTAAAATAAGTGGTATTAAATACCACATTTTAGTTTGTTAAACTGTGTTTACTTTGTCAGTGTTAGACTGTGTTTTTGGTCATATTAAGTAACATTTGTAAATCTTTTTTTTTCTTCGTCTAATGTAATTTTGTAATTAAGTCTTTCATTACAATGAAATGACTTTTGTAACGCTGTTAAGGTTTCGATAACTTTACCACGTACCATTGTCTCACATGTCGTCATGCAAAAATGCTCAGCTAATTTTGAGACCATCCCTGTTACCATGTTTTACCTGGGAATGTGTCACAGCATGAAAGAAAAATGCTTTATGATCATGGGTTACGTGTGTGTTTTCTCTTCAGAGACCAGAATTAAATATCTGAACTGGAATGCCCTTTGAGCTCTGTTGAGCTGAGGGTGAACAAGATTTCATGTTAAAATAAGTGACTTGTGATTCAGACATTTTGAGAGGAAAACAACTGAAATGCTAAATGTTTTTTCTCCAGGTATTATAGAGGCACTCATGGAGTGATCGTGGTTTATGACGTCACGAGTGCAGAATCTTTTGTAAATGTCAAACGATGGCTTCATGAAATCAACCAGAACTGTGATGATGTTTGTCGAATATTAGGTAAGCGTTTCTGTTCTTACTTTTTCTGCTTGTCATATGGAGAAAAATGTTTATTTTTGTACTCCCTAAATTTAATCCATTATGCTTCATGGCTGTAAGAGAATATAAGGTTAATGTGGAAGATAGCAAAAAAGGATTAAAACAGCTGATTTTTGGTGTGGGAGAATATATAAAGACTGCACAAATTAAAGTTTTATCTCAATAGAATGTCACTTATTTGTAATAGCGTGGTTCTTTTACATTCCAATGACATGCCTTTTGTTTTCTTTTTGTTAATTGACTGACATTAGCTTGTAGGGCTGTAACGATATACAATATAAAACCGAAATCGTGACACTCAGGTCCACAAACACGCGACACACCCCTTCCAACTCCCAGAGTTATCCATCCTGTCCAGATCCAATGCTACCACATCTTTAACTGTTCCCCCCGGCTAGTGGGGTTGGACCGGTATACGGGTCCAGTCCAGAAATTTGTCAATTTCTTTTCTTTAACCAATAGCTGAGGGTCTGAGGGTTTCGAAGAGCTTTCCCACAAGTTTTCAAACATACAAGCGCGGACGTACACCTTTGTTTGCTAAACGTGGAAGTTATGACACTAAGCTTAAAAGTGTCTATAAGCTGGCTGGGTTGTGATGAACTGCTTTTGGAGTTGTGTAATTGTTTTATTGTGTTTTGAGTGAGTTTTGTGGCTCCGGGCAGCTGGGTGGAGTTTTTTTTTTGTTGTTTTTGTGGTTTTTTTTGTTAGTTTTGTTTTTAACGGAGCAGTGAACCGAGAGACGTGTGTCGACTCCAACTCGACTCCTCGTGCGGTTCACCGAAGCCTTTTCTGCAGTATGAATGGAAAGGATGCGGTATTTAAGCGTTTCTTCATTTATAATTTTGTGGTAAAGATGTCTCCGAACCAAATGCCGTCCCCCACAACCCCACCCCAAAAGAATCGTGATATGAACCAAATCATGGGTCAAAAATCGTGACACAAACTGAATCGTGAGTTTGGTGTATCGTTACAGCCCTATTACCTTGACTTCTGTTTTAATGCTTGTTCTTATTGCTTGTATCAATGCTTTCCTGCTCATCTTGGTACAGTGGGCAACAAGAACGACGACCCTAGCTCAAAGGTGGTGGAGACCAACGATGCTCAGAAGTTTGCTGAGCAGATGGACATCAGGCTGTTTGAAACTAGTGCCAAGGAAAATGTCAATGTGGAGGATGTAAGTGAAATTGCACTGCTTGAACCATGTCCATAGTGAGTGAGGTGAAGTTTAAATGTATTACAGTCAGGTCAGAAATTGCATTTTTTTTTTCTATTTATAAAGTCATTCACACATTGTTAGTTAGGGGCAGCTGGTGGTTAGGGAGTTGCACTTGCAATCAGAACGTCATAGTTTCGAATCCTCTCTGGCATGGGGTTAAATGCTGAGGACAAATTTCACATGCTGTGCTGTGATGTGTTCACATGTGACAGAAAACTTTCACTTTCAGTTCATGAGAGACATATTTCGCTGCATTGAGAATTTTCATAGCATATAAGGTATTGCATGATAACAAAAAACGCTCATATACAAGTTACAAAGTTTTGTGCATTTTTTAACTAAGTTTTTAATTCTCACATGCTCCTTTTAAGTCTGAGAGGTTTTTGATGTATATATTTTTAGTGAGTGTCAATAGTCTTTTCCATTTCTCTTTGAGCTGTGTTTCTGATCTTGTATTCCGTATGTGTGTGTCTGTTTCTTCCACCTCAGATGTTCAACTGCATTACAGAGCTTGTTCTGAAGGCAAGGAAAGAGTCTGTGGCCAAGCAACAGCAGCAACAACAGAGCGAAGTGGTGAAACTCAGCAAGAACAGCAAACGCAAGAAGAAATGCTGCTAACAGACTGAACTTGCTTGCTCTCTCTCTCTCACACACACACACACACACACACACACACACACACACGCATACATACACACTCACTCATACCTACAGACATATTTTAATTCAAGGAGAGCTGAGCTGAACATGCCACTGAACTGACAAGGGCCAGAAAACACACAGCGCAGCAGCCCAAGAGAGACAAGCCAAATAAAATTGAAGAAGTGTATCTACATACAGATTTACAAATGAAATTCTCGACGAGCCCTTTTGGACTTGGGAAATCTTAAGACTTGTACAGGTTTTTAGCAGCAACGGGCTCAACTGGCGCCCACGTCCCTTTTGCAAGGGTCAAGGAAGACCACTGCCGTAAAGGAGACTGAATTGCTTTCCTGTGTATTTTGGCCCCACTCACTCTCCCACCCACACGCCTATTTTTGAAATGCATTGAAATATTGGGAGCTGACAAGTAAGGCCAAAACTCATCTGCTTCATGTTGTTTTCTGTCATAAGACTGAGCTTGAGCATTCTGTGACATCGTGCCATGGTGCCAGCCAACAGAAATGAGGACGGGCGATGAAGAGGAATCATGCGTTAGGTTAAAAAAAAAAAAAGAGCCTAATCGTGATAACACTGAACCCGACTAGAGAACCGACAACAGGAATTCCCATTGGAAACTTCACCTTTTTCTGTTGAGCACCTAGTCATATCCTCAGGCTGTTCTGACTGACGGTTAAATAAAGTCATAGATGAAATGTCTGGCCACCAATGGACCAAATGCTTGCCCTGCTGAGACAAGTGTTTTGCCTTCGCTCATTCGATTTTTTTTTTTTCTTCATTCTTCTTTCTTTTTGTAAATTTGTATTTTTTTTTTTTTTACTAACAAAACTATACCACTGTAAACAAACACATGGGTAGGTTTTAATGAAATTTGGTGCCACTGATTAGACATGTTTCTGCTCTCATAGTGCCGAATGAATTTACCGGACCTCAGTGCAATGAAATGACTGAACTTGTGTGTGTGTGGCTCAGATGGAAGCAGATGTAATCATCTCGGTGCTTAGATCACTCTGTATCTGTGGTAATAGACAACAGTATTGAATTTTACTGTTTTGTTGTTGAAGGAAAAAGCACCAGACATTCAAGAGTGTGACCAGTTGCGACCTGCGAGTCTCACACAATCATCTCAAGGTTGTACACACAGATGTAATAGCCACATGCAGCCAGAGCACATGCATGACCCAAATGCATGTTACTGGGCCCATGTTATGGAAAATGAGTTTCGTGAGGTATGCAAACAGTGTACATGACACAGCCTTTTTTTTTTTTTTTTTTTTTTTTTTTTTTTTTTGTGAGGTCAACTTTATTTTTAACATATAATAGGAACAGTTATGTTCATCCCTTTCACATTGAATGAAGTGTGAAAGCCTGTCCTAATTTACAAATATGTATGTAAAGAGAGATTGGAAAATTGAATTTTAGGTGCATAAATCAACACGGCAAATGAAACTGGCATGGAAGAGGGGAAAAATAATGTAGAAAAATAGGATATGGGCCCTACATGCATGGGTCATATCCCTTTGGCAGCTGCGCATGTGCGTCTTACATCTGTATAGCTTACCTATTAGAAGTAAAAACGGATCAAATTGACAAAATTGAGACTCCCACTGCCACAAAGGAAATGATCAACAAACACAAATGGAGCCCTAATTTGTGTGTGTGCGCATATCAGTATTACAGTCCATGTAATGCACATACATGACACATATACAAACATGCATGTCTATATGTAGACACTGGTATGTGTATGTGTTTATATATGTGTACAATGTGTTGATCTGGTGTACACTGGAAAAAAAAATCAAGCTGAAAAATTGCCACTCATTGTTTGCCTCATTATAAATCTAACTGATGATAATAAAACATTTTAAGGTAATGAACTGTATTTGGTTTTTCAAGGACCCCTGAGGTTCCTACACTGTGCTCCTTGAAGTAAACACAGGGAGGTGCTACTGTCCTACAAAATCTAGATTCAATTGAATGAAAACCACCCTCTCTAGTTGATGTATCTGGAATACACACAACAAAGACATGAGGACATCATTGTTTTTGTTTTTTTATTTGTTTTAGGGAATGCTGTGGTGTAAGACAACAATATACACATAAAACTGATGCATTTAACCTCCCATGCTCTCTAGTTTCTTGTTCTGGAAGAACTTCATGCTAATGAGCTAAGCACTGGCCATTAAAATTGTTACTATTGTCACACACCTGCAGTGGAACAGGTTTAAGATGATTGGGTCATTATTAGGTTTCATGATCTTTTAAACATTTGCTTTATGGCTCAGATTGCCTGTACGCCACTGTCTGTTCTCAACACTATCTGAAACAGAAGCCAGTTGGCAGGTGCTGGAGTACCGACCCGCTAGTTTCTAGAATAAACGCTACAAGAGACAGCAGGTGAGATTAGGTATGACAAATACGGTTTACCTTTAGTCTGTTACCACAGACATCGTCATTCCCCCTTGATTCCTTTTGCTAATTTATTCATCAGACCACTTTGTTCCAGCTGTCCTCATTTGTCCCTTGTGCTGGCGCATGGACAGGGACTCCTGTTAGCATGACAGCTCCATCTGCTGCAACAGTGTGGCTGTTAGTGTCTCGATTTGGCCTTAGGCTCTTACGTTATAGTTGCTTAGAAATATTGTGAACCCAGGCTTCACAACTACACCAAGTCGCATTACTCTAGTGATTCAGCCATATGTATAATATACAGACTACATGGACAAAAGTATTGGGACAGCTGGCCGTTACACCAACAGGGACTTTACTGACATTGCATTCGAATACATAGACTTTAATATGGAGTTGGTTTCCCCTTTGCAGCTTCCACTTTTCTTTGAAGGTTTTCTACAAGATTTTGGAAATTCTGTAGAAATTTGTGTCCAGTAATTCTGAAGAGCATTTATGAGGTCAGACACTGACGTTGGACGAGAAAGTCGTTGGCTCGCAATCTCCGTTCCAGTTCATCCCAAAGGTGTTGGATGGGGTTGAGGTCAGGGCTCTGTGAAGTTCTTCCCCACCGAACATCCCACCATGTCCTTAAAGACCTTCCTTTGTGCACAATTTTTTACAGTGCACAGTTTGTCCAGTGTGGAATTCTGTGCACAGGGCTGAATCACCAGTGGATCTTAGTTAGCCATGTACACTATTTGGATGCAGGAGACTGTATTTTATTCCTACATGGTGCACTATGTATGGTAGTATGGAGCCATTTGAGACATAGCCTTCCTGCTACTCATGTCCTCATCCGTGTATCTCTCTTTTTAATCAAGCCATAACGGGATAATTCAGACCTTTCTGGTCCACTGATTTTGTCCCATAAACATTGCAAAAATTATACAGTCTGATGTAAAAGTTTAAACACAATGTTCCATTGGCAAAATAAAGTCACTGTGCATTAAAATGTTCTCTGTAGATGTTGTGTACTTATATAAACAATATATGCAGTCAGTATGTTTAATATTTAGTATGATCATAGTTGCCAAACGACTACTATGAGATTATTCAGCATATTTTTAGCCTTTTTCCTTTTGTCATTTTATGTAGATAACTTTTTTTGTATACTGATAGATAAGTATGAAGTATTGAAGTAACAATCATAATTTTCTGCCAAAAGGAAAAGGCAATATCTTAAATAAAAACATATCTCTGGATGACTTAAAGCGAGTAAGATAAACCTTTATTAGTCCCACAAGTGGGAAATTCGCAAAAGGAAATTCCATGGCAGCGGTAGAGCTTCTGGAGGTAAAGAACACTTAAAGAATACGCATTAAAAATGATCAATAGTAGCTATATTGGATAGATCAAAGATCATTTCACATGATATCACTTCTAGTGGTGTAAATTGCAAAAGGGATGTTGCATATAAAGTTTTAGGATTAAGAAGTGACCCATGTGATCTGATTTTCTCTATTTTGACCTTGAATTTATTCTTTAAATGTAGAATAGGTTTTCTGCAGGTGTACAAAGGACAACAATCTTCAGGCAAAGTATAAAACATAGTTTTAGCTTTCCATTTAACAGAGGCCCTTATTAGGTTCTTATTTATGCAACCAAAATACATTTCCACATTTTTAAAGTAATGGTCTGAAAATCCAAATGTATATGAACATACAGCGCTGGAAAAAAATGACAGACCAGTGTCTGTTAAATTCCTACACAAGCACCTCATTCTGCTTTATGAGGGACTGATTAGTGATCACCTGAATC
>JBBPCY010000082.1:10210982-10227212 GCA_037974405.1 Brachyalestes nurse
CCCTCTCTCCCTCCCTCCCTCCCTCCCTCCCTCCCTCTCTCTCTCCCTCTCTCTCAATCCCCCTCTCTCTCTCTCGCTATCTCTCTATCCCCACCCCCACTTCTTCTCCCCATTTCCTCTCCTTCTGTACCAATCTTGGGGTAAAAATAGATTTCAAGTGTGAACACTGAAATGAATGAATTTTAATTCTTGACTTTCTCCCCTCTTAGTGTGGTACAGCTCTAGCAGAAAAACAGCCTCTGGAAGCGTGACTGCACTTGCTTTTAATTGCCAGTAATAAATCCTAACAAAATACTGAATTAATGTCAGGCTATGGTATTGTTTGTCATCCTGAAATCTTTCCTCATCGCAAGATGTTTATTAAATTTGAACCTTGGCTCGTTGCTTTTCGGTCCGGTGGTCAGGGTTGGCCTCCTTTCTGCTCAAGAAGGGCTCTAATTGGTATATTTCTTGACTGAGGGTATTGGTGTCTACTGTAGGATTAACAGCATAATGGCCATTTTAGTGTCCTCTTTGTGTTGTGATTCACTCTTTAATGACCAGTCTGTGTGTGTATGGGTGGCGGTATAATAACTCCCATTGGTGGTGGCTAGCTTGTGTGTGAAAACATTGCCTAGGTTTGCAGTTTGAACCCTAATCTACATTAAAATCAGCTTAATGGTAGGGCAAACAAATCAAGTGTTTACTGTGTTCTCTGAGCTAAACTTAAAAATAGAAGATACTATGACTCACTGGCTTGTTTCTTTCAGTGGAATGTTTTGGCTCTTGTTACCAGCAGTTCTTACACCACTAAAAGTGTGAGACATACAGACCAACTCCAAGACCAGTACTGTTCGACTTTTTTTTTTTTTTTTTTTTTCATTTTGATGTCAGGAAGTAACACTGAGTATACATACTTACATACTTACATACATACATACATACATACATACATAATTGTTTTTATGGCTATCCTGGTACAGAAAACTTTCCACACTGAAGTAATTTTTATGAATGTACAAAAATTATAAATAAACATGCAGCCGCACAGCCGCACAAATACATGCCTACACAAACTGAGTGGAAGCAGTTTTCAAAATGTATTGGCATTGGAACGGACCATTGTTCGCAACAAATGTACCTAAAAAACAAACACTGCTTTTATCATACTAGTCAGTTTAAACTGAAAATGATTCACTTGCTCCATTTTTGACAGGTCGCCGCCTTTATTTTAGTTTAAGACAGTTGTTGTGTTACCTTTTATTACGTACCACAAAACCAAAGCATTTTGATCACTAAGTATTGCTGATATCCTCTTGATTAGTCTTGTGTTGGGGTGCACAGCACTGTTATGTTGTTTTGCTTTCATGTCAGAGAGATTTTGTTCAGGAAATTATAACTGCTTTGACTGTGTACTATTGACACTGTAGTATCAATTTTCATTTGTTAATTATGCAAAACATGGATAGTCTACTTTTTTGTCATTTTTTCGGCATGAAGATGGATTATATTATATTAAATTTTGTGTAACATTGTATGATATTAAACACTATTTGTATACAATAGTAAATGTTATCAAAATGTGAAGTATTTTTAAGCAGCCAAAGTAGAAATGGCAAAAAAAAATCATTATTGCAGCACCCATGTACAACACAGACCAGCTGAAACTGAAATAAAGGGATGATTGGAGTTAAAGTTCTTAATTCTGATTCCGCTCTGTTCTTATCGTGCACCCCTACAGTATAATATTTTATTCATATTATGCATTCCAATGATGTACTTCATCCAGACATGATGTACGGGTTAATGGAGACCTGGCTGCTGATCTGAGGTCGGCTGGGAACGTGTAGGGAGGAAGTAAATATTGTGCCCTGGCCAGATAAGCTCCCTTTGGCTGGTATTGTAATCGCCTTATTTACAGAGTGTGGCATGTTTTATTGAGCTGTAGACTGATACGTTTTAGTTATTGCAGAGTTGTGCTGTTGTATTTGTTTGTATGTTGTTCTAGTCCGGTAGTTTACCTTCTTTTTTAAACTACTGATGTGATCTCTTCCATTGAATAAAAAGGTTGAAAAGGTTTAATGGTGTGTCTGCAGTGTGCGTCATGTCTGCTGAAGAGGGTGCCTGCAGGAGAGTGTGTGGATGTGTGGGAGGCCTCTCTGCCTGATATAGACCTAAGGAACAATAGTGGGCAGAGATGTGTATTTCTAGAGCTGTGATTCATAGCTGGAACATGTTAAAGATACCTCTGCAGGCTCTGTCTCTTGGTTGCCCATTCATACACCCATTCATTGGAATCTGATCCTAAACCTAGAACTGGTTCACCTGTTCATTGGATTCTGTTCACCATAGACCTTAAAGTATTAATTCACCTGTCTGGTGAATAATACACCAAGCATTCTTTTATAATTCTGTACCCCTTTAGACATCAAAACACACGCGTCGCGCATCAGATATTTATCCTTGGAAAGTCAATTTTCCTTAATACATCAAAAACATCTGTATTATAGATGGAGTTCACTTTGGAGTGCTGGTCAGAACACTGGAGTGAACTTCACAAGTAATTACAAAGGTTTCAGAACATGAAGGTTAGTATGAAGGAACATACATGCGAGAGAGTCTGCAGTAAATTAAAGAATATTGAATAACAAAGTATACTTAAACATATGCCACACTTCTCACAAAATGCTAAATATTCCTTTTAGTGCCTAAAGTAGCTATTTACTGTGTCCTCTACGTTGTCAGAGATTGTAGCGTACTCTTAAGAATATCATGTTTAGTTTAATGTTAACTCGCTTGGAAGTGGGCACTTCCACTTCAATTGGAAGTGTCTGATGGCGCAGATGATTTGGTAATCAAAATAGGATATGACTCAGATCAGACTTCTGATCTAACACTGGAGTGGTTGGAATCCTTCCAGTGATTTCCATACATGTTTTTTATTTTTGTGACTCAAAATATTAGTCTTGCAGTGTGAGATTGTCAGGGATGTTATTGAAAAAGTGATTCAGGCAATCGCCAATTAGAGTGTTAGGAGTAGGGAAATGTGTATGTGCAGTGATAGAGAATGTAGAATGATTGACACCTGACTGTGCAAGTGCCTTACTAACCAGGACTTTACACATATTACAGTTTCACATCAGCTTGTGTGCATTAAAGCACAAACAAGTCCAGTTTCAGCTTTGTTTGTGTAATGTAGTAACTGCAAAATTTAGACTTGTGAAAAACTTGTGAAAGCAGTTCTTTGCGTGATCATCTTGTTCAGTGCTGTCGATTAGTATCCAGAAACGGCCGGGGTGGCGTCAGGTTTTTATGATTAGGAGCACACCTGATCAACTGTTCGAAGGCTTAGTCCTCGGATGTTTTTCAGGCGTTCGTCGCGCCAGGTGAGCGCGGACTGAATGTAGACTGTTTTTCTGCTCAGTGGAGTAAATCACTGTGCCCACACGGGCGCTCAGGTCCGGCGCTCGGTCAGCTGCGCGTTCAGGTATGCATGCAATGTTTTTTGGCGTCAATTTCTGCCGAAATCCTGATGCGTTTACATGGCTTTCGGTTGATGTTCTGGACCGAATATGTCCCATTATTTTAGTGTTCTGGGAACCGTGACAAATATTTGTTGAGTGGCGTGTAATGTGCTGTTGTACCAGTCGCAGCAGACAATCAAAAGTAGATACTGACATGCGAGTGTAGTTAAAGCACGTCTGCAGAAGTCTTCGCATGTCTTCAAAAAAAAACACAAAAAACGTCCCTTTGACCTGACAGTGTGCATGTAGGGGAAGAGCCCAATATAGACGAATCGGCGACGTAGCAGGAGGATTTTTAAAACAATGAAGTCGAATGTTTTAGCAAAGAAGAAATCTTGTGTGGACAAGGCCTTAGAGTGGGCTTCTGATTGGTGTGAACAAAAACTTACAGCCCTTTGTTGACATCCCTAATCTAGTATGCTTGTTCTTACAACAGAGCGTCTGTAAAAGAGTGATGATAAGTATACTGTTAATTGTGTAGTGCAGACCAGCATAAGACAAAAATGCATAAAAGCCAGTAGGGGTCACTGCAGTGCAGTTACTCATTCGTCTAATTCTTATTCAGCTCATGCATCTGTTCAATTCTCATTTTAAACCTAGAGTGGCTTGTTCACATGTTTGTCTTAGTTGCTGTCCCTGTTGGAGGCAACCTCTCAACTATTTTTTTGTGTCTGAACATATTATAGATCTTCGATAGCATAAGAACCAACTTTGTGAACTGAGTCAGTTCTCGAGTCTCTGAGGTGGGGATTAAAGTTTAGAGTCTTAAGTTGTGAGCTCTACTTACTACTCAAAAAAAAAAGGATGTTTTGAAACATACTGTTCATTTTCCAGTCTTTACTTCTTATATGGTAGCTAAGCTGCAGGAATTTTATTTCATAGTACTTTGATAGTGTTTAGAACTAATTTTAGTTCATAAAAAAACAAAACAAACAACAACCCCCCCTGTATTGCAAACTCCATGGTACCACTGCAGCCCTAGACTTCATTGCAAACCATTTTGTTTCTGCTTGTTTGTTCTTTGTCATTTAAAGGTCAATAAAAGTTCCTCTGTGCACCTGTGGACTGATCATTTTGAGCTGGGCTCAAGTGCTTTTCACAGCCTGTTAGGGGCACTTGTCATCTTAAATCCTCCCTGCTTGGAGATGTTAGACATGTAAGTGATTTCGGAATTGTGATTATTCTGACTTACAAATAGGATCACGAGGGATTCGCTTTGTGTTGCTTCTGCGCTTGCTTGTCCTTTCACACCATCCGATTGATCTGCAAACCACATGGGGTAGGGAGGGAGTTGCAGCAGGAGCATTGATGCAGCACTGAGAGGTTGCTGAGGATGAGTCAGGCCCCTGTGTGTGAGTTGCTGGTTCGGCGAATAGAGTGGCGGAACTCTGCGGAGCTTCGGCAAATCGATAGTTTCTATATTCATACACACTGGGGGTTGCCTGCCTTTATACCTGCTGTAGACTCCTTCTGTTACTCAATACGTTTGCTGCCTATCATATATGATAACCCAAACTGTAGAGCTTGAGGTAGGTGTGTGTGGGTGTGTGTCTGTGTGTGGGTGTCTTGTATTTGTTCTTCATGGTTGTACTATAAACACTCTTTCTGGGGTTTATAGTAATATCAGTGCTACATAAGCTTGAGTTGATATGTATTGTTTCAACATTAGTTAGACCTAGTGTCACACATGGCATGAGTGGGTTGGTGCTGGTGGTTTTCAAATACAGAAATCATAACTATGATATAAGGGCATACCATGTGCACAGAGAACATGGTATAGTAAGATGTTCCCTATGGGATTATGCCCCGCGATTACAACTGACTGTTACTTTGCAGGGGGCTGGACTGCCTGCTGTCATATGCTCTATTAAGATTTTTTTTAGGGACATTTAGTGAAGAATGCAGCAACAAAAAGAAAAAGCTGTCTGGAAAAAGATTACCACTTCCTTAAAAGTGTAAATCCCGCTGTCGTCAGGGATGTTGTCGCGTTTCTAAAAAGATTTGAAGTATTGTGGTGACCTTAGTTACTGGATTTTATTTAAGTTATTAGGTAAAAATGTGAATTGTTTGTTCTGTTCTTTTGCACTTGCATTATTTGTGTTGAGATTGGGGTTAGATGAAGTACGGAAAGTACGTGCGGTTGGAGAGTGAGTGAGAGAGAGTGTGTGTGCGTGCGTGTGGTTAGAGAGAGCGAGTGAGAGCGAGTGAGAGCGAGTGAGAGCGAGTGAGAGCGAGAGAGAGAGAGTGAGAGAGAGCGCGCGTGTGAGTGAGTGTGTGTGCGTGTGGTTGGAGAGAGAGCGAGCGAGTGTGTGTGTGAGTGAGAGTGAGTGTGTGTGAGTGAGAGAGAGTACGTGCGTGTGGCTGGAGAGAGAGAGAGTGTGTATGCGCGTGTGGTTGGAGAGCGAAAGAGAGCGTGTGAGAGCGTTTGAGAGTGTGCGTGTGGTTGGAGAGAGAGAGCGAATGTGTGTGAGTGAGAGAATGCGTGGGTGCGTGTGGCTGGAGAGTATGAGAGAGAGAGTGTGTGTGCATGCGGTTGGAGAGTGAGTGAGAGGGAGTGAGTGTGTGCGTGTAGTTGGAGAGAGAAAACGAGAGAGCGAGTGTGTGTGAGTGAGAGAGAGTGCGTGCGTGCGTGTGGCTGGAGAGTATGAGAGTGAGTGTGTGTGCGTGCGGTTGGAGAGTGAGTGAGAGAGAGTGAGTGTGTGTGCGTGTGTTTGGAGAGAGAAAACGAGAGAGCGAGTGTGTGTGAGTGAGAGAGAGTGCGTGCGTGCGTGCGTGTGGCTGGAGAGTGTGAGAGAGAGAGAGATACCGTGTGTGTGTGCATGCTGCGTGCGGTTGGAGAGTGAGTGAAAGAGAGTGAGTGTGTGTGCGTGTGGTTGGAGAGAGAGAGAGAGTGAGAGAGCGTGTGCGTGAGAGTGCATGCGTGCGGTTGGAGAGAGAGAGAGAGCGAGAGAGAGAGCGAGAGAATGTGTGTGTGAGCGAGAGAGTGAGTGTGTGCATGCAGTTGGAGAGTGAGTGAGAGAGAGCAGGAGACAGAAGTTAGCAAATCACATAGTATGAGCATCTCTGAACTGATATGTTAGACCTGATGTATTCCAAAATGGGCGCTGTAACTGTCTATATACTGTATCTATACTGGAAGTCTTGATGCCTTCCAAGCATAAGGGTTCCACACTTTTGAATCCCTTCTAAGTGTTGCTTGTTTGTGGGTACTTGAACATCCAGTTATGTGATTCATTATTATCCAGATTTCACAGAAGCTCAAAAGCTTTTTTGCATTTTTCCACCCAATCTTGATAGTTAATACTGCTGACTGTGCTGTGGTTCTAACTTACCTTGGACACCTTTCTCTCCCTTGACTCCATCTGAAATGCTTAGCCATGACCAAATGTGCCAAAGGTTGATAATCAAATAAATGATGATTTGTTCTGCTAAGTCTCAGTAGGCAGCGCGGTTTTGGAGAGTGAGACATTTCTCTAAAGGCAGAGTTTACTAAAGGACTTCTCTGGAGGAAAATAGGCAGAACCTCTAATCTTGTTAGAGCCAGAGGTGTCACTTCACAAACAGCTGAGCCACTTCAAGGCCCTCACCAAAACACCCTGGAACTGTATGTATCTGCGTGTTCGTGTGTTCAGCCACCCACACTCAAAACCGATGGGCTTTTCCGTTTTGCACTTCTTTAAGTGCCGCCAGCGTTTCTATGATGCGAGGACAGGCTCGACAGCTTGAGCCTCCTTGTCCCCCAAGGGGCGCACCAGTTGGCATCGTTTTGTCGGAGCGTGGACGTCTGCGGTCAAGCAGCCCCTGCTGTGCCCTCACAGCCTGGCGTGGGCACAACTACCGCCCAGCCACAGTGACTGAACCTGAGTTTTGCCATTAACTTACACATTCTGGGTTCTGACCTCATAACCTGACGCCAGTTGGACTGTGTTCTGTTCTGAATGTGCCAGACGGTTGCTATCTATGGCAGATACAGCCTACTCAAGTATTAATATTATCCTCCTGACTACCAGCAGTTCAAATTCGTCCTCTCTGAGGACTTTTGTAAACCTGAATATCTTCCACCCCTGCATGCTACTGAACTAAATAAGACATTTAGGACTTTTAAATGATATCTCATTTGTAGGGGTGGGATTTGGGGAACTTCCTGTTTCGATGAAAATGGCGTCCTTTACCACAGGGATAGAAACAGCAAGTTCCCAAAATCCCACCACTACAAATAAGGTATCATTTAAAAAAGTCCTAAATGTCCTTTTTAGATCAAAAGGAGTTAGTTCAGTAGCATGCAGGAAGTGGAAGATATTCAGGTTTACAAAGGTCCTCAAGAGAGGACAAATTTGATCTGCTGGTAGTCACATGTGACTCACCATAGTCCATAACTTGCTACTAAAACAGCTGCAGAACTTCTCCCAATAGTCTTCACACACACTGTGTTGCACTGTATGGTTTATACTGAGTGCATTTGTTTCACTCGCACTATTTGTTAAACAAAGAAGTGTTTAATGTGTACTTGAGTCCAAGATTTTATCTCTGCATTTCTGTCCCCTTTTCTCTCTTTCTTTCTCCTCCTCTCTCTCTCTTTCGCTCTCGCTGTTTGTCTCATCATACAGCGGTAATTAACAAAGAGAGCGATGTTAAGCTCCTGTAAGAGTCTTTTGGTGATAGTCTGTCCAGGAGCACACAATAGATCTCTCACAGGTAGAGAATGAGGCATTGTGTGAGCTTTCACATCACGGCTCTTTTATGGAATTAGATGAGTGGGGCCAAAAAAAACTTCTCTTTTATATATTCTCATTCAGCCATCAAATCTGCTGTTTTCATCTATTAAGCTCAATGGAACTTTCTCCAACTCTTTCTTCTTCTGCGTGTATGCAACAATTTGGACTCATCTGGAATAAACACGCTTTGAAGCGGTTGCCTGGACACAGACCCTGGGCTCAGTTCTGGATCAGAAAACGGAGATAATTGCTGTAACAAAATGGGACAACCAGCTAGCCATCACCACTGTTTTTCAGAAGCAAGGGCAGGATAATATGGAACCTTTTTGCCATGATATTGGTGAACACAATGATCACGATGGTGTGACGTTTTGGTATTGCGCGATGCCACTATGCTAATCTGACATTTCCTCTCAATAAAGACTACCAAGCTTGGGTGTCTTTAATTGAAACACTTTACTTAAGATCAAGAGCATTTAAAACAGTAGTCTGACAAAAAAAACCAATCTAATTACCCTCATACACTTGCCTCTAACGCAGACGATTAGCCAAGACATGTTTGTTGTCCAAGTTTTGCTTCATTGCTTTAAACTGGGGCTACAAGAGTAGTGCATGTTCAACACATCTCTCAAATCACTCGAACTGCATCCGACACTTGTTCAGTTTTATAGCTCACAGAAGTTCATAGTGAATTATAAACCACTTCAACAAGTCTGCACCATATTAACTAAGAGCTTGATGTGCTTTGAGCAAGCTGAAAAAGGTTGGTGATATGGCAAAAACCAAATTTAATAATCATGTCAGTGAAAACATACATCATACTAAATGGAAGGTTTTATTACTGTGTCAGATTTTGTTTGTTTTTCTTTCCCTCTGCCTGAAATTTTGTTCAATTGTCTTGATTGGTATGTTTGAATTATTTTGCAAAGTAAACATAACAGAGCCATCCGTGGGCAAGAGTCCATTAGTGCACAGTTGGCGTCTCTCTGGGATGGTCCTCCCTCATCTCATCACTTAGCACAATGCTAGCCAGTGTGAGCTGATGTAACTGAATAGTCAGTTAGTGTAAGATAAGATAAACATTTATTAGTCCCACTAATAGTGGGAATAGTGGGAAAGTTGCATGGCAGAAAGTGAACAGTACAAAGGTAGGAGCAGCAAAAATGAAAAACAATAGAATAAAAACTATACCAACAGTACAGTATAAAGTACACTATACAAACAGTCTAGAAATATAAATATGGATGTGTGTACTCCTTCAAGCACACTGAGCCATCCAGTGATGTTACATTAGCAGTAGTTCAGGTGTCTTGGTGGAATCACATGCTGGCCTTCAACAACAGAATTGGTGGTTTCATGATTGGGGAAGAAAAAAAAAAAAGAGATGAGAGGTCTGTATTCTCATTTGTTACTTCTGCCTCACAACATATAGATGTCTGCGATGTTTACATTTCAAATTTGATTAAATATGATTATTGTTGGGTTATATGCCACAGTGTATCATTAAAACTGATACACAGTGGCATATAACTGTTACATGCCTACTCCGCACACACACCAAGTTGCCCCCCCCCCCTTTTTTTTTTTTTGTTTTTGTTTTTGTTGTAGCCTTTCATTTTTGTACTTGTTCGTGTTTGGCCATGAGGGTGAAGCTTAAGGTTCTGGGTCAGTGTGTGTAAAGCGTTTAGAAATAAGAACAGCCTGCTTCAGTCATCTTTAACCGCCCTCCTCCCAAAAAAAAATCTGTTCACTTTCTGTCTCTGGCTGGTGATTGCTATATTATGTCCCTTGCCCTGGGGGTGCTGCTCTCTGCTGGCTAGCTGTCAGTCATGTGGTCTAACCATGAATACACATGAGCTGCTGGGGTTTGGTTTGTTGGTTCAGACTCTCTACCTCAGCATATCCTCTTTTTCCTCAACACTCCCTTTCTGTTTACTATTTCTTTCTTTCTCTTGCTGTTCTCTCTTCCCTATCCTCCTTCGTCACTCTGTGTTCTTCTTTCTCCCACTGGTGGGACTCTCTCTCTCTTCCTTTCTTCTTTCTCTTTCACTGACTTGAACTGTATCTCTTTCTTTCTATACCCCCTCTCTTTCCTCCTTTCTTTCCCTCTCCTTTTTCCCTCTCTTTCTCACTCACTCTCTTCAGTCTCCCTACTCTTTTACACCATTTCATATCTCTCTCTCTCTCTCTCTCTCTCTCTCTCTCTCTCTGATTTGTACATCTGCAGTGCTGCTCTATCAGTAATTGCTGCTGCTGTCATATGGCTAATGAGTGTTGGGATTTTAGGCTATATTTTTAGATCTTGGTCATGTGTCACTAGTCACTTCTGCAAAACTGATTCATTCCTAACAGAAGTTGCGTTGGGGGAAAATAGCTTTTTCGTGTCTGCTATTTTGCTCTAATTTATTGAGCACTTTTTATTCAAGCCGTCATAGGCGTAAAATTTAGTTCAGTCTTTTTTGATTGGCAGTCGCTCGGCTCGACTGGATTGATAGTCATCTGTGATCAACGATGGCCGTGCATTCAAATGAGCCATTTCTTTTTGAAGTCTGGCACTTAAAAAAACACAGGTTACAAGCTGTAAATGGGTTGTGCACAGCGGTTTGTCTATAAACGGCAAGAGCAATGCCTAGCATGCACCTCCAAACTATTGCATCTTTTTTCAAACTGCTTCCATTGCAGCATCATTTGACTGCGCACTTAGACAAGAGCACTACCTGCCTATTTTTTTCATCAGCTAACGGATGCTTACCAGTCTTTCATGGAGTGATATGAGGAGGGGGAGAACCATCCTATTCCTCCAGTCAATTTAAAGCCCACTTTGCTCTCTTGCACAAATGCTTTCCTGACGAAAGGTTCAACACGTATACAGTTATGCCACTTTGCAGCTCAGATTGTTATTTAATCAGAAATATTTTAAGGGTAACCTAGAGTACTGAATTTCTGCTCTTTGTTAAAGATGTGGTTGAACCATTTTGAGTTTGTAAGAGCAGGACTTCTCAAACATTTTTCAGCCAGGGACGCTTTCATAGACCCCCATGATCCAAATCACATTAAACAAATTTGTAGCTGTTTAAATTAATGTCTCCCGTGGTTATCTTATTTGAATAAGCAGATTACTTAGTATTAAAGGGTGTGCAGCATGATGTTACACGGTTGCTATGATACATTTTGCCACAATATACTTTTATGCTTTTCTGAACATTTTGTGATTATTTTCAGTTAGGGCTGTAACAAAATATGCGATATGAAACAGAAATCGCGACACTCAGATCCACAAACCCATGTCGCGGTGTGAGAAGGCAGAATCGCGACACACCCCTTCAAACTCCCAGAGTTATCCTTTCCGTCCAGATCCAATGCTACCACATCTGTTAGCTTTCACCGCTAGGGGGCCGGCCCGTGATTGGTGCATTTTTATGTCAATTTCAGGCAGTATAGTTTTAGTGCAGTATGGATTGTAAAAAGCTTAGATTAAAAGAAAAATTTTAATAAAGTTTTTTTGCCACTGCTAGTTGATTTTGTCTTGACCTACCTATCAAAAAGTTAAACATTGTGATACTAACGATATGTACTGAAACAAAATACTCTTTATTTTGCATATAACCCATGTCATGTAATAAAGTAATTTCATACAATAAAATATAATAAAATTTAATAAGATCAGGGATCTTCCTGGCTATTTGTCATAGACTCCACTTTGAAAGCCATGTGCAATATAACAAGTGCAAACCCTTGTCTGGACCAAACAAGACCCCTGATCAGGTCTGTTGTGATCCACGTCCAAACTCTCATGCAGTTTACATGAAACATGGACCACCTAAACAGACCACAGTCATAAAAACGGTCTCCTCTCTGCAGAACAGTTTTCTGTTGTTCATAAAAAACACACATTTTTGACTGTTTTGACACGCGAGTGTGTTTATTATCTCTCCATGTGCTCTGAATTGGTAATTATAGATCTAATGGTTCTGGTTTTTAATGAGGATGAGGCATGTTTGGAACCTTTATGAAAATACTTAAAATGCGCACACATTTGACTGCACACATAAGTATGTATTTATTCTCCCATGGTTGTTTTTTTTTTTTTTTAAATCAAGATCTCAGTTTCTCAGCAGAACATTGTCCTGGTATTGAAATGCAAATGTGTCAGAGTTCCAAAGAAGCAGGAGCCCAACTGTTTGAGAACTCTGGAGTCAGGGAGGCTCCTAATAGGTGGGAATAAAAACCTACAGCACACTGGGCCTTTGCATTATAGCGTCAGAGATGACCCTGTTGAGTACTATCTCACTACTGGAGCTAATCCTGCATCACCATCGGGGCTCCTCGAAAACATGCTTGTAAGACATTTTTATCTGATAATTCACTGAAGAAGTCTATGTCTGTGACTGTACCTTGGGTTATGTTATGTTTTATGCATTTGTACATGGGGACAAAGTGGCTAGTCAGACACAGCTGCTTATCTGGCTCAGTGCACTCTGACTAGAACCTGGCAAGAGTACTCTACAGCTTCAAGTATGGGTTCTCTTAATAAAGTAGCAGCTGTTCAGAGTGCACAGATGCGTGCACAAAGACACAAACCTGGGATGGATGTAACTGCACACATAACAGATAGGTAACCAACACAAACCCTTTTGTGTGTGTGTTGGTGAGTGAGTGTTTGCGCGTGCATGTGTGTGTGCAATTGGCTCAGGCAGTGATAGAAAGCCTCTCTGCATGAATTCGTGCCAGGTTGCCAGGGTTAAGAGATTTAAGAAGAAAATGACTTATGCCTGTGTCCCTATCTAAGTGGTGCCAAATTGCTTGGTTTAAGGTGATAACATGCTGCTAGTGGGCACAGTTCTCTCTACATCCGTATTTACTGTGACTGTGGAACAGCACTTATCTCTCAGAGCTGTCCTCAAGTGGTTCACAAAAAATCTGACTACTGTAGAAAAGAACCCAGCCGATAAGAAAATTCTGAGCTGAAGCTGATAGGCCATATTACTGTATCTGTCTGCCAATACTGTCATGTATATCTGAGCTTTAGTGGATGGACGACGAGTTAAACTGCTGGTAAATAAGAGAAGAACATGCACTCAAATCAGTACATCATCCTATTTTGTGATGGTAGACCACAGCATGGCATTCGCGTTTTAAAAGCTAGTTTAAAAGTAATGAGTTATTTTTAACCCATTATTTTAGTCTTGGTTTAACTTTAACAGTAAACTTAGGTATTTTATTGAATTTCACTACTAAGGATATTCAGCTTAGTCAGCTAATTGTCCTGCTGGTTTATGCTGTTATGAGTGAAGGACAAGACTCCCTCCTTGTCTAACCAGTGAAGCCATTGCCACCTAGAGTACTGATGTCTTTGCTGCTGGAAGTAAAGTGTTGAATTTACTATCTAGCTTTTGTCTTTTCCATACCAATACATATGAACATATCCACTGCCAAGACAAAATTGGCTTGATTTCTTCAGTGTAGTAATAGCTTGAAGAACAGTAAGTCTATAGAAATATTGATATATTTGATTTCAGTATTTTTCATTGCCATTTCGGTGGACAGACGCGTATGATCTCTCTTAGAAAATGGTGTTTGAGGCAGTTTTACCTAGGATACGCTTAATAGCCTGCAGAACCTAGCATCTTTTAGTAAATAACCCAATAGTAGCACTAAAGCGCATAATGGAGTGTTCTGATCATCCAGCTCAAACCTGTCCTAATTGGAACATGCTAAAATGGCTGGATATTCAACTTACAGACTTTATACCCTGCACATAAGCTCTATAAAATCTGCAGTATGAATGACCAAAACAACTGTTAAATGATTTAAAAACTTCCCAGGGCATACTCTGACACTGATTCAGTTGTTTAAGGCTCCAGCAGAGGGGAGAGAAGGCATTAAACCAAAATTGAGCCGTACTGCTCAAATACACGAATTTGGGCTCTTCTTGTTAAGACTCACTTCAGACAAGTTTGATAATTGTGTCTGTACAAATTATAATTTTAAATAATCTACTTTAGTGCTCTTTTGGGGACAGAAGTATTCCAGTTCCATGAATAATCAGTATTTCTCTCTGTGTCTGTCTCTGTCTCTCTGTCTGTCTGTTTCTGTCTGTATCTGTTTCTCTATCTCTCTCCCTCTCTCTGTCTCTCTTTCTCTTTATCTTTATCTTTCTTGTCCATGAATGTGTCCATAAACTGTTTCTCAGTATTTAGTTGTATCCTGTACTGATTTCTGATACAGTGATAGGGATTTATATGTCAGGAATCCAGAGAGCAACAGAAAGATATTTGGAGACTTCTGCACAATTTTCACCCACAATGTGAAGTCAGAAATGTTCACAAACTCTCTTCAAGCTCGGTTGTGGTTTATAAGTGGCAAGTAAAAAGAGGCTCTTTACTTTCGATGAATAATGAATTCAGAGTGAGATCAAATGCATAGGGAAAGTGTGGCTTGACTTTCATTGTGTGTGTTCTTTTCCACAACTCCTTTTCCTTGAAAGCATACATCATGCTTTTTGGCGTTCCTAATCTGTGACTAATATTTTTTGTATCCTATTTTAACCTTATTCTTCTGTTCTGTGATTTCAGATCAGTGGCGGCAGGCCTCAACTCTCCTGCCAAGACCAACTCCATGGAAAAAAAACTGCACCTCAAAAGCAAAGAACTTCAAGACACCCAAGACAAATGTCACAAGGTAGGATTGGCCTGTGTGTGTATGCATTTTGGCAGATATGTGTATATTAGGGCTGTCCTGATAAATGAATGAAATGCAATAATGGAATAAAATCATTTACAGTTCAGAGTAATTGCAAGATATATAGGCAGTTACTGAAACATTACAAACGCTGCTTACTATTTTGAGGCAGGAAGGCACCTGGTTATGTTCAAATGAGTTGGTCACAAAGGCAATTTGGTTGCAGTTGTCTTGAACTGATTAGACAGCAATAAATCAAGACAGTTGTCCATTTGTTTGGATACAGCCATATATACTGATCAGCCACAACAATAAAACCACTGACCGGTTAAGTGAATAATATTGGCACTTGAATTACAGTGGCACCTGTCCCTGTCAAGGGGTGTGATTGACAATAAGTGAACAGTCAGTTCTTACAATTTTGGATAAGATGTGTTGGAGGCAGGAAAATGTGACAAGTGTGCTGACAAGTTATAATCTGAGTGACATTGAGAAGGGCCAAATTGTGATGGTTAGATGACTTTTCAGACAGGTCTTCTTCAGACAGTTCCAGGTATGCAGTGGTCAGTACCTACCAAAAGTAGGTATTAGAAGGAAGGACAACTGATTAATTGGTAACAGGGTCACTGGCACCCAGGGCTTATTGATGCACCAAGGCTAGCATGTCTTGTTCAATATCACAGAAGACATGCTGTGGCACAATTTCCTGAAAACATTAAGGCTGACTATGATGGAAAGGCGCCAAAACACCTACAATGAGCAAGTGAACATCAGACCTAAAATTACTAAAAAAAAAAAGCCCCCGATCTCTATCTAATAGAGCATCTTTGGGATATGCTGGACAAACTAGCCCAATACATGGAGGCCCCACTTCACAACCTACAGGACTTAAAGGAGCTGCTGCTGACATCTTGGTGTCTGATACTGCAGCACACTTTCAGAGGTGTTGTGAAGTCCATGGAGGGATGAGAAGGACTTACACATTATTAGGCAGGTATTTGGGATAGGCAAACTGTCCAGTAGTTATAGAATGATTCGTTTTAGTGGGATGTTAGCTTAAAAATAGGAAAAATAGGGAAAAAAGGCTTGTCTGCCTGGGAGGGGAAGGCTATAAAAAGATGGCAAAATACTTCTAGTCTGCATTTTTTAAATGCTGTTTTTAATAGTTTGCTGCTA
This sequence comes from Brachyalestes nurse, assembly GCA_037974405.1. Lineage (NCBI taxonomy): Eukaryota > Metazoa > Chordata > Actinopteri > Characiformes > Alestidae > Brachyalestes > Brachyalestes nurse. Next base: position 10,227,058 of record JBBPCY010000082.1, read on the forward strand.
AAGTTTTGTTTTACTTCTTATCTCTTCAGAAATCAATGCAATTTATAACTGTGCCAGGGGTGTCTAATATTTTTCAAACAGTAACCGTGTGTGTGTGTGTGTGTGTGTGTGTGTGTGTGTGTGTGTGTGTGTGTGTGTGTGTGTGTGTGTGTGTG